>CM014085.1:5733561-6104854 GCA_004119915.2 Collichthys lucidus | reverse complement strand
ACCCCAGTGCAATAAAAATACATAAAACATTAGTAGTAAAAGTATTTTTTTGTTGTGTTTTTAATGAGTATTTTGACCAATAAAGCAGGCTACACAAATAAAAACACACAGCAGGAAATATACACTCATATCTTTCATTTTAATGTGAAATGTTTACCATGTAAAGTTCCAAAAATGCCCATATTCTCATAATCATTCCATGTATTACAACAATTAGACCAATAAAATGGTGTTTGAACTCATTGATGTCAATGGGGAGACACCATGTATGAACAGAGTCCTGTCTGCCGTGAATATCATACAATGAAAATGTGTTTTTCATCAATGTACAGCTAATGATGGAAGCCTCATGCGGTATATATATATCCATATGTATCCACGTAAACTCATTTCAGTGTAATGACTTGACACCGAAAAGCAAAAAATCGTTTGCTGTGTCTTAGCCGTCATGTGATGTTATGAAGCAGCTGTGTAGACAGAGCCTCACAGCGGCCTGCTGTGGCTGTGGTGTTTGTCAGTGTGTTTCTGCTCTGGGGCATGTCACCAGGAAGCCGGAGACACTTCACAGGCATGAGGCGCCCCCGCATTTTAATTCTTGTTAGCCGTGCCTGCTTCAGACCTTGCGACCCAATTAGCAATTAGCCAGCCTTTTACGTGGAGACCTTTGCCGTGGTGTATGATCCAGGCCTGATTTGTATGCGGTTTGTGCAGACGCTGATAAGAGCACCCGGAGTACATGTGCAGTTTTTTAAATTTAATTTTATGATGATTTGCATGCCAGGACCGCTGCAGGGCTAGGGGAAATAACATAGCCTGTCTTCAAAAGGAGATCTGTACACCAAGCACAGCAAAATGTGTAGGACTGCGCTTTTTTTTGTGCAGGCAGGTAATTTGCTCCCTGACTAATCTGCAGAGATAGGGAGAAGTTCAGAAAAAGCACTTACACAAAGAACAAGCTTTAGCTCAGAGGCTTGTCAAAAAACCTGAAGAAATTAACACCAAGGTGTAATAGCTGGAACAGACGAGGATCTGCACCAACCTCGGAGGCGACGGGAGCATGTGTACGCACACGTTTTTTTAGCAAGTTCACCCAGAGCTTACATTTTCACCAGTATATGTGTATGTGTATGTGTATGTGTATGTGTGTGTATACATTTAAGTACATGCATATCTGAGGATAATTCATTTATGAGACATACAGGAGTGTTGGTGTTTGTGTGCATCTGATGAGGAGTGTAGGATGGAGGTTGGATCAGGTTAAAACTAGAGTTTAAACAGCTTTGGCAGTTAGCAGCCAAACTCTAAGATGCTTTACACACTTCGACAGTTGTCATGCAACACAAACCAGTCATTCCCTGCAAAATAAGTTTGAATTCTACAAACAGACTCTCAGAGCTTTTTCAGACAGAGTTTTCCCTCCACCGGTCAGAGTTCTAGCTAGTGACTGCCAAGATTTTGGCCAAGACTCCAATCTGTCGTAAACCTTGAGGCAACACTGTGTGATCTTTTATTTTAAAGCTACACTGACTTGGAATCAGGAGAAATCATGCTCCTGTTATTCCCACACCATACCCCTGTTCACACATCACAAACCAGAAAATATTTCCTGGTTTTCCGTCTGAAGTCCTCCGACTGCTCTGCTTCAGTAAAGTAAACTGCCGCCAACTGTAGCTGCTGTCAGCTCAGTTTGTTAGCCAGGCTGCTCAGACTGTGAACTCAGAGCACCAGGGGAGTGTTGGTGTTTGTACCACAGGCGTTTTGGATCACCAGTTTTGTTTTTTAGGCCCGGGGCGCTGATGGGGAGTGGAGCCAGTGTTGTGACAGAACCGGAGCTGGACTGAGGAGTGAGTGAGCAAGAAGCTGTTGGAGAAGAGTTAATCTGGGACTGACTTTTAGTCGTTGGCGAGAGCTTTGTGAAATAAAAGGCTGAGCAGACACTGAGCTGGGCTTCTTGCTGTTGGACTAGTAAGTAATTATTATTAGCTGGCTGCTATGTCTTGTGGTGTTTGCTGATGTTTGGCTGTTAGTTTTAGACTAGATATTCAATAGATTTCTGGCAGGACAAGTGAAGACAGATAGCAAGAACTTAGTCTTTGTACATAGGGTACACATTACCACCAGATCCAATAAGCCGTGTTAACATGTTTAACGGTATGCCCTTTTCACAGAAAACATGTGACAGGAAGGAAAAGAGTGTGAATAATAATACCGATCCATTTCATTATGTATTGCCACGTAGCCTTTGCAGGTTGGCGATGGGTTGGGGCCAATCCCAGCTGACATTGGGGCGAGAATTGAAACTAGAATAATAAATAAAATCATACAATGAGTAATTTCAGTTTCAGGGTCCCAGTATTCTGCATGCTGACTCACTGTCACACTGTCATGTCTTACTAGGACTCACAGAGCCAACATTATTACTACAGTAACAATCCAAACTGTCTGCATATGTCGGTGAGTCCAGAAAGGAAAAACAAACAGTTAAAATGATTTTTAAACTTTCAGACTTTCATTTTTGGAGCAACATTTATATTTTACATTTTACATGTGTTTACATGTGTTTTAATCAAAGGGGAAATCAGGATAAAGTAGTTTTCCGAGTTGATTTAATTAACTTAAACAAAAGTAATTAAAATCTACATTTTAATTGTTATGAATATGAATATAATATTATTAGTTATATGACTTAACTTGGCTGAATCCAATCCCAGCTCACACTGGGTGAGAGGTAGGGTACACCCTTGGGTCGGCTTCTTGCTGTAAGGCATCAGTGCTAACCAAAATAAAGTGAGGGAATAAAAGGGAGTCATTTTTCACTTGTTTTCCTCCTCAATATTTTTGGCCATGCTATTTGAATGTTCATTCCACTTTTCATTTTCATGAAATGTGTTGGACAAGAAAAAACAGATAGAAAAACTGCTAGTAAGAACACAAGTTACAGTTAGGATTTAAAAAAAATAGTTGTTTAAGAGGATCTACTGACAGAATACGATAACCATGTTTTCTAAACTATGTTTTCATTTGTGTATGTTAACTGAAAATAAGAATAATTATGTTTTTATTAGCTTGTGAGTTCTTGACTGAGCAGGTCCTCTTCTGTGGAGTCTGCCATGTTTCTCCAAACCCAGAACTCTAAATAGGACCTTTTTCTGTCTCTTGTGAGTTTCGCCGCCACTGTAGTTTCCCCTACAAGGTTAGGATGGGTGCGTGAGGCGAGTGGTATTCAGTTGGTTTCGATCTGCAATTTCATCACTAGACACCACCAAATCCTATGCACTGTACCTTTAAGAAATTATGATAGACACAGAAATAAAGTAAAATACAGTAAAAATTTTAAGTAAGAAGTGATGGAATAAGATTATAATAAAGTATGTCCAGAGTATTGAAGAAGTATCACATGAATGACATGATTGTACTATGTAAATAAGATAGTACTGAAAAATGAGGATTGCATCAGTCAGTTCACCACTTTGCTCCATATCAACTTCCTCAAAGATGGTGTAACAGCTCTGTTGTCTGTTTTTATTGTGCCACTATTGGGCTGGTATTAAGTTTCACTCAAATGCAAACCAAAACGTTAAACTGCATCCGTCTACGCACTGAGGTCCACGCTGGAGTTTGATCTGTAGCTCCAGAAATATGAATCTCTAAGCATCCACTGTATCTGAGCAGAGAAGGAGCCGTCACTTTGTCTTAAATGGATCTATCATACATTATTAATAACCTGACAAACCACTGGGTGGCCTGAAGCCACATATCAGAATCTGTGCTTAGCCAAACACGAAACGCACGCACGCACGCACGCACGCACGCACGCACGCACCCACACACACACACACACACACACACACACACACACACACACACTGAGTCTGGGTGGAACTGTTCATGTGTGTGAGTAGTTATTGTGAGGACAAACCTCACTGTACACAGTCTGCAACTGAACTGAAAAGCCACTGACCACAGTCCAAGACAACCACGCATGTGTATTTATAAAAGAAAGGAGAAATCACTCCAATCACTGAAAGCACAGCGCTTGGAACATATGGATAATATTACAGACCATGGTGCATTGCTGTAGATTATGTTGGCCAACAGTCTATCAGTCTAAAATGAGTTCAGTCATAAACATCTATGGCAGTAAATTACAAAGAAAAAGTATGAATCCAAAAACATCAACTATAATTAGACATTTTTACTGCATAATGAGCTGCACAGTTCTAACATTTATGTGTGTGCTGAAGGAACAACAAGGTTATTCAGGCTTCTCAGTATACTTTTAAGACACATGAACCATTAACTATACAGCACTCTGAGATTTGTTACATTTACATCATACACAGAGTCATTTCAGATCGCTTAATCATAGGTTGAGTGCAAAAGCCAGTGGACATCACGTGACACGCTTTTGTGACTGATACAGATGAGTGACAAATTAAAGCAAACAGCTTCAGTGCTCCTTGCCATCGATGCTCTAAGTGTTTGGATGATGGTGATGAAGAGCGCTGTCTGTTCAGTAGGATTGAATTCTGGCTGCAGCACATCAGCGATTCACATCATTTTCCTCAAGCCATCCATTGGCCTGTAAAGAAGCAGGTGCTTTCATTATTTTTGCCCACTCATTTATTCAGATTTCTCTTTTGATTGGTCGATCATTTGAACAAGATACAAGGGGAATGTGTTGCATTTTGCAGAAGAAAAGAAGAAAAGTCAGTACAAAGTTCTGCAAGTCACTGAACTTTGTTCTTCTTAACCATATTCAGCATTCTGTAACCCTGTCTCTGAGAAATGACATTTATATACATAAATATATATAGAAACTGTTTCATGTGGGCTAAAATTTCTAGTGAGAGATGAACAAATAAGAAAAGTTACTTCAATATTGTCTTGGAATTATTAAACAGAGGTAGAATAAAATAAGGTTAAGAAGAAAATAATAGAGCATGCGATCATAAAACATTCGAAATAATACTACTCAGAGAAGTCACAAACCTTTCAAGGTCCGAAGCTGCTTACACACAAAGCGATTCAGATTCTGACCAAGAGTGAAACAAATGTAACATAGATTTTATTCATGACCTACACCTGGCCTGAAGTTCAGTTATATAAATATATAATGAGGATATCTGCCCTTCGTTTTAGCCATGAAGGTTACCAACAAAAATGACTAAAGACAAAGACACCTTATGAAAAAACAACAGTATTCACAGCTGACCGCTGTAACAGCCAGGTCACAGCTGCAGGAAAAGAAAAGCTGCGAACTGACGTCACTTTCTCAAAGGAAAATACAAAATGCAATATGATTAAGAGTTTATTAGTGCAATAGACACATTACATTGACAAAGGGTTAGGATAATTCTACAGGGGTCAGGTTAGTCAGGGGTTAGGGTTAGCGGTCTTTGTTTCTAGGCAACAATTCATTTGGTGTGAAAGGCTCCGACTGGCTTTGAGATAGATTGAGTGCTTAGTTGTGTAATAAATGTGTGAGAATAACCATTCCCAATTCAAACCTAATATCAATAAAGTTCACAGAAACATCAATAACAATATTTCAAACTAGAAAAATCTCTAAAGAAATTTTGAGTGTGCCTGACTCTGGCCCCGTCGGCCCCATACATTATTACTGACACTGCTCAGCAAATTCAGTATTAATATAACAAGCTGTGTCATCATTGCCTTTTTAATGGGCTCTTATTTTGAAGGGACTTGTATTTTGTTTGTTCGTGCTTGTGTGGTCTTGTGTCTGTTAATGAGAGAGTTTAAGTCTTTTATTTTGAAGGGACTCTTATTTTGAAAGATTTTTGTCTTGTCTGTGTGTGTGTGTGTGTGTGTGTGTGTGTGTGTGTGTGTATGTGTATGTGTGTGTGTGTGCGTGTGCATGTGTGTTTGTCTTGTCTGTCTCTGTGTGTCTGCCCTGTCTGTCTGTGTGTGCTGTGTGTGTGGTGTGTGTATGTGTCTGTCTGTCTGTCTGTCTCTCTATCTATGTGTCTGTGTTGTCTGCGAGAGAGAAGGATAAAATGGCCGACATTAAAAATGTAGTCTTGATAGTCATTGATATCATACAGAGACTTCAACAAAGTTAGTCAAAGGCAGGCTTGAGGTTGCCAAGCAACCAGGGTCAGCAGCAGGCCAGAGTAATTAGGCACAGGTGCATGAATGCACTCTGTGTCTCTCCCCTGACACACTCAGAAAATCTCTAAATGAAGCCCCTTGAAGGTAGCCAAAAACGCCAAAAAAGGTTTGCCCGCAGACTAAAAGCATCCTCATCTCGTGGACCATTTCCTTGCCGATTTTCAGGCAAAAATTTTGGTCTCGGGAGATAGAGAAAGAACAGGTACTCCCTGCTGCTTTTGGAAATTTCTCTTCTCAAATTAACATGGGAGTAGTGTTTTCCAGAAGCTTTAAATCAGTTACAATCATCTGGGGCTGAGTCCAGGTTACAGTGACAGAGTCCTCATAAAACAGTGTCGAGGGAACTCATTTCAGGTCAACCCTGACATTAAAATTTCCTATGCCCGCAACAGAAAAAAACGTATCGCTGCTAGCCTGGTTGCGTTAGTACCGTAAGCAACGAAGTTAGGGTTAGTTTGGTTAGCTTTTCAGCATGTAGGTTGCTAGCTGGTACATTCACTGGATTACTAAAAATATAGTATGGTTTTTATGCTTATCGTAAATTATACACATATTTTAAAGAAAAATGCAATCAGTACGTTGTACGTTTTTCACATGTAATCTGGGTTGATTATGGTTATCCTTATATTATGTTTTGTAATTTTGATTAGTTACTCATTATGCAGACAACACACACATGGTAGGCTTATATCAATAGTCTACATCTGGTGAGTCAGACTAGAAACTAAAAACTGTCTTGCAGCCTGGTCTTAGGTCCTGTAGCACTGGGGCAGAGGGTCAGGGCAACAAGTGTGACTGTCTGTCAATGGTTAGAGGTTTAGGATGGAAAGTCCTTGATTCATATGCACAGAGAGTTTGTGAGACTCAGGTCTAAAACAGTTTGGTAATCAGTCTGCTGCGGGCAATAGTGTTGAATGTGGAGCTGTAGATATGTTACTTAGCAACATTTCCTCATTATGTTAACAGAGAACATTCCCTTCATTTCCCTATTTGCTCTTGCAAATGAGTTACATATAAAAATAATTTCTGGGAGACGAGGTTGTAACGTGATAACAAATGCCTTTTATACACAGAGGCCGAGCAATGTGAAAGCAGAGATGTTTTTTAATATCATGTTCTGTGCTTTGTTGTGTGACTGCGACAGGCAGTGATGGACGACACTGTCGATTACTTCATGTGCCAAAGTGACTCAATGCTGAATGTGCTGCAGTTTTAATGTTTTATTCATTATCTCCAATTAATTTAAATGGAGCGATTAGGATGTGAATTTTAATAAATGGCCCTTGAGTGGGGAGTCGTGCTGCAATCACAAACACACATACACACACTGGATTTTCCTCGACTCCAGAGATTCCATCAAGCTGTTAGTGACATCTGCTGGTTGATCGAAGCACACACAACTCAGTGTCTCATTGTGACGACAGCCTCATTCATTCATTTCAGTCAATGTTCAGCTGAATTCAATAAAATATCTATATATCTCGATATTTTGCCATGCTGGCATTGGCCTCACTGGATCAACTCAGCTGCAGTTGCTCTCCACTGCTAAACAAAACCTCATTGCGTGCTGGGAAACACCTGATGGATCAGATGTTTGACCAGCAATATAAAACCTGATAATCCTTGAAGGTTTTCATTCAGTAACACAACTTTGCAGTTTTCTGTATTCAGGGCGTCTGTGGCGGCTGGCGTTGTGCTCTGACCGTCTGATTACCTGTGACATTTAAAGTGGATAGGATCCTGTTGCACAACACATCATGTTATCTGACAAAGGAAAAGGCAAACTTTATCTCAAAATTGAGAGACATTTTGCCAGCAGGTATTTGTTACAGCCCTTTAACAGTGGCTCTGTTCCATGCATCTGACATCCAGTATCCACATAGACATCAGCCAATGTTAATGTCATCCATTAAACAGAGCAGTGTTTTCCCTGCTGTGACAAGTCATAATTAATGGCTACAAAAGTAAAGGAAGGTGAAATTTATCAGCAGAGTGGTGGAGCTGTCAGTCGACCACACAGGTCTGAGATCTGCCTCCAAATGTGAAAAGCAAGTTGTTTGTAATTTTGATATTCATGTGCATTTCTTTGGTGGTTCAAGTGTTTTGTACTTCAAAATGTATTCCCAATGACCTGAGATCTGCTTTCAATGTGGCTGAGTTTCATCGATCATGTGATAAACTTCAGTGTCAGAAGAGTCTGTCCTCTCAAGCACCGTGCACAAGCTTCATAAGAAATTACTCACTGAAGAAATATATATAAAAAGTCATGAAGTCATGCTGGTGTTAACGAGTCTGACACCTGTTGGAATAAAGGACCTGTAGTAGCGTTCCGTACATGTTGGGAGTAGCAGTTTAAGTTGTTTAAGGCCTCCACAGTCTCTTTGTTCATGATGGATGTCAGCTCTGCTAACATCCATCATGAACAACTCCATCTCCATCACATCCTCTTTAAAGTCTAGGGGCACCCCAGGACAGAGCTGGACCCTTTTGTTAAGTCCTTTTGTGTCCCTCTCCGTGCATCCCCCCTTCCCCAGCAGACGACTGCATAGAAGAGAGAATCCTGCACACTCCAAAGGACTTGAGTCTCCTCAGTAAGTGGAGATGACTTTGACCCTTCTGGTGCAGGACGCATGCGTTGTCAGACCAGTTCAGTTTGCTGTTTCGTTGAACACTCAGGTAGTTGTATTCCTGGATCCTCACAGATGTGGTCTGAGGCGTCTTCCTCCAGAAAACATTTAGTATAATATGTGTTTGATGTTTATAACAAAATGCCAACTCATTCTGTTTTATTATATCCTGTTATTTTTACATCATCTTTATTAAATGTCAAAGAAAACTTAAAGTCTATGAAACAATGGTGTAGTTTTAGTGTATACAAAGATTTATAAGAACCGTGACAAGCAAAAGACAGTTCATCAAAATCAGTCGGCTTACTCAGAAATCCATCAAACAACAGTAGACTCAACACATTAGGGAAAACAGCCCATGTCATTATCTCTACATACTTATATTCAATTAAAAATGATTCAGTAAAACAATGACTAGATGCAACTCAGGCTTTAGACTGCTTAGGGTTAGGGTTAGTACAAGATAATGTAACAATCTCAATTTCAGCTGTAAAGATCATAAAAATACAGATTAGGAGCTGTTTGTTTACACATCAATCATACAACTGAGATAAATGTGAAGCCTCATTCATCATCGCGTGAAATAAACTCCTCTACATGACGTTATCGCCTCGAGCTCGCGCACAGAGAAGAGAATTTGTAAAGAAGAAATAGGAAACGGATCGATGAGGTTGAAATGCTTCAGCTGACTACAGAATCTTAAGCAGCTCTGCAGCTTCTGCTGTCGCTGGGTCTAGTCCAGGGTGAACGGCGTGCAACAACATGTTGCTGAGCCCGGACGGACCCCGTCCACCCACTCCAAATCCATTGAAGATAGGATTTAAGTCTTTAAAAGTTAATGCTGCTGCTGTAAGAATCAGTTTGTGTAGAATTGAAGATGAAAATGAGAGACGACGCCCTCTGTCTTTTTGTTTTGGCCAATAACAGATCAGTGTTAGAGATCCTGTCCTTCTCCTCCACTTCACATACCTTTTTTGATTCATGTTGAAGAGAAGACATGCACTGTCTGGGCTGCAGTAGTGACTACATGTCAGAAAATATTGTCAGTGCAGTAAAAGGATCAATGTTCTCCAGGCCTCCCGGAGTTATGAAAATGTGATGTTGTACTTAACGAGGATCGCTGGCTGCCTAAAACACTAAACTGCGCCTGCCGTGAGTCTTTAAAAGTCCATCTTCAAGCAGGAAGTCACTGAAAGAAACTCATGTAATAAAAGAAACAGGCTGCTCCTCTTGTTGTCGAGCTCTAAAGTACCTTTATAATGTGTCTTTTAATTAGTCCATATATTCTTTACTGTCTCTAAAGTCTTTTTATTTTGTGACTGAGGACGGGGGATCTCATTTCTGTTTCTCTCTTTCTGTAATCTGTTTTCCTCTGTGTGCGTCTCTTCAAACACTGCTGCACATTTTACACCTGCTCTTCTCACACATTAAATTTAAGATGCAGTTTTCACTGCAGGAAAGATCCCACAGTCAATAATAAATATACTGTAGGTGAAGCAACAATTTGTATATATTTCCGTTTTCCGAAAATACATTTTGCATGTGCACTAACACTCACTTTTAGCAATGCCACTTTTCTTTTTCTTCCATTTTACTGACAAAAAACCTGCAGCCTTTCACTTGATCGCCTTTCTAGTTATACAGAAGACAAGACATCCCCCGATACCTCCCTCTCCTTCATCTCAGCTCTCTCCACGTCCATGACGGTGAAGAGAGGCTCCTGGGCTGTGACGGAGTCGTGTCGGTTGATAGTCGCAGCAAAGGGCGTTTTGATGAAAGCCTCTGAGTAATGTCTCTTCTCCTCCAGGTCCGGACAGAATAGATATTCATAAAGGGGTGCAGCAAGGACCCCACCAAGAGACGGACCCACCCAGTACACCTAACACACACACAGAGGAAACACACAGCACAAACAAAAATATAGTTAAAATTGCTCAAAAAACCCACCCCTTAAACTTGATTAAAGAGTCAGTACTTAGTTTGTCTGTTCTGGGCTACTGTGGAAAAGGACTGTAGATATATAAATGTTGTTGTGTATCTGTGAGTCAGTCATGCACAATCCAAACAATTTCATCATTAAGGCATCGTGACTGTCTGTGCACTTGTGTGCCAGCATGCAGCTGGTGAGGCTGTAATTAGATTACTATTGAGTAATAATATTGAGTAAACTTGTCTAAACTTCCTCAGTTTAACAATGAACCCAAACAGTGAACGCAATAACTGCAGGACGATTGTGTCACACGAGAGATTTGGATGAATTTTGGGCTGATTATTTCCTATGAATTTTAACTTTTTATACAATTCTACCTGTATTATATATTTTATTTCCTTTTTTTTTTTTTTTTTTTTACATTTCTACATACTTAATTGGGTTCTTGACAAAATCAGGGTTTTCTTCTCATTGTTTTATGACCCCTTTGGTTGCCCTGAGGCTGTGAGCCTGTGGGCTTGGTTTCAGGTCTTTATCATGCCCTTATTATAATATATTATTATATTTTAACGCTTGCTTACACCAAATGAATTTAAGTAAAATATTGTAAATGTAAAGTGGATAAAAAATATATAATATACAATACAGACAGAGATCTGCCTATGTTTTACACACAGTACCTTTCTGTCTCTAGAGACCACTAACCAAAACCACCACCTGCAGAGACATCCAGTTCAACCATGTCATGCAGAAGCAGGTATGGCATCATGATGGTTTCAGCAGGCAAAAAATCGACAGCTCCATGTGTCAACTTGTAGTTGATCATTTCAACTACAATCTCGGAGATCAAAACCGAAGCAAGAAATGACATCAAAGCTGCGAGGACGCACAAAGTAGCACGATGCTAATGAGATGTCAGCAAAGCAGCGCTGAAGAGAGGCGAGTCGACTCAGAGACTCTCTGCCTGTGTGCTTGTTGAACCTGAACATGACTTTGATTCTCTGCTTTACTTTGCGGTGAAAAACAACAACCGAGGGCTGTTTAAACTGAGGAGGCAGAGGAATGAGACTCAAGTCTAATAATCAACCCCCCCTTGTGGAGAATCAGCTGTAATAACTGCATCATGTGATATTTGCTGCAGTGTAGAATGTATAGGAAGACTGTATGAATTATATATTATATACTGTATATGCAGTATATAATATAAATACAGTATATACATATATTAATAGTCTCTTGTTGATAATAAACTATCATTAGTGTAAATTACCCAGTGGTTTTCCCAGGACCATGTGACCATTGCTGGACCAAAGGATCGAGCGGGGTTCATACTGGCTCCAGTGTAAGGAATCTGAGGGAACAATCATAGCCAATAAACACACACACACACACATATATATGGTATATATATATACATACAGTATACTGTGTATGTTTATACAGTATAATATACTGACCTTATGATGTGAGACAATCAATAAATAGTAGATAGAATAGAATTTATAAGTGCTTTCCAAATGGTACAAATAAGCATTTCTCTGATTTAATACATGAATCAGCAAAATGACATAATTTGTCATGCCTTCCCACATGCTTCATAGACTTCATCCAACCAGTCACCTACTGAAATGCCATCATACAGGCATGTTACCTCCTGACTGTTGCGCTCCTCCAATGAACACTCAGGTCAAGCTAAACTTGTCTGTTGTTCCCCTGTTGGTGGAATGTCCTGCCAGTTCCTACCAGGTCAGGGGCGTCCCTCTCTTTAAAGACCTCCAGCTCTTCAGAGAAATCTGTCCACTCTATAACTGTCACTTGATTCTAAGTGAGTAGTACTTAACAAGTTCTTGCCACGTCTGTACCATGAATCACTTTTTTGTAAGTCACTTTGGATAAAAGCATTCTTTCAGGTATCTTATCTTTCTGGTGTTTTAGTGCAAGGTTTTAACAGCTGGATATGTGTACTTACAGCAAACAGGTGACCAACACACACTGACAGGCCGATAGCCAGAGCAGATGAACCCTTCAGGTCACTACGTTTGTGGTCACAGGTAGCGAACACCGTGAAGACCAGCTGAAAGGTGATGAGGAGTTCTACAACCAGCCCACTTCCCACAGAGATGCTTGTGTTCACCTGGAAACATAACAGCAGTGTAGAAATATATCACCAGATATTATTAGACGTCGTGTTAGGATGTGTCTCTATCTGGATATCAAACATGAAACACTAAAATTGGATGACAACATTACATTGAAATAAACAGTTAATAGTTTTTTAAAAAGTATAGACAAACCGTGGTGACCCCCATACCGCCCCTAACAGAGGCCGGGGTGACCCCGAGCAGAATGGCGGCCCCCACTATGGCTCCTACACACTGGGCCACCAGGTAGAAGATGGCTTTAGTGAGACTTAGCTTCCTGGTCACCACCATGGCTACAGTGACCGCTGGGTTGATGTGAGCACCACTGATGTGGCCGAAGCACTGCGCCATGGTTGCAATGCTCAGGCCAAAGCAGAGCGAGATGAGCACCAGGTCAGGGGGCTGGGGGTTTTTCTCAACAGCCCCCCAGTTGATGGTTGAGCCAAGGCCGAGCATGACGAAGAGCAGCATGGCGAAGAACTCGGCGCACACGCAGCGCCAGAACTCCTGAGTCCAGATACCCTTGAAAGCAGTCATGACTTTATCTCGAGTGCAGCAGGATGGGAGCCCGGACTGACACTGTGGTGTACAGGGGAAGCAAGAGCTTCTGGAAGGGAAGACAGAAAGACCAACAATCAATAAGAAATGAAATGAATGGATCAGAAATGGAGAAATAACCAGAATCTCAACACATATTGTAAACCAAATACGTTCTTGTTCGTAACCTTTCTAATCTGACGTTCCCCCGTTCAGCAGGGTGGCATCATTTTGATGAAGTGGCAAAGCTCTGGTTGGGTTCAGGGAATGATCAGAGCTTGGATTAAAATGACTACGGCAGGTTAGGGGATCTTTATCGCCGTATTTAAAATAAACAAAACAATGTTGACCATTGTCAGGAAGCAGAAAACAAAGAGCTGTGCCGCGTTACAGCCTGATGTTTTGTGGACACCTCCTCCTCCTCCTACAGCACTGTACTTCTGACAGACTGAAGTCAATCCTACAGCTGTCAGGTATTTTTTTTTTCACTTGCTAAACTGACTCATTCTCCCTAATCCATTTTTTCAGTGACTGTCTTCCACAACTCCTAATCAATATGAAGATTCTGCAGATGGATTCTTCTGAGTTGTCATCGCAGTAACATTGTATTGGGGGGACTACTGTATGTTGCGATGGTACAGCCAGCTCTGACTGGTCTGTGACCTGCAGCTACAGAACGACAAACAACCTGCAGCAGACTGTAAAGGACTACACGTCACCGACATCACTGTCTTTTCTCTCACAGCTCAACATGTAAACAACTTTAGCTTGTACAAAGGACATTAAGCCAGTGGCCGTGTTCATGTCAAGCAGTTTTCATGTAAACAACCATGGAATCAGACTTATTATTTTTCACAGTAGATGTCGGCCTGGATTACCTCGTGCTTTACACATTATAAACAGTAATAAACAGATGTATATATTAGTGTATTATATCTGTATATTTAATTGGCTGGGTGGTGAACCTGGAGGCTTCTAGAATAAGATTTGTCTGACCTCTGGTCAGCAGAGTGAAAAAGCTGTGACATCAACAAAATATATGTATAAATTAATTACGTTTGTCTTTGCTCACACTACATGAGCGACAAGGTCCTTCACAGGGTTAATCCAGCACTGCACATGATTAAATAAGCATATCAAGTCATTACCCTGACTGCTCGATAGCCTAAATTTAAATTTATGTGCTTTCATTAACCAACAATCTTTACCACAAAAGACTTCCTTTGTCCTTTGATTGAACTGGAAACAATGCCAAACCATCACGGTCCAATAATTCCATACAGTACCTTTATGGGCCCCTCGAGGGGCACAATGTTCAAACTACTGTACTCAACTGTACTGTACTGTACTGTACTGTACTGTACTGTACTATATGTTTTGTAAATATAAATATATAATATAAAAATCTAAATATATATTTTAAATCAGTCCATCTGCGCTATACCAACCAAAAACACACAATAGTGGTGATTTAAATACTACACTGTAAAAAGGACATGTTCATTTTTAAACTGTTAGTTGTGTTTTTCAACATAAAATCTACAGACATTTTTTACAGTGTATCTGTACTTGTCACAGTATCAGTGAAACGTGGCTAGACAAATATAGCATATTAAATATTATTAAATAATCCACCACAGCCGTTCCTCCATAGGTGTATAGTTATGGTATTACTGCAAGCCTCCATTTCTAAACGCAGCATTTAAAATCCCCGAGAAACTCGAGTAATGATTCTTCATGGCAGCTTGTGCTTACATCTCAGCATTGCAAATATCCCCTACAGAGACACCTGAACAGACCAGAGCCAAGAACACACTTCTGTGGATCATAAATAACAGAAGTATAGCGCAGCTCAAACCATAAATGAGTCCTGTTTTCTCCCTCTCATCACATTTATCTCTGTTTTCAGGTAAAGTCAGCAACAACAGAAACTACAGAGACAATTTTACTGGATGCTCCATATTTCTCTAATCACTGCTCAGTTTAAAGCGTTGGATTATCCTGCCTGTCTCGAAGGACGCCACTGTTTGATGACATGACACTCGGAGCGTCATCCGCAGCTCTAATCTCAAGCGCCAGAGCCCAGGACTAACCAAACTGCGCCTCAGTTCTCAGTCAGACATACAGTTCATTCATTACAACTTCCAATCAGACCTAAACAGAGAGAAGGGGACCCTCTTTCTGCTGTTGCAGCCTCTGCTGTAACTTATCTTCCCAGCTCCTCCTGTGCGTCTTTACGCGTGTACTCACCTCAGGCGCTCCAGAGCCCCGACGCTCTCCGTCATGTCTCCACCAACCTAATGGCTGTCTCGGTCTTTTATAGCGGGGGCTTGTGCGTGTGTGCGTTTGTTTGTTTGATGTTAGGGTCTTGTTGAGGGCCTGGCCTGGATGGGACCGGATGTTGACAGAAAAATAAAACAGGAAAACTGAATAGACTCAGTTCACGGATTATAAAAAGGTAATGATGGTATGTAAACATTAGAGGAGACTCAATTATTTAGTTTTGGGGATTTGTCATTGTTTACAATTTGTCATTGTTTACAATGACAAATACAACGTGAAAAATAATAAAGCGATGGAGGGAACCCTGCCTGGAGGTCAGATTCTGAGGTGGTTCTTTGGTTAAATTGAATTGAAAATTCAGTTGTGTGTCTTTGTTGCTGCAGAGCTGTTGTAGTGCATGAGTTTTTGTTTTATAGAACTTAATTCATTTTGAAATGAGCAAGAGCACGGCATGTTTCAGTGTTCTATGGGCTGTGGAGAACTTTCATAATATGAGTCTTTGGAGAACCAAAAAAGGCTTCTATTGCAGTGACACTATTTAAGACCAAACTGGAGTTTCACTTCAAAAAGATGTTCTAAAATTATATTGCAAATAAGAATATAAGACACGTGGTAATAAGTGCTGACTGGCTTCATGACAATAGAGGGCACGGCTGACAGCAGTATCAGCTTTTTCTGCAGGATGTTATTGGATACTGTTTTTACCCCCACACATTTTTATTGTCACTCAAATATTATTCAGTTAAAACAGAAAAACAATATACTTTTGATTATTTAATGCACTTTGTTAATATTCAACTGATAGATAAATGCTGAATCGGTTATGGACAGACATCGTTTGGACAGACGTCTGACTATAGAGTTCGGAGTAAAATGTAACTTACTGTCAGTAAGAAGTTTTCCACACTGGTCCTTTCATTTATCAAGTGACTCCCTGAGATTCCTGTTGAGATTTTCAGATAAATTGCTAAGTACATGAAACAGATGATAAAACTACAGAAGAATCAGTTCAACAGTCCTCGTGTGTAGATCAGCTCACATCTGACTCATGAAGAATGTTTGTGATGAGTCCAGGTGAGTCTGCAAGGATATAATCTTATTAACAAACATGTGACATATTTTTTTAGGTCAGAAAATAACTGAGATATTTTGAAAGAGCTTAGAGAATCTTGTCCTTTTGCTGTCTTTGTGGAATATATAAAATATGGAATCCAGTTCGTCTGAAATGAAATACCTTAGTGTTGATGTTCTTTCTTTTCTAGAAGTTCTGTCTTATTGCTCTTGTGTTTTGTTTGGAGCTATTAAACAAAATCTTTACTTATACATGGAGCCAACAAGAGCAAACTCGGTCCATCATACAGAACCAAACAGAACAGAACAGAACCAAACAGAACAGAACAGAACAGTGTGCAGCGTGAATGTACTCTAATAACAGCAAAAAGCATCCAGTCACAGTTCTCAGAAGATTACAAACCACCGAACACAACAGATTGGTTGCCAGCAAGCTGCCCTGCATGTTGTCACTATTATTGTTTGCTAGGGGAGCCACACACACACACACACACACACACACACACACACACACACACACACACACACACACACACACACGCACGCACGCACGCACACGCATACGCATACGCACGCACACACGCACGCACACGCATACGCATACGCACGCACGCACGCACGCACAAACACACACACACACACACACACACACACACGCACACACACACACACACACACACACACACACACACCCCAATCCCACTGGATAGATACTGACACACTGCTGAAACACAAAGCTGCCAGTGTTTGTGCTTCTTCATGCAAGCTGACAGAGAAACCCTCCTCCTTGTCACATCACACACACACACATACACACACACCCAGATACACACACCTCATTGTATCTGTTATGTACGTATTACACAATATCAGTTTGGAGATACAGTACTGTCAGAAATGTGTGTGTGAGTTGATGAGAACAAAAAAAATAAATCATTAAAAAATAAACAAATAAGAAATCACAATGGGGCCACTGTCAAAACAAAGTGGTGGGTTATGTAACTCATCTAGTTTTCTATTTTTATCATTTAGGAGAAAACACTCTGGGCTTTTCTTTCACTGCTGCAACATTTAAGGGGATCTGTTCTTCAAATTTGTGTGATAATCAACCATATTTATTCAAAAACACATTTTTGACTCCAAACACCAACTTCATGAGGATAGCCCCTCAAATCATTTGAAATCAAAAATACGAACAGGTCGCAGGAATGAAAAAAAAATGATTAAAGAAATCATTTTTTTAACCAAATATTTTTTAGATATGAATCCAAATAAAACACAGAAGACGTGTGGGAGGAAATATGTACAGAAACACATCAGGCAACTGATACATGGAGGAAATTCAAGTGGCAGGTAATGACAAGATTCTTTCAGACACCAGCAATCATGTCCAAAATGGGGCCCACACACTCAGATACATGCTGGAGAAGCCGCGGGAAACAAAGTAGTAACCATACGCACATATTTTGGACCTAAATTGAAAATACTTAGGGAACAGGTTTTTGAGGCACTCGGAAAAGTATTTCAGCAAAATGTAATAAAAGATCCCAAGGTGGCAATTCTAGGACTAATATGAATTGGCATAAAGGGGAAAGAAATATATTGCACAAATATTACTGACTGCAGCGCTTGTGTTTATTACACATGAAATATGAAATTTATCAGATGGGACAAATAAATTACGCCTTGAGACTTCAAAAAGATATATTTGTTAACAGGTGGAGCTCTGCCACGGCTGAACTAGTGCAGTAAATACATCGCAACTGCATACATTCATGCACGAGTCCCCCAACATGAAAACCCTTTATCTCCCTTTTTTTTTAAATTAATTTTAATTTTAATAATTTAATTACTTAGAATTGTCCCTGTGTTTGTATCATTTAAGCATGTCATTTTGCACCTATGTTTAACTTAAAGCATGTCATACAATGTGATGTTTTCAGCAGATCATAAAAGGGAAACAGCAGACGAAATGTGAATTGTATGCATATTATTCTACAAGTTGCTGAAACTGAAAAAAAAGTAAAAGAAACAATGAGACTGAAGGTCAGATAATAACACATTCCCACATTTTGTCACTGACTCCTCAGAGATGCTTATCTGTGTTTTGGGCTGACCTGCCCCAGGCCTCGGGCCGATCCAGAGGCAGCCAGCTCAACTGTCTGATGCATTGCTCTGCTGTTTGCACCTGCAGCAAGGATAATAATGTGTGTTGTGTGTGTGTGTGTGTGTGTGTGTGTGTGTGTGTGTGTGTGTGTGTGTGTGTGTGTGTGTGTGTGTGTGTGTGTGTGTGTTCTGATAAGATATAGGTCAACTGGGGTTAGAGCACCTTGGCCCGACTGCGCCCACAAGCAGCGGCAACATGTTGTATCTGGTGGAATCATGGTGGTTGTTCGTGGTAAGGACGCTGCAGGCGGCGGCGCGTGAAGGTAGGCTGGTCAGTTGTACAACACAGATAAAGTGGACAGGTTGCTGTGAATGTCATGTGTCTGTGTCCAGACGACGATTCATGCTGACTTTAGTAACCAATAATCCAACAAGACATCAACACTTTGTTTAACTGTTTGGTGTTACTTTAACAACTACAGGAGACTCATAACGAGGAGCTCATTTGCATTTGCACTCTAATCTGCCAGAAAGTGTATTCTGAAGTGTCCTCACCACAGGAGGACATGTTTAATGTAAACAGGGAACACTGTAATAATGCAAACAAGGAAACAATAGTGTCCCCTGACAGCGGTAAACACAACTATTTTTAGATCTGCAGGTTCGACATCAGAATCCAACATCTAGTGGAACGTCTGAAAACAGAAGATGGAGGCTGAGCAGAGAAATACTCACGGAAAATAACACGTTCAATGACATATTTTTGTCTCTGTAGTGTAGATTAGAAGCCACTAAAGACACTCTAGACATGCTGCAGTTTCATATGCATGACAGAGGTGTGGACCTGAGTCACATGACTTAACCCTGCCCAGAGAATTTACATTTCTAATCTGTTTTGTTCTGTTCTGTTGCGATGTTTACAGTCACTCGCCATGTTTACGTCCAACGGTGCTGCAAATTCTAATGACATTTCAAGTAATGCTGTAAAAGCAAAGACAAATGAGTGCTTGTTACCATTGTTACGTGAATATTTAAGATTTGGATCATGAGATAAGTAGTATGTCGCACAAATTCTCCAGTCAGAAAACGAGAGGAAGAGGAATGAACAGAGGAAAGTTGACGTCATTAAAAGAGAGCTATTGGAACCTGTGAGAAACACAAAATACAGGAGATAAGTCAGATATTTGCCTAATGTAATAATGTGAGGAAGTTTCCATCAGATCTGCATGGAGCCATCATGGATGAATTATAGAGCCCGGAGAGCTACGAGGAATCACCTGATCAGTCATGTGCTTCAAATGTTCACTAGAGCACAATCTATTCTAAAAATATATCAACGAACTTTGTTTAGAACAAGTGTAAAAATGTATATTTATTTTTGCATCCAAATAAAAGTTTACGGAAACACGACTGTTGTCTTTTTGAGTGAAAGAAGTGTTGAATGTGTGCGCTACAGCAGAGTGTGCAGTCCCTCCACACGTTCTGTATTAAAACAATTCATATTTAGTAGTAGTAGACAGTAGTAAATATTTGGTAGACAGAGCTTCTGGGTCAGAAAAAAGAAGCCAATGTGCATTCTTACTAAAGCTCCATTGGCTGCAACAATAAGGTCAGATTGTATTATGTTTTATGGGGAAATGAACAGACTTCTCACACGATTTATGACCTCTCTAAACAAACAAACTGTCTAGCTGTATTATGAGTTTAGCTGTAGTACAGGTATGAATGATTCTAACTTCGCAGGCCAAAGTCAAATCCAACCTGCAGTGCGTCACCCAGCGGCTGCATGTGTTTAAAGATGGTCACTTCTGGTTTAAAAAAAACAAGATGGCAAACCACAAATTCGACGAAAAACAATACAGAAAGAGAAAGAAACATTGCGTTGCACCCCACAAAACGGTACACAGTGTGAAAGCGTGTGCGCCGCATGTGCATGCAACATTAACACATTTGTTGAGTTAAACATCAGCATGTTTTAATATTAATAATAAATATTAATATTGAACAAATGTGCACCTGATCTCGGTCACTGTGAAGCAGGAGGAGATTGAGTCCTCCAGCAGAGCCTGTATATTCCACAGCTGGGAGACCAAATGTGTCCCATTAGTTCCAGCTACTGCAGCACACACAGACTGTAAAGCCACATGAACAGAGACGATTCTTTCTCTGTTTGTCTTCCTTTTTTTTTGAAAGAAATCCGCACGGCTTTCCTCCTGTCTGGCCAAAATGCTAAACTTCATCTTACCTGCCAACATCTGGCTCACGTGTGTCATTTTTCTTGTTGGAGTGTGTGGTGGAGATATGAAATGTGTCAGAACCATCATATGGGACTGATCTTAACAGTGGCGGGCACAAATGAGCAATGTTTGGGTAACAGCTCCTTTGTGCCTTAAACTCATTCAAGAGGGACATTTGGGTCCACTCGAGAGTCCATCTGGTGTGACATTAGAACAGACATGAAGCATGCCAGTGGGCTATTTCAAAAAGCCAACGACACCACAGCACTCCATTGACAGCGCATGTCCACTTGCCCTAAAATGCCTCCACTCTTTAAGTTTAAACCATTCCAGCATTTGAATGTACAGTGTCCAACTCATCACGGTGGTTCACCTTGTTGATATAAAATAAGAGCAGAGGGTTTTAACCAGCAACCACGAGGCAGCTACCCTAATGTTAACATCAGTTTGCAGTGCGTTACAGTGCTGAATCATACAGGACAACAGGATGGACTGTTCTTAAATTCTCTGAGGACACCACATCTGGTCTCCTGATATCCTGGAGAAAGAGTTTATACAGTGGATCAGAAGAGAATGAGAAGATTCACTGAACTTCATATCAGAGTATTACTGAAATCAAGACAAGAGCAGCTACATTTGACCATAACAATATTAAATAAATACATTGTGGTTATCAATGAACAATCTGCGACTGAAACAGAAAATCGATTAATCAAAAACATCCCTTTAGGTTTAGAAAGAGACATTTTGGTGTTAGGTGTGGTGTGGTAAATCAGTGTTGTAGTCACACCACCTTAACAAGAACCAAGTCATGACTGAGAGCAAGGCATGATGGGGAAACCACTTCAAGACCAGGACCTGACCTGTACGACCTCCACACTGCGCACACTCTTGATAAAGTGTAAATGGAAAATGGAACAGGCAGTCCTCATATGGATCTCAAACGTTCATAAAAAGCAGCCCCTCCATAAAAAAAAATCCATAAAAGCACCAACGGAGGAAGATTTCTCTTGATTCACCTCTTTTATTGCTCTATGTGTGTGTGTACCACAAGAAACATCACAACTCAGTAACAACAAATGATCACCACTTTCTCTGGCTCATAGGCCACCTAACACCTAACACTAACCGGTGCCCCAATAGAACAGTTCTTTATAAAACAGGAAGCTGGGAATTAGGTTAGAAAAACGATCTCCAATATATATAGGTAATTTCTTTTTCAATGAACCCAAACAATACCACACAAATAAAAGGAGAGAAACAGGAAGTTGGAATGAACACAGACATGATGACCAATTCTAACATTTGAAGGGAATCCAGATGGAGAGTTTAATGGGATACTTTTGGACATCCCCAGTAACAGCAAAGTGGGCCCAGGCCACTGCAGACAAGTGTTGGAAAAAATTTGGATCACAAAATGGAAAACCAAAAGGGTGTAGTAGACGCCTTGAGAGAAGTGTTTCACCGAGATATCCCTATACCTGAAAGTGGTCCTCCTTAATTCAACTCCTAAAGGGAGAGAGAGTCCCAAATCTATTTGCTACAATCTTGGGATCTGCCAGCAAATGTATCACAATGAGATTTTTGACCTGAGCCACCAACATATAACATCAGGCTTAAAACAGTGTGGGAACTGTATGAGATAGAATAACTTATGCATGAGATAAGGCTACAAAGACCCACATCTATAAAAGAGGTGGAGTCCTGCAGTGACACAATGCAGTCAATGTAGGGAGGGAGCTCTGAAATCCATGCCCTGCCAACCATGACCACATTATTTTTGTATATTGGTATATTTACTTGCATCCTTATTGTACTGGCACTAAAACCAGATAGAAATCAAAGCAGCTGAAAATTTGTAGAGATAATGAAATAATCCCTCTGAAACTAGTGTCCTGAACATGCAGTACATATACTGCAGCTAATAGTGTAGCTAATATTGCTGAATATCTATCTCTATAAGTTCCAACATTAACTAGCCAGCATGACTTAAAAGTATCTTATCTTTCTTCATACTTTCTTTCTAAATGCTGCTGGAATTTTGAGGTGGTTCCAGACATAAATGTTGCATTGCACGACCTACAGACTGCTGTGTGTTTTATTTCGGATGTTGGCTGACATCTTCTCACAGACAGACACAGCTTCTTGTCCTGTCTGCAGTTTTTTACTTACTTGGAGTGCGTGTGAAGCAGGTCGGGCAGAGGAGATGTGGTCTTGAAATAAAATCCAGAGACTGATGAAAGACAAAAACAAACTGTCGTCGAGCAAGACGGAGCCTGGGTACTACGGGAGTGGTTGTGGGTTTGGGGTAAAGTATGTATCTTGCACAGCTTGTTAAATGTTAAATATTGAACACAATTCAAATTAGGATTTTCAGTGTTACAAAAAATGATAATCATACTTAAAGAATCATTATTATTAATTCAAATAAAAAACAAAGAATTAAATACAGTCTCAGTGTAACAATAAATTGTCTGGCTCCTCACATGAAGTTATTATTCTGGATCCTGATCAGGATCTGACCTGCAGGCTGGCAGTTTGAGACACTTGTCTTGGGGTCCAGTCACGATAGGACTGGTCTTTTCCAATGCCCCCTGTACAGAGGGCACATTGAATGGTCTAATCATGTGAAAACATGTGATTCACAGGCTGCGGTCTTCACCTGACCTCAACCCAACCGTGCACACCGAGTATGTGAACCAAAGGAGAGCAGGAGGAGTATGGATTTGTGAATTATTGGCAAAGTGCTGTCTTTTTGTCCTGCATTTTTATTTTTCTGTATTTTCATCCTCATGGTTGAGGACATACAATGATTCTATTATTGATGTATGATTCAAGCAATGGGGGCTATTCATCACTAATTCTCTTTTAAAAAAGATACTGGTATGAATGTTATTCTTGTCATCACTGTGGATGTGCAATATTACAAACCCTCACTTGAACTCAAAGGTGAGGTAAGTCAGCTTTGGTACATGCCATGGCCTTCATACTTGGGGTCGTTGAGGGTCTCCAGTCCAGTCACCCATCAAGAGAATGAACTGCAAATTGCTCCTGATGTGTGTGACGTGTGTTGGCCAGGAAGTGCTGTATTTGGCACCTTGTATAACAGCTTCCGCCATCAGTGTATGAACGTGTGTGTGAATGTGACAAGTTCACAAAGTATTTTTTACCTCCTCCCTCCTCCTCATGCTCCTGTGTGTCTCTCTCTGTGGTGTGTGTTGCTAGGCGTGGCCTCCAGCAGTCTCTCTCTCACCTGGTTATCACCTCGCCACCTGCTGCTCACCATCCTTTCAACCCCCGCTGAATAAAAGAGCGGCTCAACCTTATACAGATCGTTCCAACCTTGTGAAATTCTGCCTAACCTTGCAGCAGTCATTTCCCCCCTGTCACCTCCAGCTCTGTCTCATTCCAGCGCCTGCTCCTGGAGCTATCTTCCACCACCAGCCCTGCGGTGAATTCAACTCCACCTTCCACCCTCCAAGATCTTATCCAGGCAGTCTGCTCCTGAGTTCACCATTGGTTTTAATAAACTGTTCAAACTGATTCTGTAAAGTATGAGTAATGAGCAGTCTCAGTGAGTGTTTCCTAGCCACATGGCAGCTGCATAAGCTCAGTCAGGACAGGAAAAAGAAATTATTAGTTCACGACTCAACTGTGCATCCTCAAGTTTTGGTCTCTAGTTCATTTGTCATGTGACAGGTAGCTCAGCCACAGAGCTGTGTGATGAGCAGTACACACAGCGGTTCGTTCATACGGATCAGTCTTTCATTCATTTGTTACGTTTACATTGCCCACAAGAAAAGACTTGAACTTCCCAACACTAGAGTTGGGAGTGCTGTGGGGAAAGATCACAATCGTTTTTTTGTTGAACACACATAAACGTCACTAACAAAACTAACAACTATTCTGAGCTCCTTTACACCTTTCTCAGCTTATGTCCTCCTCTGTAAGTCGCTTTGGATAAAAGCGTCTGCTAAATGTAATGTAATGTAATGTAATGTAACATTCTTCGTCCCAGAAGTTGATCCAAAACACCTCCCTCCTCATGACATGGCGCAGGTTGTGAGAGACACACCCTGACTGGTCGTGGACCAACATCGAGTCTTTCCTTCAGTTCTGTTCTTACAACACACTTCATGTACTTGTTGTTATAAGGTTATAGCTTGATTTGAGTGCTGGAATGCATGGAGTCCTGTCTATCTCAGTCCATTAGGGGGCAGAATAGTTCTACAAAACAAAAATACAGCGTGAGGCCTTTCTATTATATTCTCTCTCTCTCTCTCTCTCTCTCTCTCTCTCTCTCTCTCTCTCTCTCTCTCTCTCTCTCTTTCTTTCTTTCAAACTTCAAGCAAAGGTAATTACAATCTCCTTCTTTATCTGTGATTTTGAGAAAAAAATCTTTCTAACTATACTGAAGCAATTATCCCCCCCCCCCTCTCTCTCTCACACACACACACACACACACACACACACACACACACACACACACACACACACACACACACACACACACGTTCTTTCATTCTTGTCAGCCTCACACACCATGGGGGTTTCTGTTCTTGACCGAGATTGGCTGATTGATTCTGACATTTCCACGGCCTGATCGTTTCCTCGTCTCCTGAATATGAATGTGTGCAAATGTCTCCTAGGGAATTTGGGGGATATTTCCTTTTGTGGGACGCATGTATGTGTGTGTGTGGTGTGTGTGTGTGTGCATGTGTAACCGCATGGGTGTATGAAATGGATGTTTTTGTACACGACTGGAAGCACACACACGTAAATACACACAATGTGCAGATGGCAAGACGTAAATTTATTTTTGTACAAGCTGTATAATTAATATACAGTACAGCTGAGATTACAACTGT
Source organism: Collichthys lucidus (assembly GCA_004119915.2). Lineage (NCBI taxonomy): Eukaryota > Metazoa > Chordata > Actinopteri > Sciaenidae > Collichthys > Collichthys lucidus. Next base: position 6,078,922 of record CM014085.1, on the reverse strand, counting down.
CTGTCTCTGAAGGTGAGATCCCAGCTGCTGATTCAGTCTGCTAACAGATGCATGATGGACCTATCTGCTGTTGTCTGAGACTCTTTCTGCTTCTCAGCTAAGAACACAGAACGAAACAGATCAGTCCGACTTATTTAGTTCTGCTCAGCTGAGCGAAGATATGAGGATTCACTGACTCTCAAACATCAACATCAGACAGCCAACACAGTCCACATGTTGTTACCATGACACTTTGACTTGTAAAGCTGTAACGTTCAAACACAAACATCTAAAAGTTTGTGATAGAATATGAACATTCATTAAATATTCATCGCATTCTGTTTCTGACGATCCTAATTACTTCTTTCTTGGTGCGCTCTTTGAGACGCCAGAGAACATTACATTTACATTTGGTCATTTAGATAAAGCTTTTATCCAACGCGACTTACAAAAAAAGGGAAACAGTCAAAGTACAAGGACATGTTAGTGCAGTAATAAGTACTGCTCACACCAACAGAGAGAGGAGAAACCTGTGCTTCCATATCTCACAATAGAGTTACGAAGATGAGTATCTTGTGAAACATGGCTCCAGTGTTTGCTGCAGTGACTCACAATGTGTGCTCACATCCACCTCTCCCATTACAGTCAACAGACCGAAGACCTGCTGGTCTTCTAAAGGTGGACCATGTGACACAGAAAATAACTCTTTAGTGAGGCTTCTGTTTCCTTCTGCTGAATTAAGCCCGCCCCTGCAGTTACAGTAGCTATGCCAATTTATAATTAGAATAATAATAATTATAATCACGTTAGACTGATGTAGACATTAGCAGATGTCTTGGATTTAGCCAATACGGAAGTGCCAAAAACTGCAGTTCCTCGAGTGGCCACTTGAGGCTGGCTACAGAACATTTCAACCTCCATAAAATTTTGGTCTCTGTAGTTAATTTCTCTGCTCATGACAACTGTTCAAAATATATTACAGCTTAAAGTAATGCAGGAGTGACAGGTGTTGTTACAGATTAGAGCATCATTCGGCCCACCTTAGGTCCATCGATGATCCATGTTTTTGCACATATTTTGAGCTTCAAAACGGCACTTCGGAAACCTACGGATGACTACGGGTGACTCATGCTCTGTCCATTCTTTTTACCGTCATTGGTTTTAATGCTCTGTCAGCAGTAAAGGTCCATTGGAAAAAAAAGAAGTCTGTTCATGATGCTGAACTTCTCTGCTCAGAAGTACACAAACTCTGCGTAAAGTCTATGAAATCCTGTTTATCAAGTCTGTCTCCACTGAGAGAGTTAAACAGAGACACATTCGCAGCATTTTATTGTATTGTCTGCCAGTTAATAAAATGCTTTCAGAGGTGGATGGATCAGCACTTTTATATGGAAATGACTGGAAGAAAAGAACTGATAAAATGTTTTTAGTTAGTCAAACTGGGAACACAGTGGTGGATAGGCTTTCCATTAGAAATGCACGACAAAGGTCTGAATACATTCATGTACTCACTGCACTTTATCTACTTGCTGTTTACTTTATCTTCTTGTTAGCAGAGACAAGAAGACACAAATCCTCATTTATTGGCACAATCAGGAGACATGAGGAGTTCAGTTTGGATTTCCACAAAGCCGCCCTGATGACAAGATGTTCTGTAGAGCGCTAAATCCAGCCAACATGTCGTGGAACTCCAAGTAAGTCAAGCAAATCTGCTGCCTTTAGTTTTTTAGTTTTTTTTACATGGTTCTTGACCTAGTTACGTGACAGAGAGCACCTTTACCATGGCACAGTATGGGTGCCTGTCCTAAATTCTTATGGTGAGCTCATTAGTGTGGCGCTCATCTGTCTTGTGCTGACAAATCTTAAAAATGATTACACAAGGTGTCGGGAGGATCCATGATCTTCCCCTGAGTTAGCAATCAATTGGTGAAATTTTTGCGCTCAGGTTGCTGTTTTATACTAACTCTCTGTTCATCATCATATATCATCAGTGTTTTCCCCCCAAAATGATCTATGTCTTCAATAAGAAGCAAGAGTCCGTAAACTTCCAAATCTGCTGTTCTAGTAAAGCGACTCTGTGCTGACTGCTGCACTGTGTGCTTTGCTGAACTGTTACTTTGTCTGTATTTGCTTTACACATTGATGTAGCGAATGTCTTACACCTGAGGAGTTTAAGCAACAAAACATCTAACTGGGCAAACAGTGCCAACACTGTGCAGTGTTAGCCAAATGATCCCATTGTCCCAACTTTAATTGGAATTGAGGTTGCATATAAATCCAAAAAAAGCCCTCAGGGAGAGCACACCTCTATGCAAACACCATCAGAATCTGGAAAACAAGATAGTCAGACAATCATGTCGACAACTTAAACAAACTAAATTCTGGAAATATCCGGTGTATAATTTGTTGAAGACTAAGTGATATTTGCAGGATTTGTGTTCGCAGTTTCTTCACACACTTTTGGAGCAGTTTGGTTTTCAGTGTCTTGGCCAAGAATGTGTCAAACGTGAGGTGCGAGAGCGAACGTCCAAAAAATTTGCAAATGTAACAGTGAGGGGGATTTGTCAAAAGTAGATCGCTAGTCAGCTTTATGCAAATCTCAGGCGTCTGGAGCAAACACTCACAAATGGAATGCCAGGTGTCTGTTTGATTGACATGGGCTCATAAAACATACTCTCCATCTCTTGCTTGTTTCACTACACATAATTAGGAAATGAGACGCGCCTCTCTACTGAGAATCTCTCGAGCACGGAGACAAATTAAAAAGTGCAGCAGAGAGAGAGGGAGAGAGAGAAAAGTCCCCGCGACTGTAAGAGTGACTGGCGTGTGACAGCTGGAGTGAGTGGAGTTTAGCTTGTGATGCTGCCCGACATGAAGCATGAAAAACATATAACTTATTTATCATGTGTAAACATGATCCAACACACTGCTCACCTCTCACGTTGTACTGGGTGATGTGAAAAAAAAAGAGAAATATAGTAGTTTCTGGAAAATCAATTCACAATGCAGTGGTGTGGGCTTGTTGCTACCGGTAGAAAGAAGTAGTCAATACTGCAGATGATATTATCCATCAGACACTAAAACACAGCATAGTGCTTTATGATACTATGAAACAGGAATCTTTGGAAATTGAGCGTGGCAACAATCAATTAATCCTCCATCTTGGTGATCATAAAGTAAACAGAATGTCAACCTGGTCATTTTTTATTGACCTGGTGGTGCATTGCCATCCATCCAAAGTTCAGCCAGGTTGCAGCCATGCCAGCTGACTCATTTCATCTGGTGGAGAAGATGCTCTTGAAAGCTATGGAAACAACAAGTTGTCGAGCTGCTCTCCAATATGAAGAGCCGGCCGTTAAACTTAAAGCGTTCAAGTCTCAGGTTCTGACCTGATGAAATCGCACACATATTTAGACTACATCGGCTAGAAATCATCTTTACGTACAAGTAATCTGCAGAAAATATGAAATGTAGACCTTGTAAATGACATTTTGTCATCATAGTAAAAAGGGTTGGCTATGTTTCGGTTGTTGTGGAGAAATTGCTGAAATCAATTGCTCCAGGTTAGGAGGGAAGAAAGTGTTCAGGAGCTTCTTATGCTGTAATATTTATTGAAGCTTGGCCAAAGAGAATTAGAGACATTCACACATACAGTCAGGTATGCATATGATATACCATACAGCTAAAAAAAGTCAAAGAGAAGGTATTTACCCATGTTTGTGTTACTGTCAGCACATTCTAGTCTGGAGCCACTGTTGTCTGTCCATGTTAATGGAATGTCAATGGCAAGCTATCTATTCTGTGTAGGAAGGTGACTGTCTTGTTAAATCATATTTTCAGTTCTCCTTATGTCTCACCTGTCTTGTCTTTTAGGTCTCCGCCTTCCCCTGTGAGTCATCCCTGCTCCCTGATTACCTGCCGCCCATTTTCCCTCTGTATTTAGTCTCTGTGCTCCCTTCATTTGTCACCAGTTCGTCTTGTTATGTACAGTGTCCCGGCGTCTCAAATTTCTAGTTTTTTGACTACCTGACTATCGACCTTGAGCCTGTTTTTGACAATGATTATCGCCCAACGACTTTGTACCTTCACCTGTACATTTATTCTACTTTCTAGCATTGTCTAGTAAACTTTTTGAACCTCCACCTTTGTCTCTGAGTCTGCATCGCGAAGCCTTCTGTGTGCCTCCTGATAGCAACGTTTAGTTTCTTTGACCCTGGTCAAAGAAACTGAGTGTTGCTATCTGTGCTCTCCTCCAGCAATCCAAACAGTGGCCTTCTATACCAAAGAGTGAGAGTCTTCTCTCTTATTATTTAGTGCTGTCACTGTCTATGACCTCAAGGCCCATGTGCGACCCTGTGTAACCAAAGCATAGAAAATTCCACAACATAGGTGTTTGGTTAAAGTTTTCTGACCACACATATTTTTACACAACATATCTCATTCACACATTCATACACTGATGGCATTAGGTGCCATGCAACTAATCAGTTTTAGCAAATCATTCATATGCATTCACACACCGATTGTGAGGGAGCAATTTGGGGTTCAGTATCTTGCAGACTGGAGGATCTCCCCACTGGTCAGTTAGAACCGAATAAGCTTCTTTCATACATTGATGGCCCTGGCTGCCATGCAACGTGCCAACTGTTTATCAGTTTTAGGAGCTAACCATTCATACGCATTCAAACACTGAGGGCGCAATCTTTGGAAGCAATTTGGGATTCAGTATCTTGCCCAAGGACACTTTGACATGCAGACTGGAGGAGCCGGGGATTGAAACCCCCGATTATCTGATCAGCTGCCCAAGATAGAAAAAGACGATCTTCCACTAATCTTGACCAAAGGACTTTGTTCCCTAAACAGCGGAGGCATCCTTCACATTGCAGCTCAATGTGAACAGCAATTGCATTTCTCTCAAAATGGAAAAACTAACAAGTGTTACATATTTGTAATATCTCAGGGGTAGGGTATTACCTGGTCCCAGCTTTGTAAAAAAGGATATTACCTGAACAAAATGACAGTGGAAGCTAAGAAGAGAAAAGAAGACAGTGAGCGAGCAAGAAGCCGTTGGACAAGAGTAAATCTGGAACCGACTCTGAAACTGGGGGCAACAAATCATAAAAATACAAATTTCTCCACAACGTTGCTTCAGTTTGACTCTAAATACTAATAAAGCGGATCTGCAATGAGCCAACTCATCTTGTATCTCCTAAATATACTCACTAGGCTTGAGGAGTGAGCTTCATAGCCATTAGCCAAAGGCTAGCAAGAAACCAACTGCTCTCCTCTGCAGTTATGATAAGACTGCCCCTAAGGTTTAATCTGAAAAAGCATTTCATTTCAATCCTCCAAGTAGAATCCTTATTTGATTTTCAAAAATATTATAACTGCTAATTTAGTTAAGACAGAGGCTTCACATCACATGTCCACAAAAGAAGCTGGGGAAACATTTTTATTAACCCAAGAAAACTATGATAGGCAGCTGAGATCAGTGGAACCCACCACCATGCACTTACTGTAAATTAGTGGAGAACTTGCTTGACATTTCGATGGTATAATAATGAAGACTTTATTCTACATTAAAGAGCTTGATCAAACCATAATTAGTTGAAATTAGAAGGAAATCATCAAACCTCTTTCATTAAGCCGTACAGCTCTTTTATCATATCACTGTTGACTCTTCTATTAACCTTTCCATCAAGTCTGCTATATTTCCACATAAATTGAAACCGTGATCTCTGAGCAGGGGGCCTCGGTTGTTTCTAAATCCCGGCTAATAACAAAAGGTTACCAGAGTTTAATGGTCACGGCTGCCTCAGCGGTGGGACTCTGTTTCTTCTGTTAAATCTGTTCTCAGATTTGACATTTATGCAAAAGTCTTTTTTATGCATCGTGTTCCTTTTTTCATTTATTATTTTGGTGGGGACTTATTTTTTTCGCTGGCTTTGTTGTAAATTCACACAGTCAAAGGCAAGGCACAGAGTAGAAAATATCATTATTTGTGGCTATGTGGCGAGCTGAACAACAAAACCCTGAGGCTAAACATGCATTTTTGCCAAAAACAGCAATTGTGTCAATATTATTTGTACATAACATAGCACTCCATTTTCTTTTTAAATGGCTTACACCATTGACATTTTTTCTTGATAAAATATGAATTTGACTAGGCTAAAAAAATAATGTAAGCCATGATTTGGCTGTTTGGCTGTGGCGGATGGTGCTCTCCCACAGACTGCCTGTGTGTGGACATGTACTCCATGTATATATAAATGTAAATGCAATATGCTATATGTCTACTGTATATACAACAAGTCAACGGTTTCTGCACCTTGTAAACAATAGTGTATGGAAAAAAATATTGAGTAAATTTACATGAAGTGAGTGGATATGTACAGTATAAGCATGTATAGACATCATGCAGGTTTTATATTTGACATGTATATGTTAAACAGTGCATATTAAACTATATATATCATTTATTATATGTAGGTGGATGTTTCAGTGTGAATTGCTATTGGAAATGTCTGTTTGTTTTGGTGCCCTGTCCCGGGAGCGCCTCCCAGAGGGGGGGGGGATTGTGTCCAGGATGAGATGACTCTGCAGTGATGTTTCCAAACTCTGGACATGCACAAGTCCAGGATGGAGAAAACAACAATTTTCTCTGCAGTCCTTGCTGTCTGCTGTAAACTGTTCATGTCCTGTCTGGTGGCCGATGCAGACCAGACAGTGATGAATGGGCAGAGAATAAACTGGATGATGAGAACTAGAATTTCCTGAGCTGGAACAAGAAGTGCTTCCTCTGCTGGGTCTGTTTGATGATGAGGTTAATGTTGGTTGCACATTCTAGGTCCTGGGAGACAATGCATCCCAGAAACCTGAATGTTTCCACTGCAGACAGTGTGGTCATGGTGATGGGAGGCTCTGTCCGCTATCATGTGCACACACTAGAGGACCGACTGTTTGACCCTTTGTCTCTACGCAGACTTCACAGTCCTGGACAAAGCTGATGACCATTTGGTAGTCTGCAAACTTCAGGACTTTAACAGATGGGTCTCCTTGGTGCAGTCACTTGTGTAGAGGCAGAAGAGCAGTGGTAACAGCACACATCCCTTGGGGGGATTGTCCCAGTGCTGGAGGCAGAAAGCCTCACTTGCTGCCTCTTGTCTGTCAAGAAGTTTGTGATCCAGTGACAGGTGAAGGCTGGTACAGTGAGCTGGGTGAGTGGAGGACTTCAATAATCACTCCTGTCGCTGTGTGACCCTGTTTGTTGTTAGTTGGAATTTCTTACCATGGCTGTGATTTGTTCAGCGATGGTCAGATAGATCCGGTGTGCTCTGTTGTGCTTATTGAGGAAAATAGTGATAACGCTTTATAATAAGGGTGCAAGGAGGTTTGAACTACATAACATACCAGACCATTAGCAAGAAGATAGACTATTTCTATATAGGCATTCTCAGTGCTGTAATGCCTGCCACAGTGTCGCATGCTGTTGGATTTACCTCGAAATCAGATGAAATGAGGAGCAAGAACCTGAAAAACAAATTGCTGCAGGACTTCCGATGCAGATCATTAGATCTGAGTTCTAAGTATTAGTAGTGTGATGTATAAAAAAAAACAGGAAGTAAATGTGCCTAACATGAGCAGAATGTTTTTGTTTTTAAGGGTGCATGTAGTTATGTGTTTTCTGTGGCACTGCAATGATTTTGGGATGCTCAGTCAGTGCATGTAGGGCTCACGATTGCTACCTTCTTCTCTGTCATTTTTCACCGGAGCTACATTTTCGCACGATATTCTTTTTTACGCAACAAGTAACACATTAGTAAAAGAATGATAATGAATGGAAAAGTCAAGTACTAGAAACTATGAATGTAAAAGGAGAAGGGCTGTACTGTTGTGTGCAGGAATGCGCAAAGTATTCAGCTGGTAGTGAGCAGACATTCACAGTATGCAGAATATTTAAATGTGCAAGATATTTGTCAAAAGGTGTGCTTTAATTTATTAACGCACTGACATTACATTTGTAGCATATTATAGACATATTTTTTCATGATGTGAATTACAGCAGCTTCTGTATTGGCTGAAAATGATGTAGATGATGTGAATATTTCACTCACTATTGATTGGTTGGGGAAAGAACAAATACCAACTTCGCAACATGAACATGACAGCATGGCTACAATGTCAATGACAATTTAGATTATTAGCGTTATCCTGGTCTGGCACAATCAGTCACAAAAGACGTCAAACTTTTGTTGTTGCTAATGAAAAAAACAGCAGTCCCTCCGCCTGTACGTTCACATCCTGCTTATGCTACATGGGTGACAGTTCATATTGCTGTGAAGCACTTGCTCAGCCCTCAGAGCTTTAAGATTCCCCCTGACAATGCTTCCTAAGCAAACCTTAAATCTTCAGTATTCACCAACTCATCAAAGAGCTGTTTATGAAATTAGTGAGCCCTGCAGGCTCTGGCCTGGGGGCAGAGGAGACCTTCATGCAAACGTTTAATGCTATCCATCTTCCTGAGAGCGGAGGAATTTTCAGCTCTCCGAGCTGAGCTATCAAATCATAAAGCGGTAAAAAAGAGTGATGAAAAAAAAGGATTCTGAGAATTACAAATCTACGCCAGGACTCTACACTGAGAAAAAGACACATTCCTCACAGAGACACTGCATGTGGATTGTGTGTGGGTGTACAGTGGTGGCATGTATTTATTCTGTCAGACCTCGCCTCACCTCTCATTGCTGTCTCTGCTGACTGACTGTTTGTTGTTCTTGTGACAAAAATGTCACCGTGCTCTTTACATGAGACCAACAGCGGCTCAAGTCACCGATGTTATCCTGTGATATGCAAAGGATGGCTGAATAGATGAATAGCATCAAACAGGCTGCAGTATGCAGAGGACTCCCCGAGCCTGACCTTCTCTGAGGCCACGTCGACCGCAGGAGAACAGACATCCCTGCTCTCTCTCTCTTTTATAATCATCTTTGTTTTATTTCATGTTTTCCACAGTGAGGTTTTGCTTATAATCTGTTACTAGCAATTCTATTTTCAGTTTTCATAACTTACTATGTGTTGTTAAATGCAGATGTAGTTATGTATGCTGATGACTCAGCTTTGTTCTGTGCATCACCAACATTAGCAGAGCAGAGAGAGTATCTACACATTGAGTTGCATACATTACTAAAAGGGATATGAACAAACTAGTCTTGAATATTCCCAAAAATAAATGCATTGTATTTGTTCATAGCAATGTTCTTGTTAATGCTATTGCACATCTATAGATGGATATCAGATGAGCAGGTCTGTATTGGTCTGATCAGATTGATTACATCATAGACATATATACGTAGACGCCGCATTGAGCGCTGAAACGTACGCTGACGCCATTTTGGATGTGGCAAAGTAGAGCGCAACCCTTAAGTTGCAGAGTGGCAACACACGGAAAAGCTGTGCAAGAGTATTATTTTTCAAGGTTTTTAACTTGGAAACACACACAGACTGCAATTGTACAGCTCATCATCAATGCCCCCCGTGTATATATGTTCATCAATGTGTATACCCCTCCGTGTGTATTTCTGATATATTTACACTGTTTATACTGCTGTATCTACACTGTCAATATCTTTCAATATTTGTCATATTTATACTGTTTATATTTTCTCTTAGATCTGTTTAAACTTGCATATATTTTACGTTACATTTCGGGATCTGGTTATTATAGACACAGATTAAATATTAAATATGAAAATTTCAATATTTATTATCACAGTAACAGTGTTACACACTTTGTAGAAAGGCGCTTTATGAAGTTCAGTCCATTTCCTTTTATTAGTTCACGGGGTAGATCTGCCAAATCCAATATGGCTATCGGAGAGGTTATTGGACGACCCACTCTACCACTGAGCCACGGACACTCCCATGGTATACTTATCATTGGCTTGTATTGTATGTAAAGTTGTTTAGAGAGATACAAGCTTCTTTAAAATGAAGACATTTATGAGTAATGTTTCGATTGTTCCTTCAGCAACATGTCGTACATCCTGACACTTCATTCTTTCTGCTTCTTTTAACACAGCGTCCTCAAAGTGTCCTGCCACCAAATCATATCGTCAGTTGATACTTTCACTAAGCCAGTTTTTTTAGCTGTAAATATCTGCATATTTATTTCTGATAAATATTTCAAGTGCCCCACTTGAGCTCCACTTTTTGGAGTTTTATTCATGAATTATTCCTCTGCGTTCCTCCTCGTTCTTGCGGATATTAAATTATAACACCCCTCCCCCCTTTATTAGACCAGACAAAAGAGGTGAGTGAAACATTAGCTTGTATATAATTAAATTCATGTTTTTCTTCATCCACATTCACTGCCACTTACTTCCTCCTGACCTATGAAATGTCTTTATCATTCAGGAAATTCAAACATTTCTAATACTTGAAAAGTTAAGTCCATCCATTGGTCGAATGCTTTCTTTGTGTCGACCATCATCACTGTCAGGTCTTGTTTCTGATCTTCTATTAATGTTTGGCTTTTATTTTGTATGAAGCTAGTTTGATTGTAGTGAATTGTATCAGGGAATACTGTGGCATACATTTATTTAGGACCTAATATATTAGTAATTAATATTAATATTTTTTTTTCTGTTGTTTCTTAGTTAAGTGGAACAGGATCCATTGTGGATCGATTCTGGGTCCCGTTCCATGAAGTGAAACTTAGTGTGGCTCTGATTGACTCTGATTTTTCCCATCCATTATGTTCATGTGACAGGTCTGGAGTTGTCTGCGCAACATTGTAGGAAGTACTTAATATGAAATGAGATATGCACTTTTAATTTGTTGGGAGTTAATTCGTAGTATGTAGATTATTTTTCTGAAAATGTCCAGTGGTACATTCCTGTAGGGAAAAGACTTACTTACTGAGCACTGTTGATGTCTGTCTTTGACTGCACTGCAGAGGGTGGAGAAAACTGCATTACCCACCACTGTGGCTGTCCAGCACATTGTGTCTCTGAAGGGCAAGCAGCATCGTCAGACACCTCTCACCCCGGCCACAGACTGTTTGCCCTCCTACCCCCTGGGAGATGCTACAGGAATCTCCGTTCTAGTGCTGCCAGCAGGCTCAGGAACATCGTCTTCCCCTCGGGTTTCACCTTTTTAAACTCTGCACCGTGGTGATAGCATATTCATATCTACTGCTTACTGTTTATTTAAATATAACCTCTATACATATGTACACACGCTGCACTTTACTACTGTTCTTTACTTTACTACTATCTGAAGCCTCCAGTACACAGAACACTGAACAGGCTTTACCCTGGAAGGAAAATCACAAAGTACTGAGCTTTTGATGACGAGGGAATCCACGGACGTGAAGTTTCTTTGGATTTCTTTGTATAAACGTGTGTCTCTGTCTGTATCAAGCATGGTAAGGAGCTTCATCTCAACCTTCAGTCTCTACCTAAAGCGTAGGGTCAAAAATGAAGATTGACCAGTAAATTGAGTTCTTTGCTGTGTAGCTCACCTCTCTCTACACGAGTGCAGTCTGATGCAGTGCCTACATTACCACAGCTGGCCTTACAGCAATCAGTTGCACAATTCTTCAACCCTCGGTCACTTCACTTTACACAGAGACGCCTGAGCCGACCTCACAAACACGACCTCTGTGGCAAATTTCAGCCTCCTGGATAAAAAGTTGTGTTTGCTTCAGCGTGGGTGTTGTGGAAAAAGTCTCATACTAAATATTATACATATTTATAGTTTTGAACATTGACTGCAATTACTGAGGTTGTGTATTTAATCATATTTCTTACATTAAATTAAAGATTCTCAGCATTTTTTTTGAAGAATATAGTTCGAAGTTTGGCTGGAAAAATAGAGTAGAGTGGTGAGATTCTCTCCGTGGAAAAAACCCCAAAGACAGGAAGCTGGCAGTGAAACAACAGTATCAGCAGAGCTAAGCAGGCCTGTGGCCTTGGCTGTTATCTCCAGCAGGCTGAGGTGCTTGTGGAGCATACTGAGCAAGGAGAATGAGGGCTAGGCTGAAGCTCACTCATCTACATGGACATTTTTAAGCGGAAAACCAGCAAATCTGCAGAGCTGCTTGGGTTTTTTGCTGTTCTTATCTTTACCAGTCTCCCAGAAAGTTCTTTTACATCAGATTCTGAACTCTAATAGAAGCTAATCAGCTTTTCTTCAGCTCATGACCAACCTTTCCACAAAATCTTGTGCAAGTCTGTATTACGACCCCTTTCAGCCAATTGGCATGAGCACAAACAAACTTAAACTTTAGGTCACATTTAAACCAAATCTGGTGCTGGGGTGTATTTATTTGTGATAAACATAACCACTATTAAAAAATATATATCAGAAAATGTAATATTTATCTTTCTCTGATTCACTGCCTTTCTTGCTATTGTGCTCTCTTTCTCTTATTCACTGTCTATGTTGCTTGACCACAGTTCGCTGTCTCTCTCAAACAGTCTTTGTTCTCAGATTTGTTCTGATTCTGGCCTCTATACCAAAATTCTGGAAGGTTTGTGGACTCCTGGATCTGGATCTGTTAACTGCCCAATGTCTGCCATCTACTGTTGAGAAGTTCTTTTAAGTGAAGTCTTTTAACTGACTTAGATCTTTTACTCTCGGACAGTAAAATGAACAAATCTTTTTTTTAAGTCATTTTGTTCATTTCATTCATTCAATAGTGCTGCACTGTAGCCCTCTTGTGGCCGATGTAAACATGACAAATAAACGAAAGACCGATCCATATGAACGTACTGCTGTGTGTATTGAGCGGCCATGCAGCTGTCTTGTGGCGAGAAAACATACTGCATCAAAATGAACGAATCACTCACTGAGACAACTCATTACCTCCGAGTCATTTAAAAGATTAGTTCATACTGAACGATATGTTCACGACCGACACACCACTACTGCCATCATCAAGCATGTTATAATCAGTTAAATGAGTCAGGTAAATCCTATGCAGAAACTTCTTACTGGGTGGCCACTGCTGTACCTGTGAGGACAGCACAGATGGCGGCTCCAACATATTTATTCATAAAATAAAAAGGGTTTAATCCTGTGTCTGATCCTGAATGAAACCACAAAACTTTGCCTTCAGCACAACAAAGCTGTTTTCTGCCATCTCAAGACAAACCAAACATTTCTCCTCCACAGCTGTACGGTCACATATTAAATCCAGTCTGAGCCCGAAAAGAACTGTAAAACATTCATACACATACATTCTCACATCTGTTCTTTAACTAATAACCTAATTATGATTGTCTGTTGGTGTTGTTTCTATCGGCTACTTTTTTGATGCCCTCACATGTAATCCCATGTAATCAGTATGCAGCCCTAACCCACTAATCCTCAAACATCAGATATTTATTGTTGACACTGTTATTAATTATTTCCACGCATTACAGAACTCTTGGGTGTCATACACTCTATGGTGTCCCGTTCGGTACATACAAGCCTCCATCATCGTATCCACCTACAGGGAGAAGAGGAGAACCACATTTACCACATCCATCGCTAGTTGTCCTTCTTGATTTCCCCATTCTGCCACACAGGTTACTCTGCTGCTCCACGCTCCTCCTGTCCCTCATGGACTCATGCTTCTTGTTCCACCAGCGTGATGAGAGAGTTCACCTCTGACAACTGAACTGTAATGAATATTAATATACATTCAAAATAATGTGAAAGAGATCCTAGTGATGAATACAGAAAAGAGTTGAAGCTCATTGTTCAGCTGTCTGGCATTATTCTAGTTCACTCTCACTGCTCTCATGTTCTGTTTTCACAGAAAATTGCTCCAAAGACCTATCGCACATTGCCTGTTATATTACCAGCACACAGACACAATTACAGACATAGTTACAGAAATAGAGACTTGCTGGTGAACATGGTTATAGCTGCTCCCAACTTTTCTTTACTGGTGGATAAAGGTGCAACGATCCGACTGATGGTTCAAACGTTTATTACAGGGATTTTCTGTTTAAAAACGCCCAAGACCACCGTGAACACTGCAATGAAATACACAGTGGCAAACATACATCAGTGAAACAGCCATATTGCTATGAATTTCTTAACTTAAACTTATTACATACATATTAAAGCAAAAATACATCTTGCACATAAACAAAGAATTACAATCAAATGTCCATACTGTGTGCCCCTCCAACCAGAAGGTTAGGAGTTGCTAAAGGTCAATTTCTTCCATCATTTTGTCCTTTGCGCTTTGCATGTAACGCCTCACATGCACACGCTGACTGCTCTTCACCAAAAGCACGAGACCATGTGATGACCTCACTAATGACAAGGTCAAGTGACATTAATTTAACAATTTTCCATTATATACCAACTATGCAGAAAATAACCAAAATATTTCCAAAAAATATGAAATCCATATTACATGTAAAATAAATTAATACACAAAAAAGTATGCTTATGCTTCAGCGTTTGCTACAATGGTGGACCAATTAGCAGCTAAAGAGCCAGATATTCGCCTCAGGAGTTTGTAGACCAAAGTGTGAAAACAAAGAGGGATAGAGATAATGCTCCTTTATAACTGAAATAAGCAACTGTTGGCGAACAAGTTTGTCACATCAACTTAAAGTTGAAGTTGTCAGTGTTGTGTTTGTCTCATAGACAGTGGAAAACAGAGTGTGGTGGCTCTGGCTGCTGCCATCTCGGTAGATAAATGAACAAACAAAAATGAAAGACATTTTTGTCATTCTAAATGAATACCTTTGTGCAGCCCTGGGTGCCGTAAACGAAGCTACATAACTTTAGATTTAACATTACATCCAGACGTCGAGTAAATCATTTGTTTCTGTCTGGCTTGGGGCTTCTGCGGAGGTTTCTCGTGGCTAAACCAATCCTGCTCCACACAGAATTAGGACCACACCACCGTAGTAGCAATTTAAAACATATTTATTTGTCATTCATTGTGTATTCAATTGTTTTTTCCTGCATCCCTTTATTTTTACTTTTTGCTGTCATGCACGGCAGCAACAGCTTGCTTCATTTTGGTCCTGGTGATTGCTGAAGCCCTGACACAGCCTCCGAACCATGTCATTCCTGAATGATGTAGAAGACAAAACATGAATGTAAAGATTACATTACATTACATTACATTTAGCAGACGCTTTTATCCAAAGCGACTTAGGAGGACATAAGCTGACAAAGGTGAAAAGGAGCACAGAGTAGTTTGTTAGTTTTGTTAGTTTTGTTAGGCAGGGAAGCATTCTCGAAACAGAAAGGTTTTTACAAGTTTTTTTAAAGGTAGAAAGGGATGTTGCAGTTCTTGCAGCCGTTGGTGGGTCATTCCACCATTTGGGGACGACCACAGAGAAGAGTTTAGAGTGACCTCGCTTTGCGAGAGGCGAGGGTACAACTAGACGGTTTGAATGAGCGGAGCGTAACGCCCTGGTCGGGACGTGAGCCCTGAGATAGGCAGGGGCAGATCCTGAGGTGGTTTTGTAGACTAGCGTCAACATGCATTACTGAGATGAGCTAACATCCCTAACCAGTCTGTCCACTGTCAACTGAGATCCTCCTGAGGTCCTTCAACTGATGAAGGACAACATTACTGAGATTATCAATTGTAATCCTATCCTAAATTTCAAATTGTAATCCCTTACAATACTCAGAAAGAAAAAAAACATATTACTGTAGACAGGTACTCAGTAATGCATCACTGGCCAAAACTGCTGATAAGTAATGGTGAAATAATCATGAAGCGCTGATGCATTCCTGGCAACAACTCTGTATGCTGTACCACTTCACATGACGGGACACACTCAGGCTTCGGTGCACATCAGCCTTCACAGTCTGATGAAGCTACAAGGACAGAGGGGCTTCACCTAGAGATCCTGCTTATAATGAACAGAAAGAGGTAGTAGAGGATCACAGGGTGCAACAGGACAAATACCTCGAACATGCTCCACTTAATGCTTACACGACCCATGTTTGTAATTAGACTTTCAGAAGCTGTGTGAGCTTCGCTAAAAATTCATCACAATTAAATGCACAGAACGTTTAGACAACCCCAAGTGTAACTAATGGAATTAATGCCTGCATTTCGTTCTGGTTCACTGCTTTCAGTGCTCATTTATCTATTTTATTTAGTCATAACAGTGAGCCAAGACTCTGAAGCTAGTTCATTGAAAACATTTCTAAGGTTTTTCACTACACTTGTGCTTTTCCTGCTCTGTTTATTGTTTAATGTTTATTGACTTGTCTTAGGTGAAGGAGTCATTGCTATTATATATATATAATATAATATTTTTAACTCCTGTTAAAATGCCTATAGTTACTAATGAATGATGTGCAGCTGGGCAGGCAGCTAATCAACTGAGGAAGGCGACAACAAAAGAGCAATGTTACAACTAAAGCTAAAGATGAGCAACATGAGACACAAGCTGTAATGAAGAAATGAGAGTGTGGGGAGGAGGAGGAAGGATGGAGCAGCCGTCAGCATGACAGATTCATTCATTCAACCCACAGGTGAATCTGCTATTAGATAACATCATTATGTCTTCATTTAATACGTTTTATGATATACTGCCCTCCTATCTACTCTATTAAACACTCAGCTAACTCAGCCATACTGGTTTACTAACCACTGTGGCTAGTTATAGCTCACGTAACTAGCTGGTTACATGTCAAACAAATGGCTGAAGCTGCATTCACATCATATTCAGAATCATTGTGAGAAGGGGAAAGAAAAAGTAATGTCAGTGACTCTACCATAACATGAGGTTACATTACAATACAATACAATATTAACACTAATGAACCTAAAAAGAACCAGTTTATGCATGCAAACATGGAGAGATGGTGGCATAGCGATGCCCTGGGAGCAGTCAGAGGTTTACTGCCTTGCTCTTCATGTGGTATCTTCTGTTGGTACATATTATCTTGATTATCATAAAATAACAATGTAGTCCTATTTCCAAACTTCCATGGCTTTTGCAGAAAAATGTGTGACAGCTACAAATATGAATAAACACTTGATGTGAGGCCTTATAATCAGCCTTATACATTGATCTCCATGAAGGGTTAAATCTGGGGCAACTAGACTTGTTTGCAGATTGATCCACAATGTTTTGGACGGTGGTCATTGGAGTCACATAGGGGCCAAGGGTGAATGGCTGGTCAGTCTCCTGGGAAAGAAGACAGAAGCATTGTCTGTCGGAGATAAGTGATGTCCAAGGCCTCCTCCTCTGTTGAGTGAAGGTTTCCCTACTTTTACATAGATAGCCTCCTCCACTCCTCTTTCAAACCACCTGTCTTTCCTATCCAAGATGTGGACATCATTGTCACTGAAAGAGTGTCCCTTGTCCTTAAGGTGTAAGAAAACTGATGTGTAGGTCACTCAACAAATGCATGGCTCCTTTTATCCATCAAGTCACTTCTTGCTCCTTCTCTATATAAGATGACATGTCAGCATGAACCTCTCCATGCTCTCCACGGCCTCTGAATAGATGCATAAATGATAATGATGTTAATAATCTTGCAACCCCTTGCATAAATCCTGACCCAGAAGGTTGGACGCTTGGACCCCTGTGACACCACCAGGTGGCTGTTTCCTCAGTAGTCTAAGCCTACACCCTCTGGTGACTAGTGTGCTCTTGCATACTCGCATGTACAGCCTCCTCTAGTGGATAGTCACAACACAAAACTGTAGAACAATAATGGAATGTTTACAGTCTGGATAAATTGTACTGAAGATGTGATCCTATAACAGTATTGGCAAGGATAGACAGTTTAAAAACAAATAATAATCTGGAGTTAGTCCAATAAAAAGTCAGATAAATAGAGTTTGACTATACATCAATGTGAAATGAAGTAAGACAAGTCAGACCTAATTCCTCATTCAGCCTATGAGGGTACACTGTGCACGTCACCTGTAGTACATGGCGTGAACTCACAAGAGCACAAACCTGCAGTAATCTTTTGGATAAAATGCGTCATATTGGGCTTTGATTCATCCAGTTAATGGTACTTTTGTGTTCAGTTATGTGACTCTGGAGGGTGTGTTCAGTTTACAGGAAATTAGAGGCAGAAAAACAGGATTTTCTAAAAATGTTTTTTCTGTCAATTAAAAGAAAAGAGGCTGTCTACAGATTTATTTATTTAGTTTGGTAACATTTCAACAGCTTATTAGTTGAGATTCAACAAATAAAACCATGTTCTCATAT
The DNA here is from genome assembly GCA_004119915.2 of Collichthys lucidus. NCBI lineage: Eukaryota > Metazoa > Chordata > Actinopteri > Sciaenidae > Collichthys > Collichthys lucidus. The sequence continues at coordinate 6,060,737 of CM014085.1, read as the reverse complement.
TCATGGGCACAAAAAACATCTTGGTCAGTATATGTTAATGAGTTTTCACATACACCCTAATAGATAATCAGTTTCATATCTCTAGACAATGAGAAACGGTTGAAATGTTTAATCTTGTATGATGATGTGATGGGCCCCACACTGTTGTCTGTTCCTAATTTGTCTCCACTCTGCAGGTGACTAATTGCAGCAATTCAGTGCATCCATGTTTCTCATTGTTATGACTTCCTGTGCTGGGTCGTGACAGCAGACTATCCAAATAGTGTTATGAAAAAAATAAATACACATGATAGAAGTTCAACTTTTCATCATGGTGTAATTCATCGAATTGGATCAATTATTTCGATTGTGTAACTTCTCTACTATAGAATTACAGATTTTAAATCATTTTGATGCTACACTGACTTAAAACCAGGTGAATGGTGTGTTCTTTTTTCACAGTTTGCAGTAAGAGTTTTTCTATTGTGGTCTGCAGTCACCTATAGTCACCTTTACAATAAAAAATAAATCTTTATACATAGCAGGGAATGCATCTTCATTGCAAAGACATTAGACATAACCTTCAGTGCCTTTCAATGTGCTATATAAACTGATCCTTGGAGCTCTACACCTTTAGCTTCATACACAAAGTGCATTAAGGTATGCCAGTGTTTGTATGAAACATTTTATTTATTTGGCTTTTATAGACTGCAAACAATGGTAGAAACTTCGTTTTACTTTGCCTGCACTCCCAGAGTCTAAGAATCATGTCCTGGACCTTTGAGATGAACCCAGTTTTACAGGAACACAGTCGCCTCAGGCGTAAGAATTGTCCTACTGGTCGATTTTTTCCCCTAGGCTTTTTGGATGGTACGAAGAAGCCAATGAAAGTTTGTTCCTGTCAGTGTCTTTACTCAATATAAAACATTACTGTTCCTTCAAGAATGTCCAAAAAAAAAAAGAAGCCTGGTACTGTCCAGTGATTCCAACATGGTGAATCTGAGGTCGAAGGAGTGGTGTGTTTCCTGTCCACGCTGTCTATGAAGCTGCACCACTCTGATGTGTTTAATATTAGGACTGACCTCTGTCTCTGACTTTTCTCTATTTCTAGAGACATGTTGGCATACAATTGTTGATATTGCCTGAGGAAATCCACCAAGCTTGAAATGTGTTACAATCCAGAGTAGCTGCTGATCCAAGAAATGATTGTATTATTAATGCAATGCAGTACACACATTTGTGCTTGCATTTATCAAGCATGTCATTTTTTGGTGCAAATTATTACCTTGCAAAATTGCACAGTATATGCGCATATTTTCTTTTTTGATAAAAACTTTGCACATGCTTTATTTTTCACCACTATCAAACGTGAAACTTTTCTTTTAAAACTGAACCCACTTCTAAATCCCTCACCTCAGGCGAGTGAAAGTTAATTTCCTGCACCTTAGGTAAGGTAGTTATGGGCACCCTACTGATCATCCCCATTCACACAGCTCACACTGGCCTGTAACTGTCTATAGCACATAATTAGCTTTCCCGCTGACCTACCTAGAACCTGAATGCAGCCCATATGAGCAGTGGTGTAGAATTGCAGGGCACTGGAGGTCTCTTTAATTCCAGACCAGTCCACCATATGAGCACAGGTGTGATCTAATGTAATGCAAAGCTGCCAAAGTGAGAGAAATCATTTTTACAGTGTGACATTATAATAGTGTTAAAATACTGAAGTTCTCATTATTTTAAACCTAATTTTCACCCAAATCTGTTCCTTTTCATCCAGTTTTTAATTTAAAAAAATATGAGATACATTTCAAAAAGGAAAGAAGCTCGCTTATGTTTGAAAAAATAGTCTCTCGCTGTGTATCCCTAATCATTTCAAGAGAAAAGACTAATTTCTTTTCAACTATTGGAGATAATATCGGTATAGATCTATCCATCTATACAATATCTGTAACCGCTTATCCTCACTAGGGTTGCGAGGGGGCTGAAGCCTATCCGAGCTGACTAAGGGCGATGAGGTGGGTACTGGACAATAACCATTCAAAATTAACCTATTAAACGCATGTGTTTGGACTGTGGGAGGAAGCCAGAGTACCCGGAGAGAACCCACACAGACACAGTGAGAACATATAAACTCCACACAGAAAGGCCCCAGGCCGGGATTCAAACCATCAACCTTCTTGCTGTGAGGCACCCTAGGTAAAGATTTTATATTTAAACAACAAAAATACATTCTAAACTGGGAGAGGTGTACTGGAAATACATTTGACTACAATAATAATATGTAAAATCATTTTTATTGTGTACACGTAACTGACCAATAAAAGCGATTCTGATTAGAGAGTGTGTAAGTGTAGTGAGTGACTGCACTCAAGCCTCAAGGATACTTTAGTCAGTAAGCCAACCCTTTACGAAAATGTCCCTGTGCTAAATACCCCATGAAACAAAGTGATGCTTCTGCGGTGGAAATGTCATTCTTTGGTGTTCGAAAAGGACTGCCCTGCTTGGCTGTGTTCAGCATCGACTGAACACAATCTTTGGTGCTCCATTCTCAAACTTTATTCCTTACCGCTGAGGTTATTACTGGGTGGTGACCGTCTGCAGTTACAAGGGATGGATTGTGCTACGGTGCTGTACAAAGACACTTAGAGGAAAGGGTTTTGGCAGAAATCTCTGAAAATGTTACTGTTAAAAAGAAACTTACTGTAAGTGTCCTTTGGGTGCTGTAAGTATCTTTTTAATTGGCAAAAAGTTATCCTTTAGACTTTCTGCTTTCATCAGCAGGAGGAATGTTATACACTGCAACATTCATCCATCCCATAGCCTTACATCCAGCCTTTCAGACACAGCTATGTATCTTGTAAGTATTTATTAGCATTAGATCCCTTATTAAATATGGCATTTACTGTAAGCTAACACCAATTAACTTGCCAACAAATATGAAGGATTCTGCCAAGAAGGTCCTTCAAAGTGTCAGTTTGTACATTACAGACTGTTGAAGTGATAGACAGTGAATAAGAGAGATAGGGGGAGATTCATTTGCCTGATTTGGTCTGAATGTGGCCTTGAAGAGTGTTTCCTAACCAGGGTTTGCGATCAGAGGTGCTGTTCATGGTAACTTGTATCAAAATAACACACTTACTACTTAAAATCTGTAACCAAAGCTCCTTAAAACATACAGCCTTTGTCGTCACTCTTTAGAAATAGTAGGCTGGTAGTCAGACACACCTCAGTGACCTGCTCTCTCTGTCGGTTTCATCAGGTCGGCTCATTTCTCCTTCACTCAGAGCATCACTAACAACATGTCTGAGAAACATGAAAGCGCAGATCAGTTATATCTGGAGAGTCACCTTAACTTTGGTTTTATTGAAGGACAGGGCAGGTCTCAGACAGAATATGTCATTTGTGGTGAGAAGCTACGACAGCATGAAGCCAAAATGAAATGACTCTCCTGCATCTCCTCATGAAAACTAATAACAGCGCTTTGTATTTTTCATTGGCAGGTCTGGACTGCACTAAAATGTATTACACACCTTTAAATTGTTTTATGGGCTGGGACTTCGTGTTGTGTCACTATAAAAATAATAACAGATATAGAGAGGATATATGCATATCAAAATGTGTATTGTGTGGCTCCTGATTGAGGCAGCAGCAAAGCAGCGCTCTTGTATCATTACATTCTGGTCAATGAAGTCTGGTGGTTTTAAAGATATACACTACTGTTCAAAAGTTTGGGGTTACTTAGAAAACATACAAGAAATTAGTTTAAATAGGACATATTGCAAAATGAATAGGAAATAAAGCAGCTGACAAGGTTAGAAATAATGATTGTTAATTAAAATAATAATTTATCCTTCAAACTTGGCTTTACTCAAAGAATCCTCCATTTCCAGCATATACTGCTTTGCAGACCTTTTTCATTCTATCTACAATTTGTGAAGGTAATCTAATTTCCTCCCTCCCTAAAGCACCTACCACAAGTTGGATTGGCTTGATGGGCACTTCTCACCATACGGTCAAGCTGCTCCCTCAACAGCTCAGTAGATTTAAGATCTGGTGACTGTGCTGGCCACTCCATTACAGACAGAATACCAGCTGACTGCTTCTTCCCTCAATCATTCTTGCTCTTGTAGAGTGAAATTAGCTCCAATCAAGTGCCGTCCACTGAGCATGGCATGGTGTTGCAAAATTGAGTGATAGCTGTCCTTCATCAATCCCTTTTACCCTGTACAAGTCTCCAAATTGTACCACCACTAAAGCACCACATTGCCAGTCTGAGATATGACTTTTTTGCCACTCTGCCTAGAAGGTCAGCATCCCTGAGTCGTCTCTGCACTGTTGATGTTGACACTGGTGTTTTGCAGGAATTATTTATTGAAGCTGCCAGTTAAGGACCTGTAAGACATCTGTTTCTCAGACTAGATACTCTAATGTCTAACATCTAAAATGTATTTCTGATCAATTGAATGGTATTTTTATAGACAAAAAATTACTTTTCTTTTGAAAACAGGGAATTTTCTAAGCGAAAGTGTGAAGTGTGTATATACCGTCCAAACATTTGAACGGTATATACACACTTCAGCTTATGTACCATCAGAACAGGCAGTGCTCTGTTCATAACTCTGAACTACTAGCTTTTCCAATACCATGATGCTCAGTCACACTCTCTATCTCTGCTGACAGTTACTGAACCCCCAAAGTCCCCCCAGATAATATTTTCTTATCTGGTGTACTGCAGATATTAACTTGTGAGTTCAACATAGGGCTCTGACAAGAAATGGATCTTGTGTGAATGATGTGTTCTGTCTTCAAGGTCAAGTCTGGACAGATACAGTCTGTCATTGTTTTGGTCAGATAATTCCTATATATCTCTTAGAAGCATTGCACATATTTATGAGGCACCTTGAAACACGGTGAAAAGAAAATACTTTTCAATCATGCTGTTACATAAATTCAGCTCAACAGAGTTTCACTTATTTCAGTTCAAATGTGTGCACACAAGAAACAAGCTGCCTTAGTCAATAGGAGAGCCACAGTTGGACTTTTCAGGCCCATTTTACATTAGAAAATACTAAATCCTGACACATTTTATATGTTTTTTGGCAAGTAGTGACTCACAAATCACATAGAGCAAACATCGTCATGCTGAAGCAAATACGCTGCAGTGTTTTGGTTTTGTATTTTGGAATGTGTTTCCCCACCCTCCCTATAGCCTCTAAATTATACTGCAATATGAAAATCATCATAGAGGGACAGCAACCTTTCCATCACGTAAGTATTCCGTAAATTTACTGTTGTGCTATTGCAGTTGTAATGCAGAGCAATTTAAGGCAGCCCTGGCCTTCAGGTTTTAGAAGCAGGCTTGCAACTGAAACTCTGGTCTTACATTGATCTTATTACCACCTTTACTTTAAGATCACATTGATTACTTGTAAGGCCTGGCTTAAAACTAAAGCTCAGGGCATTTGTAGACAGGCCCCTGAGGTTCTGGATCAACCTTGCCCAAGAAATCCTGTGGGTAGTTACTCTGGCATGAGTTAGGAACAAGTCAAGATCAACTTGATCATTGATCAGTCATTAATGAGTAATTCTTTTTGAATTACTTTACACTGAGAGCCCACAAAATCTAAGCAGATAATCATGAAGTATTGCATGAGGGACTGCTTAGTAAGTAGTACGAATGAAAATCTTAACCAATGGTTGAGTAATTAACAATGAATTACCAGTTAACTGCAACAAAGTATTCATTAGAATATTGGGGGAGCATCCGGTTTTAGATGATGTACTAAGTCAGTGAAATGGGCTACTGTTTTACTACAGTCCCAATGATAGTAAAGTATTTTATGTATGAGCTGTGGTGAAGGCTAATTCATATAGTGGTATGGCTCGAATCAATGTCAATACAGTACATACACAATAGATTTAATATAGATATAGAATAGGATATGGGCTAGATGATTGCACTTTTTTCACATGCAAAGTTACATCAAATTCAACACACATAGACAGTCACTACTACATGCCATTGCATTGTCGGGTTGGCTGTGGCTCAGGTGGTAGAGCAGGTCGTCTAATAATTGCAGAATCCCGGTTAGTATCAGTGTGAGAGCTTTGGTTAGGAAGCACTATAGAAGCTGGCACCTCTGCCATCAGTGTATGAATGTGTGTGTGAATGGGTGAATGTAACGTGCTGTAAAAATTTATGAATGGTTAGTAGGTCAGAGAGGCGGTGCACAAATACAAGTCCATTTATCATTACATAGTCCTTGCACGCACACAATTCCATTGGCCACAGATGTAATGTGTTATGTGTGCGCTGAGGCCAAAGGAACTAGTCGTGGTCATTCTAGTCAATGTTTCAAACCCCACCAGTCCCTCAATTTTTGATGGACTCTGCGAGCAATCTTTACAGAGCAACTCAAGCTGGCCGGGAGTCCGGAAGACACAGAAACGGCATTACATCATTGCATTACATTGTCTTTAGTCTTACTGACAAAAAGCCTCATTGTCCCCTCTAGCCTAAAAGGCCAAAAACTCCCACCTGGGGACCTCTATTGCATGTTGTACTCCTCTCTTTTCCCATATTTCCTGTCTCTCTTTATAAAGACTACTATAACAACAACAACCATCAAGGTACAGTCGACAAGAAATATGTTTGGTTTTAGTATGGTGTTAGTGTTTAGTATTTAGTGGCTATGCATCTAATTTTCCTCAGTTTAGTTCTACAGTCGCCCATCCTCAAATATGACAAAGAGAACTGTGAAGTGCCAGCCATTAAAGCACATTATCAGATTATTTGTTTTCCCATGGAGGCCGCTGTGTCTGTCAATACCACTGCCGGGAGAAGCACTACTTAGCAAACAGTCATGAAAATGGCCTTTAGTCTTATCGACTACCATTGTTCTCAACTAGACAGACATTTAATATTCGGACATTGTTGAGGGAGCTGACAATGCCTCGATGCAGTGTCTGAGATGGTTAATTTATGGGTGGTTAATGAATAGCTTTTCTATACAGGTTACAAGTTGCAATCAATGTATTTTGTCATTTTAATTTGGAGGAGTTGCTGCTGTAGAAATCACATGGCAGCTCTTTTCATAAAGCATATAATCTGCTTGACAAGATAAAGAGAAACTTTAAATGTATAACCAGCTCTAAACTTTTCTCTGCATGTCTTTATTAGAGCTACTTTGTGTTCTGACCTTCACCCAATGTATTTTAAAGAGTCCAACTCTGCTTTGTGTCATTGTGTATGGTGGAAAAGGACCACACCTCCCAGGAGCATCTTTCAGGACTTTATTGGAAGGCACCACAGATGGCGTCAGCATAGCTTCACTGCAGTTGTTGAGAAACAAAATATTCTTAGGGACAAATTCAGAATGAAAAGAGGAAGGAAAGAATGCACAGTAAAATAAGAACAACAACAAAACATTTATGCATGGCTTCATTTGTTGTAATGAACCTAGATAGATGCAGTAGAGACACACACATACACAAGGTCTGCCTTTCAGAGCCTTTCTTTGTGCCTGTTTACTCTTTGAGTAAGTACAGTAAATGCTCCACACTAGTAAAAAATGCTTTTGATATTATACTTTTTGTTTTGACCAAGTGGCAACATCCATGGCTGTGAAGTGAAGCCAATGAAGAAGTGCCAAAAACTGCAGTTCCTCAAATGTCCCACCTGTTCAAATTATATTAAGTTGGCCAGCATGGCCACTTTGATTCACAGGTTAGTGTTGTCACAGGTGGCTTGTTTGAGCAACCAGGTTTTATTCAAACAGACTCAGCTCAACCCATGCTTCATGTCTTTGTTAATTTTTTGATTAGCCAGGAGGCAACAGAGGGTGGGCTGCCAAGATTGCAACAGGCCAGAGCCACCACAATGAGCTTCACAACTAGACTTAAGAAACCTGTGGGTACATACAGTCATCATACAGTCTATGCTTCTGACATACTTCTCTTCTAGTTTGCATATTATCCTTAAAAAGAGACAAAACGTTAGCTCCAAAAAGATATCTTGAACAAGTAAGTTAAAGTCACATAAATACAGTGATACTAAAAAAATAAATATAACAGTCCTCAGTCCTAAAATGACAATGGCAATGTCATATTAAACATGAAGTCTCTTATATAAGCTGATCTTTTTTTTCTGAAAATGGCATTTGTTTTATCAGTAATCAGTCACTGCAGTTTGAGCTCAGTGGGGAGCAGCGGCCAGTTTCATGAAATATAAGTTCCTGCTAATGGAAATCACCCAAACTCAAGTAAATAAGGCTCCTGGGCTTCTAGGGACAGACATCAGCAATCCAGCGTGCTGAATCTGTAGTGTGTTTATGCAGGGGGGGCTGTTTTTTCCCCCAGGAGAATTGTTGTTGTTTCTCACTCAAAAAGCAGAGCCTTTTGGTTAAAGGAAATCATATAACCATTTGCTACAAATAGCCAATGTCTTGACATGACAATGTCTCACTGACCTGACAGAAGCCAAATGGACTTTCGGCTACAGGGGGTTTAAAGACAAACTGTCCTATGTAAAAAAAAAAAAAAAAAAAAAAAGCTGAAAGGAGACAAAACAGGAGAGCCATGTCAACCCCCCAAGGCATATTTAGTCTTAAAATGTGGACTTTTTCTAAGGAAAAAAAAAGGTCTCGACGATCAGTTAAAGTGTTATAGTTGAAGAAAGATTCATAAAACCAATGTGTTCATGCCCCGATCATTCCAAGATCAAGATTTTCTTTTGTTTGTTTGTTACACATATATAGTAGATATCTACATGACTCAGCTGTTCATTAAACCTCTGTAAACATGGTGGACATGGTCTCTGTGAGCTTTCTGTAGCTGCTGCTCAGTCTTTATCATGCGACCTTCAATGTGCAGGTAAATGTCTTGACTCAAAGGCCACTGATGAATTGTTGCCATCTCAGCTCGAAGGCGTCATGGGGTTCTGACACTGTGTTGAGTTAATTGGCTGATTATTCCCATGCCGGTAGTAATTAGTACTTCAGCATAATGTAATTGATCCAATGTGTGGTTTTCTGAGCAGGATGTGTGTGATTGCCTGACAGCTTTTGATCCCAGTGCTTTTAACCCCCCGCTGGGCATCTCTGTGGAGACAGCCTGGGCTGATATTTCCACTGTTTAATTAAACTGCTAAGAAGTTAGCAGTGAGGTAGGGGGGCTTCACCTATACTGTTTCCTTTAGGGTGAATACGACTCAATCTATCAAGTCATATATAATTCATTTACAGGCACATCAGAAAGTTAGATTGGAAGGCTGTGAGACCTGCATCCATGCACAAAGAAAGACCATAAATCACTCCCAAAAGTGACAGAATATATGTTTTGAAAATCATGATGTACACTTTGACATTAAAGTAATGGCTGCTTTTTCAGTTCCACGTTTGCATTTATTATTTTTTGGGAGGAACACTGTCTTTCCTTGACATTTTGACAGGAGCTAATGTTAACAGACTTCTTAATTCCACTGGGCACGGTTGCAACACAATGGGTTTTAAAAGCATCACAGAAGCGTCTCTGCTCTGTGAAGACTATGGGGCTGTTCTTCTCAAAGGCTCCTGGAGGCCTATGAAGCCATGTGGAGAACAGACCAAAATAAAACAGGGTTGCAGTTTTGGTGAAATCAGGGCGTAAGCTGCTGGCCTGTCTGCCTGAGAGCAGCTTTGCACCCACCCCATGAATCAGTTAGTTAGGTTGCCAGTTGACAGATGGGTTCAAATTGTATATTGTATAGTGTGTGGATTGTGTTTAATAGATGACCTTGCAACTTGGATGCCGTCAAACAAGCATACAAGACTTTATTAGTGTATGACAATTATTCCTAATAAGGGAAATTATAAGGGAAGAAATAAGAAAATGTGAAGGTACTGAGAGATGGCCTTTACATAGACGGAAGTCTAGAAGTGTTGATTTGGATTGTGTGTTCTTTGATATTGGACAGCTTTTCAAACTTCAAGCTTCTGCAATCATATGTGAAATGAAATAAATTCCGTTATATTTTAAATGGAACATTTTCAAAGGGGCGAAGTAGAACTGCACACATCTTTCACATCGTCTTTGCCTTTCATAAACTTTGTGATGCAAGTTTTCACCATTGACCAGTACCTTATAGCTTAGATAGTGTTGACCTTTGAGTGAATGGAGAGCTGAAGACTCCAGAAGAAAGAAAGCTTTCATAGTCTATGTTTGCAGCGTAGACTTAAAAAAAAAACTCCTTTGCTGGAGAATAAACTGCTCCACTAAAGAGACATAGTGTACAGACAGTTATGAACTTGAAGTCAACGTGTTTTTGAGTAATTTGGAGCACTGCAAACCTTCAGTTAAATCAAGGGCTGAGTCACAGCAGTTACCTGCTACCCAGTAGTCACAAAAACTACCTACCGGGACCTCTCAAGCTCTCATATTAACACCTTATATCTTGTTTGTTTAATCAGGAAGAAAACGACAATTTGCTGTTTTACAGGGGGATATGTTACTGTTTGGCTCTGAGCTGTTGCGAGACGCCAGGAAGTTACAACTCACAGCCAGGTAATAATCCCTTGGAGCCCTACCCCAATTCCTGACATGTCCTGGTAGTAGTATAGTAGAAGCATCCTGAGATAAGGCCAGATTCAGCTTTTTTTCCCCAAATGTAATTCATCAAGCTTCCCTCAATATCTCCCCTTTACCAACACTCTGATTAAAGATAAAAGTGGTGAGCAGGATTCTCTGACATTTTATGATTTACACCTACACTAAGGGCACATGTAACAATTTATTACTTGATATTTATAAAATACCTACCTTTTAAGTAAGTCTGAACTTACTTATTCAAGCTCTGTAAGTGACAAAACTGATTTATTTTGGCTTGTCTTTTTGTGGGTGCTTTTTTGTATGGATAAACTTAAATTAATTAAACTTCGTTGGCCTTCAAACCAAAATGAAAGTAATTTATATATTTTTATTTATTTATTTATTTTGCCGTTATGGAAACAGATTGAAAATGCAAATGTGAAAATACAATTCATATTTTGATGGACTTTGGGATTGTGGGACTTTGGGGTTATTTTGTGAACTTCTTAGATTCTAAATGGATAAATCTATATAAACTCAAAGTGAAGGGTGTTCATCATTGTGAGGTTTGATTTAAAGACTTAAAACAAAGCAACAAACTAAACCTGAGCACTCTTAAATGCCAGGAGACAGACCTGGCTGAGGACCCATAACCAAATAATAAAAGTTAAAAAACAAAGAATTAAAGTCAGACTGTCACGGTCCGACCTTTGTAAGCTCTGGGTGTAATGACAGCTGCGTCCTCTGGGGGTCACTGGTATGGCTTAAGACTTTTAGTCCTGTTGAAGTATTGATCAAACTGTTAAGCAGTTTCTCACTTAACATTTGCATTATTGTTTCACCAAACACACACAGCACATTAACTCAAAGCATGTATGGAAGAAAGCACACACATACGCTCTTCTCTTTCACACACACACACACACACACACACACACACACACACACACACACACACACACACACACACACACACACACACACGCACAACTCCAGTCTCTTTGGTAGCTGAAGTATAGGAGGCAAACAGATCGATGTGGTTGGTGACCTCCATTAACACATCAACAGCAGAAAGTGTGCAGTTTCTCTGTGCCTCAACATGCTCACAGCCCTCTGTGTGTGTGTGTGTGTGCGTGTGTGTGTTTGCCTGTATCCTGATTTGCACTTCATGTTAGTCTGACTCTATTGATGTGTTTGTGTCTTTGTGTTTGCTCCATTGATGAAAACTGAGTGAGAATGTGGAGTGAGTGAGATGCATAATCCTTAACAGAGTGTGTGTGTGTGTGTTTGTTGGCATGTGTGCGTGTTTGTGGGGGATTTATAGTTCAGTTAAACTGTGTAGAAAATGCTCATTTTTGTCTAGCCTCTTTTTCCTGCTCCACGCCTGGTGTTGGCAGAACATGTTTGGGCTATGTTTTCTTGGCAGGACCACAGGTGTATGCTTATGGTACAGAGAATTAGCCATTTTATCATTTTCCTATTAGTGGCCAACCAAAAATCACTTATTTCTACCACCTTTTTATATGACCAGTATGGGGAGATGTCTGTAAAAGTGTTAACAGGACACCTCAAACTGCAAACAAACCAGGCTTTTGTTCAATCACTCCGTCACAGGTATGTGCAAAAAACAAGGAGAGGAACTCTGTGAAGGGGACTTCATCATGTAACTGATTGTTCTTTACTTTAGATTGTCACACTTTGGTGTGTTGTTTTTTCTTTGTCCATACTGCATCTGCTGCAGGCTTTTCGTTTATCACTGCTACAGAAAAAGAAAACCTGTTTCATGACAGAAATGTGGATACTGTAATGCTGCAATGAGCCATTCAATGGAAGTTGTCTACAAAACATGACAACTGTTCAGTTTTTCCCAAATGGTACAGAGCTGAAAATGTGTACGTCTCTTTACCCATAACCCAGGCGTCAGACGTTCAGGTCAACTGCATTATTTTGGAAACACAAGGAACTTTATTATCAACCCTTGTCGCTGTAAAGCCAGATGGTTTCCTTCTCATCTCAATAACCATGCATAATGTTTTGTAATTTGTATTTAATTATGTGCACCTGACACTGTATGGGACAATCCCCGAGCTTCACACTGAGGGAGGCATCAGCTTAAACGTTTGTGCTCCTCTGTCCTCGATCAGCCAAAGCATCACGGCCTGAAAAAAAGTGCATAACAATGCCTTTTATGTCGAAGCCTACAATTAAAACAAAAAAGCAGCGCAGTGTGTTTTATTGTTGCTATGCAACCACCAATCACCAGCCCTTAATATAGCTGTGATTCTGCTGTAAAGTAAACTCACGGATCACTACTGTTTATATGCAGTATATATAAATACACAGGCAGAAGACACTCTGCTCTGGCTCTGCGAAAGATGAGAGATGCTGGACAAAGATTTATCCATGAGACGTCTGGTTGATGGTCAGTTCAAGGCTTATTTCAGGATGAGACAGGGACAATTGTCAAGAATGACCACTATAGTTATTAATAAGCATTTGTTTGCGGTAGGTTATGTTTGACTTAATGGAACACTATATTTTGGGTTAGATATGTATTAGCCTGCCAAGGGAATTGTTGGAAGGGAGCCATTGAGACTGAGCTAAACACAAACCATGAGCTGTATAATGCCAGTTAACTATTAACTTACCTGAAATATCAAGTACCAAGGAACGTGTTGCATCCATGCCTGGTGGAATTTGGCCGTTAGTTGAAGGTTTTTCAACTTAAGGCATTTGGGGTTTCTGAAACGTAAAGCACTTTCAGCTACATTCAGACAGGAACACCTTCAAACCACTTAAATATTCAGGAAATAACTTTATATTTCACTTTATCAAGACTGCCGCTCGTTCACTCATTCATAATTCACTGTCTACTTCTATTGACCAAACTTTTTCCTTTATCTGTTTTTGTATGTCTGACACAAACCAAACCAAATTTTAAACTTCTTCGTGTTACTATTTTGTACTATAAACGTGAAAGATTATTTTTTTTGGCTTTTTCCAAGCTTTGCTGAAGAGTGAAAAGAAAGTAGGGAGCGAGAGATGGGGAACGACTTGCAGCAAAGGGCCGCAGGTCAGATTCAAACCCTGGGGCGCTGCTGAGCCTTTGTACATGGGGCGGACGCTCTACCAACTGAGTTAAACTATACTCCAATTTTGCAGAATAAATTGTGTATATATGTCATAGACATTTCAGGCTGACTGTGGAGGATTTAATGACCAGAGCGTCTGATTGGTGGCCGCAGTGTGCTGTTGGGTTGCTACGTTTTTTGGCAAAGACATCCGGGGCCCGCACCACTGCAGCTAAAACAACCTCCACTCAAATGAAGGGAAAAAACCTCTGTTTCTGGATCCTGTCTGAATGAGGCCAAAACAACTGGAGTCACACAGAATCTTCACTGTACATATCTGAAAACATTTTGCAGTTAGATATTGCTAAAGGTATGAGTGTGGCACTTAAAACAGGACTGGAATACTTAAGTGTTCAATGCAAACCCTGTGTACACTCCTCCACCTCTCTGACCTGAAGGCTATTACCCCTTTGACACACTGTGCTGCTTGGACATCACACTACCTACACGAGAAGTGAACATGAATAATGAATTATGCGTAGTAGTAGTAGCATGAAGGTAATTTGTAGGACACAGGGTCCGTAAAATTGCTTTCAATTGCTGAATATAGTGCAGAGAGAAAGATTGAGTCCTCGCATGACTTTATTAATGTACAGCAGTGATGTCTGTGTGTGGCAGTTCATTTATGTAAATGTGGAGAAAATGAGTGACTGTATGCACGTCCACATATTTCTGCCTATATGCCCTGACTCTCTAAATGGACGTGACAGCTGGCTGTTTGGTTCCTGTCAGCCTCTGATACCTCCTGAAGTCCTCTTCAGAAAGCCTCCAGCCTCAGCTGGCGAAGCCTAACCTGGAAAGATTCTCTGAAACATTCTCTGCCCTTCATGCTCTGCTGGTTACCACCTGACATTTTGGTGGTAAAAAAGCAATTCGGGAGCATTGATTTGAGAGAAAGGGCTGGCGGCTGGGAAAAGAGGAAAATCGATAGGAGCTACGGAGACGGGGTCAGGTACACAGGTACGCTTGACAACAAAAGGCCAATGTAGGAAAAGAGAGCTCAGTGACTCGCAATCAGCTAAAAATCATACGCTGCAGGCTGCGTCAGCAGCTCCCACTGAGAGTAAATTGTCTGTGCTGCTATTTCTACTGGGTTTCAGCACTGCTGGTAATAGTCAGGTGCACTATCTCTCTCTACCTCTTTCTCTTACACACACACACACACACACACACACACACACACACACACACACACATGCTCACACATGCTCACACTGACAGATAAGACACATTTCTTCACTTTGGGCATTTCCTTTGATCAGCAATGGTTAATTAATCTAATTTAAAAGCCTCGCTGAGAAGAAGCTCGTTCTCTGCTTTGGCTCTTTAAATGCAAGCACTGCCTTCGGTTGCACTCGGGTTATTAACTGACAAATGAGCTGTGTCTCACTGCTGCCTCTGATATCCTGATTTTAACTGAATCATGTGGATTATTCTACTCTGGTTAACCCGCTTCCGCACACTAGAAAATCCTTCATTCTTTTTGCTCTCTTGGATCTCTATGTGGTCCCAGTCAGACCTTACAGAGGCATTATACTTTTTATATATAATTTATATATTTCATAGAGTTCAAAACGTTTCATCTCTTCCTCATTAGACTGGGTTTGTTTGACTTGAAGTCCCTTGAGACTGTAGTTTTGGCAAACAAAGTATGATTAAGTGGAATTGTTTATGGAATACTTCCACATTCAAGTCAAAAGCTACAAAACAGGACACACAGTTGGCTTTAGACATGAGCTGGAGGAGTTTATGCAATGTCTAAGTAACTAAATTCTCTGAAGTCAGCAGTGGTGTAGTCAAGACCAAGACCAAGTCAAGACCAAGAGCAGACAGTATAGTCAACATGTTTCCCTGCAAACACTTTGAAATATAAAATAGTATGCATATGGCTTAGCGGGATACTTGATAGTTGATATTAAAGGTGCTACGATCAGGATTTTTGGGGCTGATCACTGGCAGTGTTCACAGTCCTAAAAAAACCTAGTTCATATTTGTTTCTTTTTTAAATTACCTTCTTCATAAAATACTGAGTTTGATTTTTGGAAAACTTTGCAGCTGTTGGCTTGTAGTCTTGTCCTCTCATTTATTTTCTGTGCCATGCAGGTGTTTGTTCCATAACTACAGACTGTAGAACAACTTTTTGAACTGTTTCACAGCTGTTTTCACCATCATTTGTTTGACTCTTTTTAGCAATTCGCCATAAAGTAAAAGTGAAAGTTGCATTCTGTCTGAAGTGTATTTTCAGTTAATACATAGCGGGTCAAATGAGACATTATTAATGGAAAACACTGGTGATATCCCTGCAGTTGTGATCTTGAAAATCATCAATCAGACTGAGGAAAAATGCAGTCAATTCCAGGACCTTCAAAAAAGTGCCAGTCAGTACAATCTTTATTCACAGTTTATTCTCACAGCTCTTACTTTACATATCAAATTCTACAGGTAATATGACAGAACACAGTCACATGATGAGATGCAATATGATATGCTGTCAGACAATACAATGGTAATTTGTATATCTAAATGAAAATGGTATGGTTTGGAAAGTTCTTAAATAAGACGTTGTGTTGGTTTAACAGCTGACAGGAAGCCTGACCAGAGTGGCTTTAGTTCAGTCATTGTCAAAGTGTAACGAAAGATGTTTCATTAATATAAAGGTGAAAAGAAAAACAACAAATGTACAGCTAACTTGACTTGACTAACAAAACTCAACTCACAGTAACACAACCTATATTAACTAAACATCACATGCAAACAGCTAATCCACGAACAACCAAAACTGCTAAATTGAACTCCTCTCAGCAGGACTCAGTCTGTATCACTTACACATGTAACACCACACATTCCTCTGACGGGTTAATATAAAAAAACATGTGTTCTTACTAAATTCACAGAATTTACTACATAATCACCTACCTACCATTGATGATGTTACCCAGGGCATGAATACAGGAGGGAGAACACCTGGCATGTAAGTTTCAAAAGACATTCAGTTATTCAGTCATTAAAATTGTTCCCAGTTTACAGAATAAATAAATAAATAAGTTTTGTGTTCTAGCTAAAACACCTATACACAAATAAATAACCTAAGAGCTTGTAATAAATTGAACACATGGCTCATTAAAAAAACAAGCAGCATGTTAAAGTGCAGTGCAGTCAGCAGCAGGAAAAAAGTGCACAAGACAGTCTTTAAGTCACTTTGGAAGTTTGTAAGCCTTCCAGTCTCTAAAAAGAAGAAGCTGCACTTCAGCCTTGTTGTCAGGGCTTTCAGGCTACAGCAGCCTTCTGCCTGAGGGTAGTGGGGTGAACAGTTCATGTGACGGGTTAGTGTGATCCCTCATGATGCTCTGCTTCTGCACCTGCTTACATAAATGTCCTCCAAGGAAGGGGGGCTCCTGCTGGTTATTTTTTGAATTAATTTAACCAGTTGTTTTCGCCTTCCTGTCAGCTCCAGAATAGTTCCCCCAGCAAACAGTGACAGAGAATGTTAGTAAGCTCTCCAACACACACCAGTAAAAGGAATTCTGGACAGCAGGACTGAGGCCAGCCTGCTTCAGCCTCTTCCAAAAGCACAGGCTTTGGTGGGCCTCCTTATGATACTGGTGGTTCATGTGAGTTTATTGGAGATGTGCAGGCCCAAGTTGACACTATTTCTAAAGTCCGCAATGGTCTCTTTTTGCTTTGCACCAGACCACAAGTTCTTCCACCTCCTGCCTGCACACAGACTCGTCGCTGTTGGAAATCAGTCCAACCACAGCCGTGTCATCTGCAAACTTGATTGCTTCACTATCTTGAGGGTGTGTACACCATGGGGCTTAGGACACATCCCTGTGGGGTATTTAGCGTAATGGTAGATAAGATGGCTTGAATCTTGAAGCCTGTTTGTCAAGGACTCAGTTGCAGATAGATGCTTCCAGTCCCAACAGCAGTTGTTTATTAAAGCCTTTGAGTCTACAGAATGATGGAACAAAAGTCTAGGAAGATCATTACATTACATTGCATTACATTACATTACATTACATTGCATTTAGCAGACGCTTTTATCCAAAGCGACTTACAGAGGAGGACATGAGCTGAAAAGGTGTAAAAGAGCACAGAGTAGTTGTTAGTTTTGTTAGGCAGGGAAGCAGTCTCAAAAGAGAAAGGTTTTTTTTTTAAAGGTAGAAAGGGATGTTGCAGTTCTTGCAGCCGTTGGTAGGTCATTCCACCATTTGGGCACAACCACAGAGAAGAGTTTAGAGTGACCTCGCTTTGCGAGAGGCGATGGTACAACTAGACGGTTTGAATGAGGAGCGTAACGCCCTGGTCGGGACGTGAGCCTTGAGTAAGACGTTGAGATAGCCAGGGGCAGATCCTGAGGTGGTTTTGTGGGCTAGGGTCAGAGCTTTGTGTTTAACTCTGGCTGCTACAGGCAGCCAGTGCAGGTCGCTGAAGAGTGGGGTGACGTGTGTCTTTTTGGGTTGGTTAAAAACCAGACGCGCTGCAGCATTCTGGACCATTTGCAAAGATTTGGTCGCACAAGCAGGTAGGCCAGCCAAGAGCAAAACATTGAATTTAAAATGATATTAAATGGATAATAACAACAAGTTCTCATATTTTATGAAGGCTTTAACTGTTTGCTCTTCACAGGTTACACTGGATTTCAGGGTTTCCTGCCAAACTCCACTTTAACCCCCTAGCCACTTCTTTTTGGACTTACTGTTTTTGCCTGTAAACCAATTTTACCGTTAAAATCACATGTCACATGGGTCGTGTTCCTTTATTACTGCCTTGTAAGTACTCGACAAACGTATGTAATCAGTGAAGTTGAAGCATCATATCCATCATAAGAGACTGAAGCACATTTTATTTTTAATAAAAAGAACAATATCAGCAAACCAACAGTCAATACAACACTCCTTGCTTTTTTTCCTTCTTGAAAACACTGTTGTGTGGAGCACTAATAAAAAGCTCAAAGTTTCTGTGTGTGTGTGTGTGTGTCTGATTGTGTGTGTGTTGAGTAAAGAAAGCACTGCAGTAATAACAGGGACTGTAATTATTGGAAGCAGACCTGATAAGGATGAGGTGAAGTTTCTTGCTGCAGACTCGCTGGTGCGACTGAATAATAAATGAAAGGCAGAGATGAAAGGGACTGTGGGTCGCCCCCTGCACGATGACACCCCTCCCCTTCTAGCATCCTCTAAGGAGAAGATGAACTTTCTGGGGGAATAAACAGGTTATTTTAAGATAAACCAATATGGATGCTTCCCCCTGGAAAACATCAGATAGTGTGATGTGATGTGAGTTGGAGAGAGAACACAAATGAAGAGTGCGATGATAGAATATCCACCAAAGTCTAGATCGAGGACTTGAGGTGTAGCTCAAGTGCTGTACACCCTTCCACTTTTCCATGTCACTGGTCAATCCCATGTCACCTGGAATCCCACGATCCCTTGAGAATCAATTTATCTGCAGGGGTGACTTGGCTTTGGCCTGCAGGAGAGCTACCGGGAAAATGACCAAGGCATGATGTCAGTAACCAATCAAATACAGGGTTCTTAATTTATAGTTCATTCCCTGCTTACGCCTGCATGATCGAGATGATGATAAAGATAAATTGTTTACATAATTATTATTTGTTGTCAAAATGAATCATATTTTCTCAGGGGCCAATCGTGCCTGAAAAGTTATAAAACTCTGCACATCTGTCAGATGTGTCGGACATTTACTTTCTTTATGGATCCTGCGCAATGACAGTAAAGAATGGGCAGCGCATGTGTGACATGACCCATATGTTTCTGAAGTGCCGTTTTGAAGCTCAAAATATACAGTGCTGGCCTCCGCCATGTTGGCTGTACAGCTTCTTCCACCTCCCCAGGGTAGTCTAAAAATTGGTAAAAGCATGGCTGTATGCATGTTTATGTCTGCTGTGAAGTTGGACATTTTAATACGAGCGCTTAAGGAGGTTGAAATGTTCTGTGGCCAGCCTCAAGTGGTTGCTCAAGGAACTGCAGTTTTTTGGGACTGGCTTTATTTCCCAGTTACAGAGGTTGCTGTTTGATCACGTGCATGGAGAAGCCCAAATGGCTCGATAGTGGCCCCTGAAGTGCGGCCGCTGCAGGTTTCACCAATGTGTAGAAAAACTGGTAGCCACATGAATCATTTCCAGACCAAAAAATAAAAAAAATTAAAAATACGCCAAATGTATTGGTCATTACTTAGCGTTTTTGCCATTGTGCTTTCAGCTCCAACAGAATTGAATGTAATACACTAAACTTGAATTTAAGTAAGTAAATCCACTTGTGAAATAAATTGGTCAAGACCAATAAAAATAAATTGTCTCATTTTTTTTGGTCATTGCTGTTACATATGTGATTTCATAAACTATTTTGTGTTTATGAAGGTCTTTTAATTTGTCTATATGCTACCATGTACAATTTAAAGACAACAACCAAAAAACAACTTAAAACAACAGTAGATTTGAAGTCTTGCTTTTTCCTCATTCTGTGTGTTTGTGTGTGTGTGTGTGTGTGTGTGTGTGTGTGTGTGTGAGAGAGAGAGAGAGAGAGAGAGAGAGAGAGAGAGAGAGAGAGAGAGAGAGAGGTGTAATACTGACATACAGTATGACCACAACCCACAAAAAAAAAAAAAATACTGTCAGAGTAGAAAGATGGAGGCTGCATCTGCGTGTCTTTTCTTCTGGGATTTGAAGAACTCCCACCACCACAAGTCCTGAGAAATGAGGACAGCCGTCTCCTTCTCACATTTACTTTTCTATTCCCACAGCGACAGAGTGGCGGTGATGGCTACAGAGGCAAACAGCAACAGGAAGAGACATTTCTTACAGTAACTGCCATCTCTGCCTCAGTAATAAGCATCAAGCTCTTACCCAGAGCCCCATGGGCATTCTGAGAAAACCCATGAACCCCTTGGGGCCTCGCCACATGCTTTTAAAAACCACAAGCACACGTATACCAAATGTGCTATTTTCACAAGAGTTAATCACTGATGACGAGCGTCTCCCCTGCATGTCTTGTAATTACCATGTAACCCAATTAATTTCCCTTGTGCAATTAAAGCAAGATATGCTCTGGAAAAACACTGTAGGACTTTCAGGCCATTAGCATACACTTATCAGAAGCATCTGCGAGAGAAAAAAAGGCTCTGAAGAGGGGACAATGGATTCAGGTAATTCACATGTGTTATCAGGATGGAAAATTCATAAAATACTTTATATATAATAGTATTTACTCAGGATGCATTCTATTAGGTGCAACATTTTTAAATGGGCATTGTTTTTTAGTCACTCAGTTGTTATGTTAAAAAGAACTTTAGAAATTCAAAAGCAGCGAGCCTTTTCTGAAACAGGGTTCCCATTGCTCTGGATAATTCACAGAGCACACTGTGAAAGATTGCTTTTGGACTGTAAAGGCTCAGCAGAAAACCAGCTTTGAACCCAGATGCACGACTCAGAGACAAGCAGGTCGTGTAAAAGTTCACATTTACATGTGGTCCAAAACAGGCAGTCCTGTCTAAAAAGAGG
The DNA here is from genome assembly GCA_004119915.2 of Collichthys lucidus. Lineage (NCBI taxonomy): Eukaryota > Metazoa > Chordata > Actinopteri > Sciaenidae > Collichthys > Collichthys lucidus. The sequence goes on along the minus strand of CM014085.1, from coordinate 6,039,539 downwards.
TCAGGCAGGGAACACGAGACTCGAAAAGCAGACAAAATAAAAAGACTGGAAAGCTTAGATGGAAACTAACTGGTATACACTATATACAGTCCAGGGCTGATGAGGTCAGAGCAGGTGGGGAAAGTCAGGTGATGGGAAAGTTGTTCCAGGATTGACTGGTTGTGAATTGACGACTGTTAGCATGCGGCAGATAAAAGTTCCAATGAAGTTCTAATGAAGTGTTCACGATGCAGTCTGTGGACTACCCAGTGTAACCAGACTTACAACTTAGATAGTTAGTTGTTGAGTCTGTTCAGGGGCTCACAACTTTATTTTTTCCCAATTTTTGCCACCTGGGAATGAGACTCAACAATAACCTTCTTCTCAACAATAAATCTTTCTCCATTATGACTGATCCAACCTTTAAAACACCATTGTGTAGAAAGCTAATAATACTTACTAGTCCAGCAGCAAAGGCTGTCTGTCTTTCGGGTATGTCATCAGCTCTCCGGGTCTAAACCAAGAGCTCACAGTCCGGGCAGCCCGGCTAACAAACTGAGCAAACATTAACTAACAGCAGCTACAGTTGGCTTACTAGTTAGTTTACTTCATGTCCATCAGGAGTCGGGGCAGAGCAGTCAAAGGACAGCAGAGGGAAAACCAGAACGGTTTCTCCAACAAATATGATCCAGTTTAACCACATTCTGTGACTTAGTGCCATAACGCATTATGTACTTCTCGTGTGAGATCCTACCTGGGGTTACATAGCACAGCAGTGTAGCATCAAAATAATTCCACGCCCCACACTTCTGTCTACGCACACACAGCTCTTGGTCTGCTCACCCACCAGTGAAATGTGTGCTTAAAGCACTCAGGAGAAATTACCCTGACGAAGCCAATGTATAGACTTAGAGCTCGTATGAATAAATCTATAAAGGCAGTAAAAACAGCGGCCCAGAGCTTTATTGCGTTTCCTGGACGTTTTGCATTAAACCGAACTCTCTCTGTTATGTAACAGCATCCAAATGGCCTCACAGAGTTGCAAAGACAACGTTAAACAGTTGTAAAATGCTTTATATCCATTTTGAAAACACGTTGCTGCTTGATAAAAAAAAAACTTTGAGAAAACAGAAACAATTCTGCTGGTGAAAACTTAATTATTCTTCAAGCACACACACTAAAATCCAGACTCCTAACTTCAATAGTGATCTAAATATTTTCCAGCTGTCAATACGAGAGGATGGTCAAAATGTTCTTTTAAAGGTGTATATCTAATTTAGCATTTCAAATCTATCTGGAACTAAATACAGTCTTGTTTCTTTGATGTGAGCATTTCTCTGCCAAACTTGCAGATCCACAGGGCTGTGAAGAGAAACCTGCCTTGATTTATTTCAAGCAGTTTGTTATGACTTTGAAGTTGTATTTGCAGGGTAGAGTTTATTGGGAATGAACAGAAAAAATATTTCTTTTGATATATCTCTAAATGCTTTATGTAATAATATACATTCAAATGTTGTCATTTGTGTAGTTCACATCAGTATCATCAGACTGGCTTGTCGCACAGTTTCATTCTCATTCTGGTGAGGATGTCTGATTCAGGCCAAGGTTCAGCTTGAGCATTAATCTGAGTGGGATCATTTCTGTTTCCTCCTGGGGATGAAAACTGATCACCAGGGTGATGGATGTAAAGACAGAGGGGTGAGGGGTGGGATCTATTTCTCCTGTGGCAAAATCATTCAGCTAATTGTAAAAGACTTACTGTATTTACTGAGATCAGACAACAAAGTTTCAGTGCTGATGAATTCACCCCAAGCCCTAAAAGAAAACACACACACACATTAAAATACATGCACAAGTCTCTCTCTCTCTCTCTCTCTCTCTCTCTCTCTCTCTCTCTCTCTCTCTCTCTCTCTCTCTCTCTCTCTCTCTCTCTGTCTCTCTCTCTCTCTGTCTCTCTCTCTCTCTCTCTCTCTCTCTCTCTCTCTCTCTCTCTCTCTCTGTCTCTCTCTCTCTCTCTCTCTCACACACACACACACACACACACACACACACACACACACACACACACACACACACACACACACACACACACACACACACACACACACACACACACACACACACACACACGCAGGGGAAGGCTGGCTCATTGATTCACTAGACAGTGTGTTATGTGGAGTGTGACCTTTCCAAGTGCTCCCACTGATGGAATGAAAGGTGCTGAAACACCCACAATGCAGTAGCCCCTCTCAGGAGAAATGTCAGTAATTAGAGCTCAGCGCCAGGAGAGGTTACAGGCCAAATCGCTCCACAGACACAAAGACACAGACACAAATAGTGGGGAGTGGGGACTGTCAATGGGTATGAGAGGGACAAGTGATTTGAGCTGTGGTGTCACAAATCTCTCGATCAAACAAGACTGGATTATGGAAGTTAATTACATTCTGGTGCTTCTGGTTTTGCAGAAATATAGGCTACCTGATCTGATCTACCTCTTTTTAGTGGCATGTTCCTTTGACTTCCTCTGTCTTTGTATCAGGTGTAGTTGTAAGAGAGGTCTTGGATTAATGAAATAATAATAATAACTAGAAAAATCTCTAAAGAAATTTTGAATGTGTCTGACTCTGTCTTTGTGTGTGTGTGTGTGTGCTTGTGTGTCTGTCTGTCTGTCTGTCTGTCTGTCTGTCTGTCTATCTGTGTGTGGTGTGTGCGTGTGTGTGTGTGTCTGTCTCTCTATCTATGTCCGTGTTTGTGTCTGCGAGAGAGAAGGATAAAATGGCCGACATTAAAAATGTAGTCTTGATAGTCATTGATATCATACAGAGACTTTAATAAAGTTAGTCAAAGGCGAGCACACACACTGTGTGTCTCCCCTGAGACACTTAAAAGGTGTGCCGCAAACCAAAAGCCAAAATGACCATCAGCATCCTCATCTCGTGGACAATTTCCTTGCTGATTTTCAGGCTAAAATTGTATAAAATTTTGGCCTCGGGAGTTAGAGAAAGAACAGGTGCTCCCTGCTGCTTTTGGAAATTTCTCTTCTCAAATTAACATGGGAGTAGATTGGGCAGTAGATGCGTGGTGCTGGTGCATCTTGTGTGTCTGACCCCAAAAACTATAAAAATGTTATCACTATGACCGCCTCCAGTTTTCCTATGTTTTGAGTGGTAATCATGTCTAGAGTGACATATGCAGCCTCATTCGCAGTTTACAATTTATTTTCGACAAATTTTTCTTTCCCTCTCCACTCTAGTGATGATCTCCCGCACTCACACAATACACACCCATTCATTTTTTGCTGTGGTTTTTGGCGAGAGGAACAACTTCCACAGTCTATATCCTTTTTTGAGATATTTTTAGCTGACATTTTACCTGAGATTGCTGGAAGAGAGCTCAGGGAATGTCTAAAAGGGAACGGCTGCACCCTCTGCATATTGTTAGTAAATTTCATGGCAATTTGTCCAAATCTCAGTAAAGGTCCAGTGTGTAAGTGGCACCCAGTGGTGAAGCTTCAAAATGCAACCAACTGAATACCCCTTACCTCACCCTCTTATTTTAAGCATGAAGGAGAAACTACAGTGGCCGTGAAACACATGAAGAACGCGAAAGTTCCTATGTAGTGCCAGTGTTTGGTTTGTCCATTCTGTGCTACCGTAGAAACATGAAGGTTCAACATGGCAGACTCCGTGGAAGAGGACCCGCTGCCTCTGTAGATGTGAAAGGCTGATGATTATCAGATGATTATGCACTAATACACTAGTTCCGAATATTATATTCCATTTCTGTCAACAGATCCCCCTAAATGACCTTTAAAGTAGGGTAACAAAATAATTAGGGTTCATCCTCTGGACACTGTGATTATCTACAGCACATTTTGTGGCAGCCTTGTCACTGCAATAAGTCCTCTAAAATACATAGTGTTTGTCTACTAGAATACCAATTATGGACTTTCTTCTACATGTTGCCAATATGTTCATATCCATTCCATCTGACAGACCTATTATCTAACAATTTCAAACCAGTTTTCAAATTTATTGATCACCAAGTCAAACCCTACAGTCTTATATTCAGGTCATTAACCAGGTGTTATAGATTTTGATGAAATAAAAAAAAAACAAACAAAAAAAAAATCGGGGAGTGCAAGATTCATGATTCTTTATGCACACAACACAAAGAAGGCTTATAACAAACATTTCCCTCAAATGAGAGATGGACCAGTTCCCCACCAGATTTTATTTTGGAACTCACAAGTTGGACAACAATGTATTTCTCTTCCAGGACCAGCTGCACATACAGCCGTGCAGTACAGCAATGAGTGCGACCTCTGCAGTCTCTTATGCCAACTTGTATCTAGCGTGGGAGGAGAAATTAATTTTGAGCTCATCCAACCACAACTTGGACAAAATAAAATGGTTTAGATGGCGTGCTGTGATGGGATGTGATGGCATTTACACACTACTGTCCACTGAAAAGACACTGTAATTCAATTTTAAAGGAAATTTGGGTTTTTACTTAATGGGGTTGTATGAGGTTCTTTTGCACTTCATATATAGTAGCTGAAATTGCTGTGATAATATTATTAGAATGATTTATTGTGCTTGTTTCTATGTAGGACAAACAAAAATAAGACTAAAAAGCAGAGTTGCAGAACAGAAAAATGCTATCAGGATAAACAATGTTGAATTTGCTATGGCATCACATTATGCACACCGAAAGTCATGGTGTTAGAAGTTTCTAAAAAAAAAAAAGGATATTAGAGGACATGACCGCCTGGATGAAATATACCAGCCTTGTCTGTGAAATATCACTTCAGGAATTATATTTCAGTAAATGAAATGATAAAGGCTAAGGTTGAATTTATAATCAATATGTGCTTGTGTTTATAAGAAATTCTCATGTGTACATACAATCAGATTTACTCTTGCTCTCATCTTCTCTCGTTCTTTTCCTTCCTTTCTCCCTTCTATTGATAATAATGAGCACTTCCTTGTTTTTGACCAATAAATATACCCACTGATAGAGAACCATCCTCTAACTCACTCCTATATTGACAATGATGCAGTATAGGAGTATAGGCTACTGCTGACATTGATCCTAATATACAGTAAGTCATTTTGAATACATATGGTTGTGTAATAAGGCATTCAGATTTTGCACAAATCTCTACAGAGTGACTATGATGATTGACGAATCCTTCCACACGATGGAAAAAACAAAACAAAATACATATTACTAAAAAAGGTCAGGTTTAGACAAATGCAAATGACAGAACCAAGTCATTTGACTTTGGGGAAAGACCATTCGATTAAGTACTTTGTTACGATAAGGTAACAATCATAGTGATGCTTTTGAAAACATGACATTGGTGGTTGGTCGAAAATGGAAAACGACTCCTTTATTCACCTCCACCTCCATGCTTCTTTGCTTTCAAAGATATGGTTTTGGAGCACTTTCTGAAATGTTTTTATGCTGTTGTTCTTTAGGATAAACTGTTACACATGAATGTAGCCACTGCTGATGCTGATTTTTTTTGCCTCCTGGCTAATCTAAAATTTGCAGAAGACATGGATCAGGGCCGGTCTTAGCTATGGGCAATGTGGGCGGCCGCCCAGGGCGCAGTCTCCATGGGGGGCGCACGAGCGCCTGAAAAAGAACCTCGCGAATTTTCGATACCGCTCATTAAGTTAGCGTAGCGGGCGCCCAGGGCGCAAATGTGGCCAGGACCGGCGCTGACATGAATCATCAGCAGACCTAAGGTGGACTGAACGACGACTGGAAGCTCAAACAAGATACCTGTAAGGGTGCCTACCTTTCAATCAAAGCAGCCACACTGTTTCTGCATAACTTTAAGACTTAATATCATTTGAACAGGTGAGTTGTATAAAAAATTCAGCCTCAGTACAGTTGTCATGAACAGGGAAAATAGCTACAGAGACCAAAAGTGTAAACGTGTTTATTTCTGCTGTGAAGTTAGGGCGCTTATGGAGGTTGAAATGTTCTGTAGCCAGCCTCAAGTGGCCACTCGAAGTAATAAAGTTTTTGGCACTTCTGCATTGGTTTCATTTTACAGCCACTTCAAAGCTCTCTCTCTCTCTCTCTCTCTCTCACGCACACACACACACACACACACCTACCACTATGTTGCTATGCAATGCAATGATTGTTATCCAGACCCAGAGTTAGATGTACTCTGCTTTCTGATAGATAACATTCTATTAAAGTGGATGCATTCACCTGTGTTTTCTTGTGTGTTCCCATTTTCAACCAATTTGGTGAGCCCATTTTCCAACCAAATTAATGTTTTTTTTGTTGCATTTTCTGTCAGAGCTCGTACCTGTTCAGTGCACGCTGGGTTCACTGGAACGCATCGTACGACAGGCTTCAATTTAGGTGAAGCTGAAACACCAGTATTCATTGAAACATGTGACAGTAGGAAAATCACAGGTTGAAATAAAAAAATGAATAAGTGTCAGGGTCCTGGTATTGTTATTGTTATTACAGGGCTGAGACATACACATGCCAATGGGCAGTTTAGAGTCACCAATTAACCTGCATGTCTTTGGATTGTGGGAGAAGGCCGGCGTACCCAGAGAGAAGCAGACACGGGGAGAACATGCAAACTCCGCACAGACAGGTCCAGCTTCAGCCACAGCCAAACTCCACAGAAAGTGGATCCTCCTGTGATCTGCCTATTTGTTCAGATCTGCTACTCAGCAGCTAAATCCCTGCCAGCCCAGACAAGCCTCATAAATGTGTGACACCACTTGTAGATATTTAGTTATTCAACATTTTCATGACATGTATCGCTCAACTTTGTGTATTTTCCACAAACTTTTTGCTTCAGCAAAACAAGATGAGCTTCACCTGGGATTGGGCAGCAGTTCAATCAGTGGCAGTTAAGCTATAGAGACCAAAACTGTTTTTTGTACCAGGCTGTGAACATGTTTTTTTTTTCTGCTGTGAAGTTGAAATGTTTTGTAGCCAGCCTCAAGTGGCTACGTTTTTTGTCACTTCCGCGTTGACTTTATTTCCCAGGCCACAGAGATTGCAGCTTGACTTCAGCACATCCTAAACAAAGGCTGAGGCTGAGGATGGATGTGATGCATGAACGGTTATGGTTTAGGGTTTCATGTTCAGTGGTAGTTCATCTCCTCATGTCTCTAACTTTACTTCCTGACTTTGTGTTTCCCACTGGCCATGATTGTCTGCCTGATCAGTTTTACTTGTGTCTCACTATGCTTTCTTTACTAGTTTATTTAGTCTGTGTCTTCCTTTGTTTCAGTTTTTCTTCGTTCTATTTTCTGTCTTATGGATTTTTGATTTTTCTGCCTGCTCCCAGTCGGATTTGTTTGTTAAGACTGCCTTACGTGCTTTTGACCTAAGCCTACCTGACTTTCGGTTAGCTTTTGCACAGACTTTTGACTGGAGGTTTTTCATAACATATGCTGCCTTTTATATGGGATGTCTTAATAAGTGAAATAAAAAAAAGGGTGACACTGAACAAATAGTTTTTTACTTTTAAATGTCAACACTGTGTGTATTTTGTTTTCCTTTGTAATTTAGTTAGTAGTTTCAAACCCAGGCAAATTCACATTTACATGACTTGTGTTATTGATTTGTGTTGTAATGGAACACCCACCAGCACACACACTTTCTTGTGGATCACGTCAATGATGGTCCTCCTGATCGTTGAATATCTTTTGATGCTGCATTAGTGAAAATGATGAATCCAGAATATGAGAAAGTATCATCATGTTTCTGTGTCTGTGTGGGCAGGATATGTTCTTTTTCACATCTGTCAATAAGCTGGATGTTTGCATTTGATTATATGCAGCTTATGAATTATTGTATGTCCTTTGTGATCCCACCCCCACCACTGCCTTTACTTCCTTAAAATAGGTTATTGATGGCGTTGTTCAATAAATGTCAACTGATGTATACTTACCAGCTAAATGTCTTTAGTTCAAGGATGCACGGCAGTGTATTCATGCGCAAGTAGTCATATACTGCACACAACATAGACAGAGCAACATTAACACCTGTCAGTGTTGAGCCATATCATAAACTTTTATAGAGATTTTAGTGTTCATTTGCCATCAGGGGATTTGTTGTTGAGGCTGCTTTCTATAAACAGTGTGTTGACAAAGATCCAACTGCTTTGAACAAGCTACAGCATGGTAACAACTCACGCACATGGCACTTGTATTGCATTATTAGTGTCTAGGCTGAGGTCACTCTTTAACATAGTGTCAAAGAAATCAGTCACGACCTGTGGGAAAAAAATATGTGGACGTCAGGTAGAGGGTTATTTGCTACCTCGAGATGCTCATCAGTGGCTAACTGTAGCAGAAGCCAGCCCAAATGATTGTGTGTGCAAAACTAGGCAAACAGTCTGAATCCACCTTCATTGCTGCTGAGTTACTTCAAGGTTGCCCTCCTTCCATGTAGCTGTACCAAACTTTATGGGTTGAAAGGTACAAGTCTGATTGGTTGGACATCGTTTTCATCTATTCATTCATTCATTCATTTAGCAAGCAAACCCAGTGAGTGCAGCTCAATATTGAATCTGGTGGCTTTGATGAGTCAGTTCCCAGCATATAGACAGCAGGAGACTTGTGAAGATAACAAAGTCCAACAGTGACTTGTCTCACACATGCGTCTCTCTGAATCAGTGCGTGGGTTGTGGTATTTGTTTAAATAAAAGCCAGCCTGGTCTGTGATGCTAAAAATGATTAAAAAAAACACTGGTGGTGTTAAATCCCCCCACGAGTGAGTTAAAGTGAGTCGGAGCTGAACGGGCTCTTTACCATGATTACATATCAAACACGCATATAACCATCATGCACTCAGCAGACAGAAATAGATGTTCTGGAGTTTTCGGTCTTCTTTTCCACCTCTGCATCTCTCATTTGCTTCTATTTATTGCATTCATTAACACAATGACTCAGTGTTGTTGTTTTCCCATGGGTGAAAATGTTACTTTTCTGATCTGTTTGTGTCCTCCTCTGTCTGCGTGCCTTCCAAAATAAAAGTCATTTGTTATGTCCTCACATGATACAAGGCTTCTCCTTGATCTGTGCCTTGGATTGTGGGTCACTTTGAATAAAAGCATTTGCCAAATGTATAAATGTTCTTTTGATACAATGAAATGTAAAAAAGCACTTGTACCTGCAGTTCATTTGAGTTCTTGTGGCTCTTTGCAGTGCCAGTGAAATAAAAGTACAAACTTGAACATTTGAGGATGTGCGTGCATTGTTTCCTGGGAATCTCTCTCTTGAATCCCATGTGGCAAAGGTGGCAAATAACAATAAAACTTTACTACTTTACTTGACAAATTGTTGTGAATAATTTAAGTTGCAAACACGCTGGATTTACTGAATTGACTGTGGAAAACTAGCAGTATGCAGTGTGGTCCTTTAAGGATAAGAACTTTAAGTGAGCTAATGTTGTTGATGAGTAATTAAATTGGCATTTTGGACTTAAAAAGGACCTGCTTCCAATGGTTGGACTTAGCATCAAAAAGTGATCAGCATTTGCCAACACTTGTACAGCTGGCAAGCATGCTTTCATTTGTTCATATCAATTCCCATATCTGCGGGAGAATAAGAAGTCAGTGCCAAATCTAAAGCTTTGCTTCATATACTGTAAGTAGAGCAGCAGAGCTTTGCCCTTGAAGCATGAATGCAAATTGGAAGGCAGAAATCATTAGGGCTGTCTTGGCTGCTTCCTACAAGACTGCCCTATTCTCCTTTTCCTCTCTCTCTCTCTCTCTCTCTCTCTCTCTCTCTCTCTCTCTCTCTCTCTCTCTCTGTGGGTCCCTATGTCTCTGGGACAGATGGTGAGTGTCAGCAGCATGCCAGTCCTCATATCTCACTGTGGGCCTCTGCCATGGAGAGAGATGTTTTTGCACAATGTCTGGGTGTGTCTTTTTAATCCAATGAAGGGAGGGAAGAGGGGAGAGCAGCACATGGAGAGGGAAGTAAAGCAGACAGAGGAGAAAGAGGATGAGAGGGAATAAGAGAGAAGAGGAGGAGGAGGAGGAGGAGGAGGAGGAGGAGGAGGAGGAGGGAGAGCCATGCAGTGAAAGGATGAGACAGAGAGAGAGAATAGTGAGATGTGTACGGCAGTAAAGGAGCGACAAGAAAGGGAGAGATAAAGAAAAGAAATTGCATGGAGAGAGTGAAGGGAGGAAAGAGGATGAGAGGGCGAGGAATAGATGAGAGTCGGGGGAGGGAGGAGAGGTAAGGGAGGGGGGGTTCTTAGTCTTTCAAGTCGGACTTATCTGGCATTTTCAGTGAAGCTGATTGGTTCGGTTGCCATGGTGATGTAGTGGGCTTGGGAGAGGAGAGAAAGAGGGAGACTTTTGAGCTGTGATATCCCTCAATAAAAACACGTCTCTTAAAAGAAACAGCAAAGTACTACACACACACACACACACACACACACACACACACACACACACACACACACACACACACACACACACACACACACACACATAAAAAAAAAGACACGCAACACATGTTGGCACTTACAATACCACCAACACATACGCACACACAAGACAATACATGAGAACACGTTTCTACAAATTACATACCGCAAATGTTAGAGTTCCCACCTTCTCCATGCTGCCTTTAGGCCTCCACCTATCACCATTTCCATAGAGAGCCATCATTATTATATAATGGAGGAAGACATTGCTTTATATACATGAGAAACCAGCATGTCATGTTCAGAACCGTAACCAGCCCATTATGCCTTGGAATTATGATCATACTGGAGGATTTTGCAGCTCATGGGTTACATATAATAAGTCATTGCCTATGTAGAATGTAGTCTTTTTTTTATGTAGTGAAGCAGAAAATACGAAAGTGGTGAAAATAGGTATTCAATTCTTCTATTCCCGATATAGCTATTCACATGAAATTTAAACCAGACATTGGTATTAAAAGATGAGATTAAAAAAAAAAGTTAATTCCATTCCATAAATAAAATGTTGAGAATTTTGTTGACAGCAAGAGAAGACATAATTGGTCAACTATCAAACTTTCCATCAACTTTTTTGCAGTAAGTCAATTAAACATTCTAAACAAGCACGGTTGTTAACCAACAACTCTAACAACCTCAAAATTCTCATTTGAACCACTGACAGTTTAATTAACCCTGTTATTATGAAATCTGGCAGCATGTCTACAAACTCCAATTGAGAAGAATTTTGAATCCATTTCTGAAATGAAAACAACACTATTAGATTGAACTAAGTGTCTATAAATTAGATACATCAAACCTTTGTTAGTATGTAAGGAAACACTGCAGAAATTTGGCCTGATGCTGAGTTTCTTGGAAAAGTTATTTCCCAATTAAACCCCACAACCTGCATCTTAGATCACATTGCCGTCTTCTTTAAAAACATTTTATAGGCACATGAAGCCACAGAGCTTGGATGAAGATTGACTTAACAGACTGCCATGGTTAAACCTAGTAGACCAGTATTAGAGATCTGCTAATTCTAAATGAAATTTTAAGATGTTTGATTTGTTTGATTTAAAGGATTTTATGAACAGATACAGTAGATCACCTGATTCTTTTGAGTAGATGTCACAGTCTGATTGGCCTCCCTCGTACTGTTTTTTAATTGGTTGAAGTCTTTTGTAAGTATGAATAAATGTTGTGCTGTTCCTCAAGGTTTAATATTAGGCCCCTTGCATGTCACCACTTAAAAATAAGTATCGACATTATATCTGGCAAAAGGGTTGACTTAACAGATATAATATATTCATGTCTCCAAGGATCTGTACTTGGACTACTTTTATTCAGTCACTATATCAATAATAAAGCCCTGGTTTGTCCTGATGTGGAGAACCAGTTATATGCTGATGACCCTGTGATCTATGTGTATGGTGACACAAGCTGACTCCAAACTCGTTAATTGACAAGCTGCTGAAGATTAATAAACCATACTCTCAATTACCAAAATACGTGAAATCTTTTGAACCAGACTCCCAACGGTACCCTGGTTTCTGGTTTTAACTTTGTGGAAATCTGGCTTATTTTCTTATCCATCAATTAAACAAAGCAGTCAAAGTTGTCTCGTCATTTGTAGTGCTGTGTCAAACTGCATAACCAGACACAACCACTGATCCTAAATGATGCCAATGGCATGACACAAGGCATTGACTGTTGTTTTCAGTTCAGTCCAAAAAAAGGCAGGAAATGTGCCTTTCAATTGGGTGTTCGAGTTCAGAAGTAGAAAATGGTGGCACACCATCAAAGCACTCAGTGCCTGTACAGCAGTGGTAGGCAAAAATCAGCTTGTGGGTCAAATCTGGGCCTCCAGAAGAAATATTTGGCCTCAGATTGCAGTAAACAGTGAATTCTACATGGCATTTCTACAATGGTCATATAAATCTCACATATTAATGTTTTTCTTTGGCTTTTGATGTCTTACCCAGCCTTTAACATGGAAGTAATGTACTACATATCACAGTTGACTGCACAGATGATTTAATACAGCTCAACAATTGGGTATTTGTTCCTTCATTAACAACTCCAGGGGTGAATTAGTCGTCATGATTTGACAGGGATCTGAATCTCAGAGGACAACACACCAGCTGGGGGTGGGCAAAATGATAATATCTAACATGATATGATATAAATGTCTCATACTGTTTACAAATGTATGAAAAAACAAACAAACTAAACAAAAACAGTGATTCAGGGTTTTCCATTAGCCCCATTACAATGAATATATTCAAGAAACAAGATCACAACATTCATTCAGTAGCCATAACTCTTTGCTGATTCCCAACTATGATGACATTTTGTGTTTTCCCTCATTTTTTTATTGAACAAATGTGTCTCTTTATATCCATGGTGTTTTTATCAGCTGCTCTGGTGCTCTAGTGAGTGACAGGCAACAAGTGAACCCCATATGGATCCAGACAGGGTCAGCGTCCTACCCAGTGGCGAAGCACAAATAATCTAGGCCAGGGGTTGTCAAACATCATTTTAGTTCATGGGACACATACAGCCCAATTTGATGTAAAGAGGGCTGAACCGGTTAACTGTCACACAATAACCTATTAATAAACAAACACTCCTTTAGTGTAAAGACATTCTGAAAACATCAATGATTAATGAACCATCAATTTAAGAAACAACTTGAAATGAAAAAAAATGTTCCACATTGAGTCATTTTACTGCAATTATATCTGCATTACAATTTACTGTGGATCATAAAGGCACAAAAGCATTTAACTTCTTGCTTTGTCCAGTGGACAAATCAGGAATAGTGATGCATTTTATTGAAAAACTGGATTACTTATCTTAATTTCTTATCTGCAATGTTCAAATGGGGCAGACTGGACCCTGTAGCAGGCTGGTTCTGGCCCGTGGGCTGTATATGTTTGAAACCCCTGATCTATATGTAGGCTGTGCACACATAATGCCTCAGTGGTGTGTCCCCCTCCCCATTTATTAAAAATAACTAAATCAAAAACATGCATGTGCTGTGAAATGTTTGTATTATAACTCAAATTTAACAGAGTCTAAAATCTCTAGTCTAAAATATTTTAGCCTTTGATAAAATTATACTCTGATCACAAGATGGAAAGCCATCAATCTCTGGCACTACTCTTACTGTATTTAATAATAATAATTAAAAAATAAATAAGACTTAAACCAGGTTATATTTGCAGATTTAAGGTGAATTAGCTATCCCACTCTGCTGCAACATAAAAGCAGCATAATAATCTTCAGAAACATAAACCTAAAATAAAATACAATATATTATTATAAGAGTAAAATGTCAAAATTGCAGATAAGAATTACAATTAATTATTGCTGTCTAAGGGCCCTTCCAGTGTTGGAAACCTGAGTACAAAGTTCCATTATTCCCTTCAGTACTACAGTGCTGCCTACACCCCTGGTATCTCTGCTCTTTTGTGTGAGTGTGTCTGTATGTGTGTGTGTGTTTCTGTTGGAAGTGGAAGCATAGCATGGATGCTTTATCTACAGTAGGAGCAGTAGAAGCAGGTCTTTTATGTGCAAAATGTAAATATGCATCAAATCAGGTGGTTGGAAACACACTGTACTTACCGGGAGGTGGAAAGAAGCAGCTGGAGACGTAACACGGTTTGCACCCCCATCGGACAAATAGAGGGAGTCTGCACAAAGGGAAGTAGCCATTAAAATGTGGAGAGACAATCTGGATTTTTATTTTTCCATCAATAACTTATCCGCCCACTGAAGGGGTGAAGTGATTTAAAGTTTGGACCAGTTTTTCTTTGTTTTTTTTAATGCTTCACAAGGCAAACGTTATGCAAAGGAGGCTCAATCTTGGCTGGAAGCGCTAGGTAAAAAAAACAGCAAAGAAAAAGTGACACAGTGGCGTGACGAAAAGTTCAGTGTGTAGCTGCAGTGGATGAATGTTTGTGGAGGAGATTTTGTTTTTTAAGAGGAGGCCGAGTGCTGGAAATGAACCGGGGCTGCTGAGACAAGGACGACAGCCTGAGTGCACGGGGGCGTGATGATCACGAGATCTTTGTAGTGCTCTCTGGGATCCCTCTTGTCTCAGTCCCTGTCCTTCATAGTTATAGATACAATGTCATGTAATGTTAATGTCATGTTGTGGAAAAGTGCATCGCTCATTTACAGTGTTTGCTAATGAGAAAGCCACTTGATAGTTTGCGAGTGTCCGTGCATCGTCACTAATAAGTAAGAAGTGGTGGAGGTGATGTTGCACCATTTGTTTGCTTCCTGTAGGTCTTCTCTGTCATCCACCACTACAATCAATCTGACTTCAAATAGAAAAGAGTGCGGTGGTGGAGCTGTGTGTAATAATGAGAATAATACATGACAGCATAAGTGTGTTGAGCTGTCTCTGAGCACTCAGGGTTGGAATTGTAGAGAATTCGTGCATCTGAAGTAAGTTGTTCCAGAGGCTCTCCTGACTTTCACAAGCAGCTTTGTATTGTCCACTGAGGGGAAAAAAAGCAAGGGCTGTTACAGTGGAGAGAAAAGGCGGTGCAGGGATGTATTTTTGAAGTGTCTCTTCTCATTCACCTTGTTTCTGTTTCTGCCTCAGCTTCTTCTACTGCCGCTGTGATTAAAAGCGCATGCAGCCTCCAAGACATTTCTTCTCCATAAAACTCCAAAGTCACTCCTATGCACACATGTGCATCTGCAGATATAGGATAGACCTACATGTAAAATCTACATATAAATGTGCACACACATGCAACGGTGGAGAAATAGTCTGCATAGATTAGCACACACACACACACACACACACACACACACACACACACACACACACACACACACACACACACACACACACACACACACACACACACACACACACACAAAATGCACTCACATCTGAATGTCGAGAAGAAAAAAAAAACAAGTTAGATAAACCCATGCATGCTCACATGCACACGCACACACACACCTGCTCAGGGGAGATAAGTGTTGGAACCGTGAACAGAGCCAGAGTCTTCTGAGCCTGTAAAGTAGAAAGCTTCAGTGCTGCCTCCCTCACAGCCTGACTTCTCACAGGTACACTGCTGTGAGCTCCATCCATCCGTCCAACTCTACTCTGGCCCCACATTTTGCCTGCAAATTGCCAAACAGCACAATCGAAAAATCTCTAGACATGAACATGGACTCAAAAATAATAAACAATAAAACTTTCTGTTATAAACGAATGTGCTAAAGTTCACCAACTGAGAAATAATAATGCACTGTCAACATTTAAAGAACTACTGTGTAGGATTTAGCAGCACCCCTCTCCTTCATAGCAGAATAGAGAAATAGTGGCCACAAAATGTGTGAAAAGGTCTGAAAAAAAAGAAGGTATAATTCTTATTTTCAGGTATTTATACGTGAGTGAAAACACAGTTATAAATATTTTATTCATTCTCTAGCATATTCTAGAAACCTATAGATTTTACACACAGGACCTTTAAGTATCACTTTAAAAAATTAAAAGTTGAAATTTATTTTACTCAGTAAAAAATAGAAACAAGCAAATAACAAATGATCACTCTGTTGTATAAAAAATAATAGACAGTTATGGTTTATTACAACCTAATTTATAGTTTTTGCTCATGTTTCTATGTGTAATAAAAACAAACAAGTCTAATGGTCACAAACAGTCAGGTAAGTAGACTCTTTTGGGAGAGAAAGGGGAAAAATACAATTACTAAACTGTCTGTTGCAAGCACCCAGCACAGACCACTCGCTGCTCCCTTTTTGGATGAAGTGGTTCAGATAATCTAAAGGGGCCTCGCAAGGAAAATGTCAGCATTTGTTATTTGTTCTGATGCCTAAAACTGACCCATGTTCACACAGAATGTTCAATTCCATGCCAGCGCAGGTGTGTGTCTTATGAGTAGATAGGTGGGAAGTACTTGAATTCACTGACGTGCAAATGAATGTTTAAAGATCATACTAAACTATAGATTATTTGCTATAGCCAGGATTTCATGCTATTTTCTTTCAGGCCGGACTCAAAACAGGACTTAGGCGCAGAGGTGTCAATGATCTTTTTATTGAAATAACAAAAAACCCTCAACCGAGTGAGGCTATGGTAGGCTATGAAAATCAGGCCTAAACTAGGGAAAACAAAAATCACTCCAAGGAGGAAAAACTCTAAACTACTTTATGAAAAGGTTATCAAGATCAAAACCACTCACCAAGAGGAAAAACAACTGGCTGCAAAACATTAACTGACAGCACTCCGAAGGAGGCTGAAAAACACTACACTATACACTATGAAACAAAAAGGCTAGACTAAGAAAGAACACTTAAGCAACAAGGCTATGACTATGGACGGACAAGGAAACAAGGCTTTGGCGATCAATATGATAACGAAACACTTCGGCACAAGACAAAGCGAGACGCAAACAATATATACACAGGGTAATGGGGAACAGGTGGAAACAATCAGGGCGGGGAAGACAATCAGACCGGTGACACATGAGGAAGTGCAAGTGACCTGAAACGAGAGGACAGGTAAATATCAAAATAAAACAGGAAATGACGAGACAGAAAAAAACCCAACTGTGACCTTTTCATGCTATTCCTGTATATTCCTGTAGCTACACAGGCTACCTAAATAATGTGTTTAAGTTGTGCCATCGGTGTGCATATGGATAGTAAGCTCCTAAAACAAATGGTCAGTTGGCACATTGTATGGCCGCTAATGCCATCAGTGTATGAATGTGTGTGAATGGGTGAATGAGATATGTGGCATAAAAGTGCTTTGAGT
The DNA here is from genome assembly GCA_004119915.2 of Collichthys lucidus. Lineage (NCBI taxonomy): Eukaryota > Metazoa > Chordata > Actinopteri > Sciaenidae > Collichthys > Collichthys lucidus. Next base: position 6,022,282 of record CM014085.1, on the reverse strand, counting down.
GGTCGAAAGACTAGAAAGGCGCTATATAAGTACAGTCCATTTACTATTTATTGTTTTTTGTTACCTTAGAATGAGTTTATATCTACAAATCTCTGCAATCCTCAGCTATGCTGCTAGATGCCACTAAATCCACCTTGATCCATGTTGTGCTTGAAGTTTTTTCTTGCCAATGTCACCAAGTTCTTGCTCACAGTGGAAATCGTTGGGTCTCTGTAAATGATATTGTAAGAAAGTCGTGTCATGAGATAACTGCTGTTTTGACAAAAAGCTTAGCAAGGCTGCTATCAATTAACTCCCTGATTTTGTAAATAAATATTCATTTTTTTGGTTCTGTATATGAAAATGTAATTTAAACAATTGGTGCTGCTTCAGAAATGAGTTATCAACTCTATCTAAAAATCTCTCGCCCAATGCCAGTTGGGGTCAGCTTCAGCCCCTAAAGACTCTGATAAGGATAAGCAGTTATGAAAAATGGATGGAATTATTCTATATCTGAACTAAAAAGTACCCTTTAATGATTACATTTTACCATCCTCACTCTCTCTGTCTCTTCACATTTCTCAGAGACGACAGTTACTTCCATCCACCGGAATTTTTTGTGTCACTCGCTCTCTCTCCTTCTCCCCATGTCTCTCACCCTCCCTCTCCCCCATTCTCTGCCTGTCTTTATCTCTAAATGGATTGTTCAAAGGAGAAATTACTCCATTACCTTCAAAGATCCATCATTTTTTTCTTAGCATCGATGAGCCTCATTTAGGCTCTCACTGCTCAGGTCATACAATTTCGTTATATAATTCAGAATCAGAATCAGAAATCCATCATGTGAAGGAAATACAGTATTCTTGTTATTTTCACTGTTGACTGTCACCCTGCGTTTTAACATTCAGTCCAAAAAAAGAAGAAAATGATTACAATTGCTCTCACCATTACTTTTAGTGTTCCATTATTTCACTCAAATTACAGTCTGCAGCACGTCTCTCTATTCAGTCCCAAATCTTTAGAGGGACTGTGTCTAAGTGTGTGTGCGCTTTATGAAGTGCTGATAATATATATATATATAGGTAACACTTGTGTTAGTGAGTACACACTATTAAGCATTAATAAATACTGAATTCATTATTTATAACACATGAATACTCATTAGTCTGTAGTTTATACACACGTTAACGCACTTACAAATGTTTTACTCATCATTGATAAGCACAGTAGTTATAGATTAGTAAATACTGAATTCATCATTTATAAAGCATGTTTCTGACGTAAATAGTAGTACTTTACAATATATTGGGAAGTTGCAAAAAATATCAATGGAATATGTTCTATATTCCTTTGTGTTGTGTCTCTCCTTGGTCTGTTAAGATAACTGAAACTTTTGTGAGGCACTGCTAGCCTTTAAGTCTCATTTGTAAATGCTGTTTATAGGTCATCCATTGAAAATGGAATTTGTAAGTTTTCATAAACATCTACTAACACTCACTAATCATTAGTACAGAAGAGTAAAACATGTATAACTTTGATTATAAACCATATACTCATGAGTATTTACATCAGAAACATGCTTTATAAGTGATGAATGGTATGTCAAGATGGCGCCAGTGTGTGTGGCGGGCCGCCAGCTGGTCAGACTGTTGTGTGTGTTTCTGCTGTTTGTAACACATGTTGCACAAACCATCAACTCTCTGCTTGTTTATGATCGCCAAACGTTGCTAGATCTAAGAATCTCCGGCAATAATCTTGTCAACTTCGATCATTTAGCAGCCCAAACACATTGTTGAACAACCACTCTGTACGCTTAGGTCCCGCCTACAGGCACAAAAAAAAGTGCAAAACTTTGTTTCCTTACCACCAACCCTTACACGCTGACTGACAGGGGACCGGCCCAATCACATCATGAAACACCTCCCCCCTTTGGCTTGGTGCGCCGGTGTGCAGTTTATTGATGGGTGAAACGCTATCAGATAAAGATGGAGAGAAAACGTAAAGGTGGCGCAGTAAAACGGAATAAAAAGAAACTTGCTCTTCAGGCAGACGCTGTGAAGTGTGCCAAAATCACTGATATGTTTGCCACAGCAGGGCCTCCATCAGCTCCCTTCGCTGATGACAGTGTTGCCGGTGGCAGTGACACTCAACCTGTTGTTGAACCTGCTGAACCACTGTCAGAGCATGTATGAAATGCAACGAGTAGGATAAAGCCACCCAACCCCTTGATGAATATGATAAAATGTCAATCAAATAATTCTGTCTATCGCCCTATGGCCAAGTTAGTTAGTTTAATGCAGGTGAAATGAGCATTAGCGTTATTTTGACTGTAAGACATTGTAGGCTACACTGGCTGGATGAGAAAATAAGCCTAGCTCAATAGCCTACTTTTATGTCTTTCATTCTAAATGAAATAGTCTTTAATGTGAGAAAACTTGTTCACCATTCACCAACAATAACGATAAGTCTAATTTCTTATTAGACTATTATTGTCTGTGGGGTGAGTACTAGGCTGGCCTATTGGCTAAGTTACTTTTTTGTCCTGCAGATATAGCAGTTCTTTATGTAGCCTAGGTGGTAGGGACAATGTAGGCTGCATAACTGATAGAAAATCTCACTTTTAAAAATGATATCATTTTGTCTATGGTATGTGAATGCAGCAGGTATCTGTACATTCCAGTAATTCTAGCCTAGGCATATTTAAAGCCGCCACCACTCACCAAAAATGTGAGTGAAAAGTGTCAGCAGAGAATCAGCACTCTCAATTTTTTTGTTCAACTAGTAGTCCTCGGGTAAGCTCCTATTTAGGCCTGGAAAAAAATGGGCTGTTTTATGTAGCTAGGTGGCTAAAGACAATGCAAGTTAGCCTACAAAGACAGAAAATAGCACTTTTTAATATGACATAATTTTGTTCATTGCTAGCGTTATGTCCATGCAGCTGTGTGTTTGTTTATATAAATATATTATAAACAGGCTGTATTTATGTCCTGTTGAGCTAGGTTGTTTTAAAGACTTGCACAGTTGCACTAAAAAAACTGAAAAGGTATGTTATCAAATGTTGTGGGCCAGTCCGCGCCTGCTTATGAACAGAAACACCTGTTGCACCTCAATAACGGCAATGCGCGTGCTTCGGTAGTCATGGAGACCGAAAGGGGCGTGGCCAATGTACGTCCAGAACCGCTAAGCACCTCTGGAACTGCTCATTCGAGCTTGGACTGGACACGAGTTAGGCTGCTGAGAAAGGTCTCTGTCGTAAAAGTGGACTGGAAAAGATCTTCTGCAGACGAAACTGTTGGATTGTGAGCCGAATAAAAACCCAGAGAGAGAAAAATCGACCTGCTGGAAAGTTTCTTCAAACACAGCCCCTGTTTCGGAGCCCCTGCTGAGCAGAGTCGGCGGTGGATCTTAAATTTTACAAGTAAGACTTCTTTTAATGTTGTGCCAATTTTATTTAAACATCTTTACGAAACCCTAAAACGAGTTTAAGGACAAATTAATATTTAATTCATGTAAATTGTTGAATATAACGCTTAAAAAAATACAAATGAACTCGCCTGTTGGGAAAACGGTGACACTCGACGTTTTCTCGGTGTAAAACGATTATTAGATGGTAAAAATGGACTGAATATCCCGAGACTTTTGAAAAATGTGTCAACAATTGTGTAGTGACTTAAAAATACTATTTTATTGGAGGACATCATTTTTGTGTGCAAAATTATCGATGAAATGTTATGGAAAAAGATGGCGACCGTTTCATATTTCGAATCAGAGAGAAGAATCTCAGATTTCTCTTGTCACCATGGAGATTAAACGTTTAGGAGCAAACATGTTATGATTTACCTTAAATCTATGCATTTGAATTTCAGTTGATTTATTTAATAGGACCATGTACAGTATCAAACATAAACGAGTACATTTGATGCTTCGAGCTACTTTTTATCTGTAGTCCCTTCGGCAGACACAGTTAAAACATGTTACAGCACAATAACAAACAGTACAAAGCAAAACAAAAACAAAAAATACACAGGACACATAATACAGTCCCACCAGGATTTTCCTTTTTTGAAATAGTTGCGGCCTAAAATGCCCGTAAACTAATACAAGGAAATGGACAGAACTTTATAAAGCGCCTTTCTACAAAGTGCTTTAAGTTAATGTCTCTTATACACCCATTCACACACACACGCACACTAAACAACGTATGTTAGTACACACACACATATATGTGTGTGTTGAGTGTCTGTAAACACTCAGCATTAGAAAAATACGTTGTTTTTGGTGCCTGTTTGTTTCCCAGATATATTAGTGTGTGTGTGTGAATGGGTGTATAAGAGACCATAGACATATATACATAGACGCCGCATTGAGCAGGTTCGTTGTTGGTCGCGATACGTTAACGGCGCCGCCGTATTGAATAAGGCAGATCTGCCCGTAAACTAATACAAGGAAATGGACTGAACTTTAAAAAGCGCCTTTCTACAAAGTGCTTTAAGTTAATGCCTCTTATACACCCATTCACACACACACACTAATATATCTGGGAAACAAACAGGCACCAAAAACAACGTATGTAACTTTTAAAGTGATGATTATAAATGTTTACTTCTTATGTAAGCACCAAACCAACGTATGCATTTTTCTAATACTGAGTGTTTACAGCTACTAATGTGTGTAACACTGTTACTGTGATGATAAATATTGAAATATTTATATTTAACATTTAATCTGTGTCTATAATAACCAGATCCTGAAATGTAGATGTGACATGAGGGTTTTCTGAATAAAGAGCACTAACGTGTACATTACACATGAACACATATACATACATATAGTACACACACATACACACATGTGTGTGTATGTGTGTGTGTGTGTGTGTGTGTGCTGAGTGTCTGTAAACACTCAGCATTAGAAAAATACGTTGGTTTGGTGCTTACATAAGGAGTTAACATTTTTAATCATCACTTTAAAAGTTACCTACTTTGTTTTTGGTGCCTGTTTGTTTCCCAGATATATTAGTGTGTGTGTGAATGGGTGTATAAGAGACCATAGACATATATACATAGACGCTGCATTGAGCGGGTTGGTCGTTGGTCGCGATACGTCAACGGCGCCGCCATATTGAATAAGGCAGATCTGCCCGTAAACTAATACAAGGAAATGGACTGAAGTTCATAAAGCGCCTTTCTACAAAGTGCTTTAAGTTAATGTCTCTTATACACCCATTCACACACACACTTATCTGGAAAACAAACAGGCACCAAAAACAACAGATGTAACTTTTGAAGTGATGATTAAAAATGTTCACTCCTTATGTAAGCACCAAACCAACGTATGTATTTTTCTAATGCTGAGTGTTTACAGCTACTAATGTGTGTAACACTGTTACTGTGATGATAAATGTTAAAATATTTATATTTAACATGTAATCAGTGTCTATAATAACCAGATCCTGAAATGTAGATGTGACATGAGGGTTTCTGAATAAAGAGCACTAACATGTACATTACACATGAACACATATACATACATATAGTACACACACACACACACAGACACACATATATATGTGTGTGTGTGTGTGTGCTGAGTGTCTGTAAACACTCAGCATTAGAAAAATACGTTGGTTTGGTGCTTACATAAGGAGTTAACATTTTTAATCATCACTTTAAAAGTTACATACGTTGTTTTGGGTGCCTGTTTGTTTCCCAGATATATTAGTGTGTGTGTGAATGGGTGTATAAGAGACCATAGACATATACACATAGACGCTGCATTGAGCGGGTTGGTCGTTGGTCGCGATACGTCAACTGCGCCGCCATATTGAATAAGGCAGATCTGCCCGTAAACTAATACAAGGAAATGGACTGAACTTCATAAAGCGCCTTTCTACAAAGTGCTTTAAGTTAATGTCTCTTATACACCCATTCACACACACACACACACACACACACACACACACTAATATATCTGGGAAACAAATAGGCACCAAAAACAACATATGTAACTTTTAATGTGATGATTATAAATGTTCACTCCTTATGTAAGCACCAAACCAACGTATGTATTTTTCTAATGCTGAGTGTTTACAGCTACTATTGTGTGTAACACTGTTACTGTGATGATAAATATAGAAATATTTATATTTAACATTTAATCAGTGTCTATAATAACCAGATCCTGAAATGTAGATGTGACATGAGGGTTTCTGAATAAAGAGCACTAACGTGTACATTACACATGAACACATATACATACATATAGTACACACACACACACACACACATATATATATATATGTGTGTGTGTGTGTGTGTGCTGAGTGTCTGTAAACACTCAGCATTAGAAAAATACGTTGGTTTGGTGCTTACATAAGGAGTTAACATTTATAATCATCACTTTAAAAGTTACATACGTTGTTTTGGGTGCCTGTTTGTTTCCCAGATATATTATATGTGTGTGTGTACTAACATACGTTGTTTAGTGTGTGTGTGTGTGTGTGAATGGGTGTATAAGAGACATTAACTTAAAGCACTTTGTAGAATGGCGCTTTATAAAGTTCTGTCCATTTCCTTGTATTAGTTTACGGGCAGATCTGCCTTATTCAATATGGCGGCGCCGTTGACGTATCGCGACCAACGACCAACCCGCTCAATGCAGCGTCTATGTATATATGTCTATGGTCTCTTATACACCCATTCACACACACACACACACTAATATATCTGGGAAAGAAATAGGCACCAAAAACAACGTATGTAACTTTTAAAGTGATGATTATAAATGTTCACTCCTTATGTAAGCACCAAACCAACGTATGTATTTTTCTAATGCTGAGTGTTTACAGCTACTATTGTGTGTAACACTGTTACTGTGATTATAAATATAGAAATATTTATATTTAACATTTAATCAGTGTCTATAATAACCAGATCCTGAAATGTAGATGTGACATGAGCGTTTCTGAATAAAGAGCACTAACGTGTACATTACACATGAACACATATACATACATATAGTACACACACACACACACACATATATATATATGTGTGTCTGTGTGTGCTGAGTGTCTGTAAACACTCAGTATTAGAAAAATACGTTGGTTTGGTGCTTACATAAGGAGTTAACATTTTTAATCATCACTTCAAAAGTTACATCTGTTGTTTTTGGTGCCTGTTTGTTTTCCAGATAAGTGTGTGTGTGAATGGGTGTATAAGAGACCATAGACATATACACATAGACGCCGCATTGAGCGGGTTGGTCGTTGGACGCGATACGTTAACGGCGCCACACACACACACACATATATATATGTGTGTGTGTGTGTGTGTGTGTGTGTGTGTGTGTGTGTACTATACGAATGTACACATTAGTATTTGTCCTCTGCTCTATGGTGTTAGACACGTTTGACCCTGTGACCCTGCCCCTATTGCGGGAGATTGTGGGTCACCTGAAGCCCTCAGGTTCTCCGGACAATGCTGTCCCACCCCGACTTTTTAAGGAGGTGTTTCCCACCATTGGACCATCTTGTCTCACTGTCATTAATAGCAGCCTGTCCTCTGGAGTGGTCCCTGTACATTTTAAACATGCAGTTGTGCAGCCTCTGTTAAAAAAAAAACCTGGGCTTGATCCTTCTGTCTTGTCAAATTTCAGGCCTATCTCTAAACTGCCCTTCTTTCTGAATTTTGTAGAGAAAAAGACAGAAGTCATAGTCTTTGGTGGCACTTCTGGGACCCCCCCTCTCTCTACTGTCCCTAAAGCTCGGCTTAAGTTCAGAGGGGATCGAGCATTTGCCGTTGCAGCCCCAAAGCTATGGAACGAATTGCCGCTGCACGTGAGACAGGCCTCTTCTCTGTCGCATTTTAAAACCCTTCTTAAAACCCACCTCTTCTCTTTGGCTTTTAACACCATGTAGATGGTTGATTTTATGTGCATACATGCATTTTGTTATTTACGTGTTTATTCTTGTCTGTTGTTATTCATTTTATCTTGTGCCTTTTATTCATTTTATTTTTATTGTTTTTTTTATCTTTCTATTATCTACTTGATGTTTTGTTGTGTTTCCATAGTGTTATTTAATGTGTTCTATTGTACTGTGCAGCACTTTGGAAACCCTGTGTTTGCTAAAATCATGCTTTATAAATAAAGTGGATTGGATTGGATTGGATTGGATGAATTCAGTATTTATTAATGCTTAACTACTGTGCTTATCAATGATGAGTAAAACCTTTGAAACTGTGTTAATAAAATACATACTAATGAGTATCCATATGTTATAAATGATGAATTCAGTATTTATTAATGCTTAACTAATGCTTAATAGTGTGTACTCATTATAAAGTGTTACCAAAAACAATGATGTTCATTTGTTGATCAAAGTGCTTTGTAACATCTGACTGTCGATGTTGACTCTTTTCAACAATAAAATGCCGATGACATAAAGCTATTATGTTTAGCATTAACTCAGTTCAGCAACATAAGGTGTTTTATGGTGCTTATTTCACCTTTTTCAGGGTCGATACAACTGCTTCTAATACTACTAGTTAAGATTCTGTTCTCATACTTTATACCAGGGGTCGGCAATTAAGTTTGGACGCGGGCCAATTTTTTTTCTGACAATTCCATCGCGGGCCATGACCATGGGGGGGGGCGTCCTGATTGGCTGAGTGAGAACCGCACGTATGTTCTACGTCCTGATTTATTAAGGGAGCACTGTACAAAATGCGTGTAACAAGGTGTATAAAAGTGTGTGGTTAGAGGTTTTACGGCCTTAAACGCCCACTGCGTCTGTCATGAAACAGTCAACCTGCCCTAGCAACCTGCCGTAACTAATGTATACAGCAGCGCAGATCTGATCAGATTTGTTTGGTTTTGTTTTTTTTATTTAATAAAACATATTTGTTCACGTTGTCCGTTGCAAGAGGGACACAGGACACTTTTATTTTCCACAGGTTACAGCGCACGCACGCAGCCCCGCCGACAGGGGGGGACTAAAGGGCTTTTTGTCCCGGGCCCTGGGAATTCTGGAATAGAGGGGGGCCCATAACTGCGCCCCCATGACGTCAGGCTCAATTATGATACGTTCACTTCAAAATGTGTTGGTTTTTAGGGTAGAAAAGTGCTTTAATTGCATTCAAACAATGACTTATAGATGTTTGCCTTCATTGCCCTTGAAAAAACGGCCAATAACCCCCTATCACCCCTATTCCAAAATGGTTTGGTCTTTCTAGAAAAAAAGACGACAGCATTTGATAAGTGGTCAGTGTGCGCGAGCCTGTTAGTAAACATGCACAGGTCGGGCGCGGCTGCCGGTGGACGCCCGCGTCTCCGCGCTGACCGCGCCCCAGCTGTGCGCCGGCCCCGGCGGGGAGAGGAGAGGGTACTTCGGGTGGACGGCGGGTCGCGCGGCCGGCCTCCCCGGCTCCTGACCCACGGGTGAAAAGTGAGCCTCTCCTCCCCGTCCTCCTCCTCCTCTGGTCGAGGCGGGGAGGGAGAGCCACGCTCTTCTCTGGGCCCGCCCAGAGAACCCCTTTCGACTACGACCTCAGATCAGACGAGACAACCCGCTGAATTTAAGCATATTACTAAGCGGAGGAAAAGAAACTAACCAGGATTCCCTCAGTAGCGGCGAGCGAAGAGGGAAGAGCCCAGCACCGAATCCCCGCCCGACGGGCGGACGTGGGAAATGTGGTGTACGGAAGACCGCTTGCCCGGTGTCGCTCGGGGGCCTGAGTCCTTCTGATCGAGGCTCAGCCCGTGGATGGTGTGAGGCCGGTAACGGCCCCCGTCGCGCCGGGGTCCGGTCTTCTCGGAGTCGGGTTGTTGGGAATGCAGCCCAAAGCGGGTGGTAAACTCCGCGCTCCCCGGGGACGGGGCCCCCTCGCCCCCGGCGCGACTGTCTACCGGGGCGGACTGTCCTCAGTGCGCCCGACCACGTCAGGGATGATAATTGATGGCCGGCCAGTTCTGGCCCGCGGGCCGCTAATTGCCGACCCCTGCTTTGTACCATATACTTTTTGGATAACAACTACATATCAGTACATTTACAAAGCGTGTGGACACAGCTGCTTTTAAAAGGAATGGGAGATGACACTGCTTACACTAGTCTAACGCATTCAAGTTAGAAGGAGTTGCCAAAGCATGATGACACCAAAGCTTTTTATTTCGCCATCAAGTTATCAATAATAAATATAAAACTTTCAGTTATGCTTTAAAAATAAAGCTTAGTGGGAAACATTTCAAGTGATGGTTGCAGTGTGGTTAAACATTATGATTTGGGTGTCCTGGGTAAAAGACCTGCTCCTCCCTACACTACACTTACTTTGCATATGTCATTACTATTAGTTATCCTGATCATTTCAATGTACTATTCAACACAATGGCAACGTTCACATATTTTTATCACCACTTGTTGCTCTATTGTGTAGCATTAGATGGACTACTACTCTAGACCGGATCTGGTGATAAAAGTGGTGACCAGATGAATAATATTTAATAGATAAATATACAAACAAATTTATAAATAAATATATTGAGGAGGTTCTGGATAATGTTGTGTAGCCTGTGCACAGGCTTTATGCTGCCTTGCTTCTAATTTGGTGGAAACAAAAGCAACAAAAAGGAATCTTTATCACCCGACACATAAGAACAACAACAATAGTAGACTATTTTAATTGTCCTCAGCAGAAACGTCATTATTATTCTAGTAATAATAAACTCCTAAAATTACTACGACTAATCACAATGACAGAAACAATAATAACAATGCAATGCAACAAAAGTAAACATAATACTACAGTGATCAAATGTGAGAAAGAATAGCGATGTCATGTTACTGTACATGTATGATGGGTTCTGTTTGCAGGTGTGTTGATAAAGGTGTGGCACGCTTAAAGGAAACAAACTAAAATCCTAATGTTTTTTTTGTTTAAAAATTAATGCTCGCTTCCTTAGAGCAGCATATATTTTCTCTTGTTTTCTGTCTTCTGTAAGAAGATTTGAACAATTAATGATGTTTTGTATCATCTGTTTGGATGGAAGTCTTAGCAACTCGGTAAACAAGTGTGTGTTTTGTGTGTTTTGATGAAAGTTCATCTGAGGAGAAATGAGGAAGGGAGAGATACAATAATAATAATAAGAGTAATACATTTATTTCTAAGGCCCTCAAAGGCGCTTTATATGCAAACAGAAAGAACAGAGGCAATTAGAAACAATTAGTGCAACTACAAACAACTATAAAGCATCTCTTTCCTATTCATTTGTGTAAGCAGTTCTGGTGGAAACGTTCATACATTCATCTCAAAGCCTCATGTTTGTCTCTTATTTTTGGTTATTTCTTTCAATTAGTATTGCCGAATGACACATGCAAGTTTCTTGGATCATTTTTAAGCAGTCAGAAAAACCACTGTGCTTGACAGAACTGCAGATATGGACAGGTGGTGCTGCTCTGTTAATCATTGTATAAAACCAGGCCCATATTAATTATACAGTCGTGATTGGCTGACATCACCCACAGGTTTCCGAAGAGCCGCCATCTTGGCTCTTCCGCCTCTGCCGCCTCGCCAACTAATCCAAAAATGGGCAAAGACGTGGATCAATGGGTGGACTGAATGACCCCTGGTTGCAAACAAGCCATCTCTAACTGTGTTTTCCTGTCAATCAACAAGGCAATGCTGTTAATTATACATAACTTGAAGCCTTAATATAATTTGTCCTCAACTAGGTCAACCTCTCTGTCTTTCTATCAACACACTTGGCAGGCTGCATTTATGTCGTGTACGAATATGAGAGCTTTACATGACATGTTAAAAAGTGGTGTGTAAAGTCGAGTCAGAGAGCAGACGTGAAAAGTGCAGTCCATAATCAGGTTTTGAAGTATAGTGTTGTACTAAAACACTGACCATTCTATTCACCACACAAGGGCAGACAGTGGGGAGCATGAATCATTCAACAAAACCATGTTGACAGCTCTTGGACAGAGCTGCGTGGTGCCCTGGCCTTGTCTGTGTTTGCTGGGCTAAAACTGCACCTCATCTTCAGAGACTCACACAGAGAACCAGTTTAACCTCACGGCCCACTCACTGGGAAAGCGCTTCACTATTTATACTTGAGCTGAATAATTTACAGTTCAGACTAAAACAACAGAGTGAAGCTGTGCTACAGAAGGTGGGAGGGTCACTCAGGTTGAGATGTTAAAGCTAAATCCCTGTAACAAGTTCAAACTCTTCTTGATGCACGAAAGCTACACATTACGTCAGTGATAAATTTAATCTCTATAAACATATCTGCGTATGAATGCAGATCTGCAAGGGACTGAGTATCGCAAGTATTCCGTGTTGTATTTGTAGTCTGAGTGGTATTGACCAATCATGTTTGAGCGGCTTTGGTTGCATGCAGCTAACCTTAGTCATCCTATCTTGGAGACCTGGAGGACCAGGATTAAAACAGCACCTGTCCTGTCCACCATTCAGAGGGACCCAATCGAAAGATCAACATTATTTAAACTAAAATTGCATTTTTAATTTTGTTAATGTTAATGATAACTGTTGTTAACTAGTTTTTAGGCTAACCTTCCTTTACTTAACTATTTCGCTTTTTATTGGCTTAAATGAAATACATTTGATTAAATTAGACTAAAGATTAGATTAAATGATTTCATTAAAGCAATGAGATCCCCTATAGTCATAACAGTGGTACTGAGGGAGCCTAATTTTTTTTGTTACATGATGTAAAGGCTGTAAAAAACACTGACTGCCGACATGAATCCTATAACTTGCTCCTTCCTTCCAATAGCGACAGCTGACTGTAAGAAATGTCCATATCGCATTTATATCCAGAAAACGTTCATACAAATACATACATTTTTTTTGAAAAGTCCATGGGTTGCCTGCATGTTTTTTGGTATTTTTGTTTCTCATGTGCACTTTTTGTCTAGTTAACGTGAGATATAATGCAATCTAGGAAAAACATACTACGAACATTAGTGGAACAGAAGAAATTATATTTGAGGTGGTGCAGGAAATTAGTTTCGTTGTAATCTATTTTTTGTCATTAAAAAGTCTAATTTTCATTAACTGGTGAAGCTAAAGACTGAAATACAAACAGACTTCAATATATCAACTAAGGCCAAAGCTATTTAATTTATTGAATTTCTCTCTCCAGCTGCTGGCAAAGCCTTGGACTTATCATTCCACTCCATAACATACAGACCTGCAAAGAATAATTCATACTGTACATATCCTATGTGACTGTCAGTGTGGCACATGACTGTCTGATGCTGCCTTGCACGATGACAAAGAGAAGCAGCTATTTCTCTTCATCTCCGGTTCTCCCTCTTGTGCATACACTCCTTGTTTCTTAAACGATTTAGCAGATGCGTCTATATTATGAAGGAGCCATAATTGCTACCTGGTTTATGTTGACTGGCAACATTTTACTAGTCCAAGGAGAGCTAGGCTATATTCCTGTGCTGTACAGAAGGATGTATGAAGCACATGACACCAGAGACTTATGGTGTGTCATATGGTTTAAGAACTATGGTTGTGTGATGACTGTCCACAGCAGAGGGAAGGTTTACATTACATTGCAGGCATCTGACTTGGAGCTATATTAGGTCTTAAGTTTGCCTTTCATATCTGCCTGACAATGATCATCTCCATCCTGAACATTTAATACACTTTTATACAAAGCACAGTGTGACGGGGACATGTTAGTGCAGCAATAAGTACTCATATCAATCAAGTGATAGTTGTAGAGTGGATAGATTTAGCATGTCCAGATGTTGGTAGTGTTGGAGATGAAGTTCTGAAGAAATGGGTCTTCAGGAGGTTTTTACAGGTAGAGAGGGATGCGCCTGATCTGGTAGGAACTGGTAGTGCATTCCAACAACGGGAACAATAGACGAGAAAAGTCTGGATTGCCCTGAGCGTACGGGTAGCATTGTGGGCTGCTACAGGTACAGGCAGTGGAGCTTGATAAGCAGCGGGGTAACATGTGGCCTTTTAGGTTGATTGAAAACCAGACACACTGCTGTGTTCTGGATCATCTGAAAAGGTTTCAGTGTGTAGGCTGGGAGGCCTGTCAGGAGGTCATTACAGTAGTCTAGTTGGGAGATGACCACAGCCGGTATCAGGGGTTAGGTAGCATGATAAGTTAGGTAAGACCTGATGTTATCCTGTGTTATAAAGTGCAAAGTGGCATGACCAGGCAATTGAGTTGCCCTAATCAGAGAAGGTTAGTTGGTCGTCAATCATTATGATTGAACATGTCAACTTTCTTGCTACCCTAGTAGGGGCGAGATATAGAGGGTCAATTTTGATGTTTGAGAGGCATTTATCCAGAGATTGAGGGGTCGTCAGGGGAGATGACAGTATGTAGTCATGGTCATAGTTAGGGTGTATAAGAGTTTTTAAGAAGTGTGGCTGGAGATGGTATGCCTCCATCCAGATATGATAGAATTTAGATTTATGGACCCCAAGACAGACCTATCGCTGCAGTGTTTTCTCAACACCTCTTTAATCTTTTGCCTCTAACTGCACTTATATAAGCTGGTTTTATTGATTCCATATTGAAAACGTAAACACATCATCAAGTCAGTGCTGACTCTTTCAGCATTTAACCATGACCACTATCAATCCCAAATATTTGAATGCTCTGAGACTGAATTATTAAAAAGTTTTCATGGCAAACAACTTTCAGATCTGTTTTACAAAATGGTGTTTATGATATCTGATGGTTTCTTGCAATCATAACTAAACTTAAATTCTGCACTTTGCACCAACTTCTGGGTCTTCTTTTACTCCCAGTTGACCTTTGAAAAGAAAGTTATTCAGTTCTGTTATTTTCAATTAAGAAAATTAAAAAAAAACATCTAGTCTAGCCAAGAAGCCATGTCTGGAAATTTCTGCCACATGATTCCCATCGAAGCCTGTTGTAGGGAAGCTTTGGACCCCCCTTAGAACTATATGGAGAGGGGGAAAGGGTGAAAGAAATGCATTGCATGCATGTAAAAACTATAAAAATAAGACAGTTGTAATAAACAGCATGAATAATCTCTACAGAGATGCAGAAAAAACAACATATATATTGTGAAAATTAGGTGTTATTCCCTGACACGTTTATCTGAACTGACATCCGTTACTGATAACACCTGTGCAGCTGCGTCACCTGTCAGTGAGCCTTAACATTGACTGCTGTTGACTTAGAGTTTGTATTTTGAAAAGTTTGAGAGCGCAGACACAATGTTTCATTTTGATTTATGTCCTCCCACACGAGATGAATCAGAGTGTGAATTAGTGTTAGCGTTCGCATATTAAAACTAAACAGTTTGGCAAACATCCTCACACACACAACCATTCTGTGTTTAGTTTGTATACGAATGAGAATTCACATGCTCAGACAATTAAACTCTGATCTTTTACACCAGCAGCCAGCCGTTCATCAACCAAAATCATAAAAATAAACCAAGCACATTCTAAAAGTTTTTCCAGTGGCAGAGGTTGTAGAGACAGTCTGAGTCTCAAAGCTTTCTACTGCCGTATGCTCCTCATCAGCTTGGCTACAGTATTCAATCACATATTTCAAAGTGTGTGTCCATCTAATAAAAGACTTTCACATAATGTATGATGTTGTGTCCCTTTGTGAAGCCTCCTCTCTCATATCAAGAGTACTAGACCTCTCTGAGGTCGTGACTGAACTTGAAGGACAGACAATAGGAGAAATGGAGCTGACATTGCGGACATGATCTTCATATTTTTGCCGCGGCAGTGCTAGAACTGGTGGCTGAAAGTGATGTCAATCACGTTGAACGGCTTTCTAGTTTAATTTGTCTGATCCACTCTGCACATAGTGATCATTTATTTTTCTGGAATTTTGTTTTACTCTTTTTAGTTTGCTCCCATGTGCTGAATTCCCCAACAAACATCCGTCATTGTTCTTTCTTGTTGGTCGTGTTGTGGATCTAGACTCAGTGTTGGTCTTGAAATATTTCATTCTAGACCAAAGAGACCAACTAGATTGGCACATTGACATGCATTGTTCTCTGAAGATCATTTCCCAATGTTAATCCTGTGACTTTTCATCTGTACCACAAACCTGCAAAACCAAGAACATTCCCCTCAGCTGTACTTGTAAATGCTAGCATGCTAACACCCTGAGCTCAGATAGTGAACATGGTAAACATACACCCTATATATAAATCAGCACATAAGCATTGTCATTGTGGGCCTGATGATGTGCCTAAAACCAACTGGCAACATCCGTGCCTGGGAAATGAAGCCAATGCGTAAGTGCCAAAAAAAAAATGTAATTCTTTGAGTGACCACTTGAGGCTGGCTACAGAACACTTCAACCTCCATAAGTGTACAGCCTGGTACAAAAAACTGTTTTGGTCTCTAGCTTATTTCAGCAGAATGACAACTGTACGGAGGATGATGTTTTTTTCACTTTATATTAAAGCTTAAGGTAACACCGTCACCACTTTGAGTGACAGGTTTGTGCCGTTACATATGACATAGGCATTGTTTGGCCCGCCTTACTTCCACTGATGATCCACATCTAACAATTTTAAATTAGAGGGAAACAAGGCAATACATCCAACAGGGCAGTGGCGAGCTTCGCATATTTTCAGCTTCAAAACAGCACTATGGGTCATGCACTCATGCATTGTCATCCTTTAACTGTCATTGGCCAAAATACAATTCTCACACAGACTGTGGAGTAGTACTTCATTTCTTGAAAAAAAAAAGCCAACAGGCAACAGTTTGCACTATTATCACTTATTTTTTTTAGCAAATACAATTTCCTGTAATTATTATAATTTGAAGCAATCTACTATTCTAAAAGACAAATCACTTCTGTTTATGAAAACACCAGCATGAACCCAACAATGACAAACATGCAAATGAAGCAGCTTTATCAAAAACCTTTAAAATAACTGAACATCTCTCCTTCTCTAGCACCTGTCAGTGCTGTCAAGTATTGTGTTTGACAGGGAGTCAAGGCGAAGCGGGAGGAGATGAGATGAGGAGGAGGAGGAGGAAGCAGAGCCTGGCGTGAATAGAAAACTGCCAGAGACATTTCCTATCCTCAGCGGTGGACGACAGCTGTAACACACTGTGGCAGCTCTCTATAGGATCTGTGTTATTCAGAGATCCAAGTACAGGAGAATGGAGCACAGGAGAATGTATGCCTGCTGGGTCTGTCTATGGAAACAGCTTTGTGGGTTTCAGTCCGGAAGAATACCCCTAACACCACTCAAGCTGCATGCAGGAACCCATGACATTACACTCCTGCAACCACTGGATTATTACAATAATACTTGCAGTTAATTAGCCTTTGCAATTGAACTGGAGCAAGCTCATGTGAAATAAAGTCAAACCTTGACTTTTAAACATAAAACATTCAAACATTAATATCCAGTTTCTCTGTTTTAGTTTCCTCTTAAGTAGTTTTAAATCATCTTATCATCCATTAAATACACTAATTTGTAAATGACAGACCCACTGGTGTGCTACTGCTTAAGGGATTTAAAGAACTTTCTACGTTATTAAAGTTGTCTCCTTGCAGGATTTACATCGTTATCAAAAAATAGCACAGATTCAGATCTCAACTGTTTTTAACTGTCTACCTGCAGTGCATGTTGGGAGAGCTCCACGACCTGAAACAAACACATTACTGTACACCACTCTATCTCTAAAGTGTATCATACATCTGCGTCTGTGCAGCATGTGCGGTATTCATCGAAGTAAATGCAAGTGTGTTTGTTTTGCTGTGAGTACATGCTGTTACGTACGTTGTTAGCATTGGCTGAACCTGATGCACGAAAAGCTGCTTCTGCAGATGGAAGCTGCTGTGAAATCCTATTTGGCATTGCAAAAAATAAAAATGAAAAAAACTTCAGCTGACCAAACTATTCCAGCAGGTGAAAGACAAGAAAGAAAAGGGCTATTACAAACTTAATATAATATTAATATATGTCAAACCCTGCCTCCCAGAAAATTGCTTATTATATACTAGTAAATTGTTTTGCCAAATACATTCTGGAAGAAAGGTTGCTGCCTGGATTATGTTCATTGTTTTCTGCAGCCCACACAGTATTATGTTCCTGCAATGCACATAGGGCTGTATGGAGGAGGTCAGTGTTGATGGTGAGTGTCCAAAGTGCACAGCGTTGACACCAGAGAGTGGGGTTCGCATCCTGTGTCCAATCAGGGCGCACTGCAAGCTGGACACACAGAGCTGCTCGCTAATACCCATTATCAATGCAAAGGAGATGACGTCACAAGACACACCAAAGTAAATACAAGCAACTGGAGGGAGACAAAGAGTGAGAGAGAGATAGAGGGTCAGATTCTTCATCATTTGTGTTTTTGTTTTTTTCTTTGCCACAGTCTTCTTGGTGGTTTGTGTGAATCCTATCTGCACAATTTAAACTGTCCCTCTGTTGGACACACCACATTTCTGGAGATGAATGCTTCACATTTGCACATGAAAGTCAAGTGTGATTTTCTTATATCATTTGTGATAATCCCTTCCAGAAGTGTATTTATCCAAGTGGAATAATCCTATAATAAGCACACATTGTTAGTGATCAGTTGTGTTGTTTGTGCACCCAATCTTCAACATACTTCAACAGTGTGAGAAAAGATATATATAACTGAAGACATATTTGAGCAAATGGCATTCATGTTAAACCTTGTGTCACTCTGTTGGACCCCCAGCACTGATTTTTTGGATTTTCGAGAACATGCTGTCCAGAAAGAGGTTCTTCCAGCTTTGTTTCAACCTGCACATTGCAGAAAACATAGACAGAACTGAAGGAAAACCTGACATCTTCTACAAAGTCAGACTGCTCTATGACGCAATCAGAAATAGCTGTCACTGGTGGAAGATTTTGTGGAGCGATGAGCAGATGGTGCCGTTGAGAGGCACACTGGCCATCAAGCAGTGTGTGAAAGGAAAACCAGACACACCTTTGCCTACAATTTCCTCATCTACAGAGCTACCACTGAAAATAAAAAGGTAGGGAGCCGCAGCTGTGGAACACCTGTGCCAAAAAGTGCTAAAATCTAACCACAAGCTACTTCACAACCTACAATCTGCTTGAGGTATTGACAGACGAGAAGATTCTTGCTACAGCAAAGTTGGAAAGATTGTTCTTGTGAAGTGCAATGACAACGGCCCCATCACTCTGGCCCCAAAATGTATGGGTAGGAAAAGAATACATTGACATCAAGTGCCTAGAGGTTTTAAAAAGATACGACTAGGCCATGGATTTGAGTTGACAAGTTGAGCCAACGCATACGCTTTTGCAGAAGGGAAATGAAATCAAGAAATGGCCTGCTATGCATGATTACCCACACATTTCCTCATCTGGCAGTTGTGAACAGCAGGCTGGTATACACGAGAGACAAAGCAAGACGAAGCAGCTCAGGACACACTTAACCTCCTTCATTAATTGCATGAGCATTGCAGAGGTGGAAAAGAGGAAGGCCATCCTTGGAAAGTTGAACTATTTCAGCTGGGTCTGCTTAAAAGTGAGCTGACGTTCAAGACTGATCTGTAGTCGATCACATGCCAGTCGATCACATGCAAGAGTGAAGCAACCAGATGCAAAGTGATGGAGTGTCTCTGCATGGTTGCAAAGAGGAACACATGACCACTGACCTTTCTGCTGTTGTGTTACTGTGAATTGATGATGATCAACAATTATAGCATCATTTTTGTCTTTTGGTTATGTATTTGCTTTGTGGCTCATGCATGTTCAACTTTAACCTGTTTCTGTGACAGTCACCTCACTAAGTGTTTAGTGTTATGAGTGCTTTTTATTTTTTGATACACATTACTGTGACATGCTACTGTTGCAATATTACAGTAGAGCAGTAAAAACATTGCTGGTGATTTCAATAATTACTTTATTCATTCATCATGAAAAATAGCTGAAGTCTTTTTTTCTTTTTCATTTTTAATATTAGGTGGTTTCTCATATTTGGATTCTCTATCCATTAGACTAGATAAAATAAATACACATACATTTTGATCCATTTGTTTTCTTTCCTAATGATTTGTGAATTCTTTCAGAGTATAAATTGGGTTGGGTTCTGAATGAGCATATAAGTTATGGGACATTGTTTGCCAAAGAAACCACAGAAGCTTCTCTCTCTCTGAAGAAACTTAGATTGTGGTGTGTCACCTGCTAGTCACCGCAGAAGATGAAAGTACATTAATGACATTTCTACTCTAAATATGATCAAAGACAGATTGTGACTCCTCACCAGAGAACCATGGAAACAGCCATCATTTTAAAAGCTCTTTTTAGCTTTCAGGCTTGAGATGTGAGGCCATTAAAGGGAGACTGTTTACCTTCAGCTGGATTTAGTGACCATAAAGTGCTGTTAGAATAGTGCGCCTGACATTGTAATGCAATGGAAGAGTACATCAGCTTGGATTCTTCTTAATAATCATGCTGCTACAAAGTCTGTTTGGAAGAATTTCCCAATCTCAATCTCACTGTATCTGTTTTTGATGTACTGTGCCATTTTCCTATATGAATGTTAACCATTGTGAAAAAAAAAAAAGACCAAAGACAGCCTGTGGTAAAACTCTTGACAGTAGATGTTTAATTCTCAGTCAGTGTTACTGCTGCTACAATGCAAAAAAACACCATCTGCATACAGCACGAAATGCTGCGGCACCAGCACTATGGCCAAAGCTTGTTTATTCCCAGAAATAGTCTATATTCCTCTTTTACCAGGAATCCTGAAACTTCTCATCATAAATTAAATTTTAATTTTAACCACAGAACAACAGATAAATAGTACATATTGATCATGCTGCTGTAGGATGGCTTAAGGTTTTTAATCAACCCATATCCTACACACTACAGCTGTGAACAACAAAGAAAACATCAGTCGTGAAGTTTCCATAAAACCCTGGATTATTCAGTGATATTCAGTAAACTGTATTTACTCAGACTCAGACATTAATCCGCCTGGTAAAGACTCTGCCTTAATCACATTAAAAGCTATATTCTAAAGGACAATCTATGATGCAGACGAAATGTAGAGAGAAATGAAAGAGGCTCAGCCTTTGTACTTTCAGAGGACAGTGTTTGTGCAATGATACTAATTAAAGCCTGTGGATCATTTTTGTTACGGGCCAAAATATGGAGAGAAGCCTGGTGTTGACCACAGTGCAAATGCTTTATCTAGCAATAAAGTCTCTGCAATAGTGTTTTATAATAATGATGTATCAAACAACAATATGAAAAGGAGAAAGGGATTGTTTGTAGTGATGAGCCTACAGAGAATTAAAACCTGAATCTGGAGCTTTATAATGAGTTTCAGCTCATTGTTTATCTGTCTAACTTGGTTCACCCGGATCATTCTCATACCATTGCCTTCAGCCACGGCAGGAAGTGAAAAAGCCCTGATAAAAAAAGCCTCTGTACACGACCAGCTCAGCTCCTAACATCAGACAGACACAGTTAGAGAAGTGCTGAACACAGTGGAGCATTTAGTAGCTTAAGCCCTATTCACACGGGAGTAGTATTACCAGAGGACCTCATGTGATTTAGAAATGATCCCCCAGCGTCAGTGTTACATACAGTGCACTCACTTGGGATCAGCAAAGTCTGTATTTTACTTGAATGTACTGACATCGCACACTCGAAGGGACTCCGAGTTTTATTGCTGTGTGAGGTGAACCATGTGACCAAAAGCAATTAGATTGGGAGTTTGGGGGAATAATCACAAAGACCGTACTGCAAGCTGCGATGCACGTCTTCCATCTCATCATTTTTCAAGATTTCACTCTTCTGATGGATTTGAGCTCGCCGCTTAGTGAAATGAGCCTCCTGAATTTTCCCCCCAAACGCTGTCAAAACCTTCATTTATAATTGCCAAAGCAGTCTCTATAATGCTTGACCAGCAAAGAGGCGAAGCAGAGAGAACACAAAAAAAAACATGGAAAAACTCTACCCACACACACGGGGATATGGATATGTGTTTGGTAAAATATAACAGGTAATTTGTGGTGGAAGTTTTACAGATTAAGGGCATGTTAGATCTGTGCAATCGCAATCAGAGATTTTTTATTTATTTTTTTATTACAGACATCATGTGGTAATATTGGGACTGTGAATCGGCAAAGTAGAATATAGATTTAATTTATCTTATGCTGCGCATTCACACAGGACAAGAAATCAAAAAGCCTGTGGATATTGTGTTTGTGTGAGGCTGGATTTCATGCAATGGTAAAATGATTTTATTTTGATGTTACCCTCAGAGAGAACATTTCTTATGATGATGCTATCTGGGGGTGTGTATGAAGTATGGGTATTTTCACAGACTTACGGAATGACATGAATTATCAAACTCAACATAATTTTGATTTGTTACGTAATTTGTTAAAAAAGGGGGAGAAGAGAAGAGCTCAGTGGATCATGGGAAGTCCCCCTACAGTCTAGGCTTATAGCAAGGGAACTTACCTAAGTCAGGCCTAACTATAAGCTTTATCACAAAGGATTGTTCCTAGGGCTTAGCACGAGGGCCCCTTCTCTTTGCTATTTACACCACGTCTCTGGGACCACTTTCATAATTTTTCATATTTTCCATTTCCACCTGAGGAACCCTTGGTCTGTGCATGGATTTCTGAATGCCTCTCAGACATCAACATCAAATTTGACTCCCTATCCCTCGTGCCTACCAGGGTAGCGAGAAACTTAGAAGCGGCGATCGATGACCAACTAACCTTCATTTATCATGGAGTGTGCCTGGTTTTCAATCAACCCAAAAGGTCACATGTTACCTCATCAAGCTCCACTAGTTACTTGTAGCAACCCACATAATATTCAAACCACTAGTGTTTGCCAACAAAGTAGTCTCCGGATCTGCCCCCACTGACTTGAATGCCCTTGAGTTGAGGGGGGATGGAGGGGGATGGCATCCCCCCTGGGGGAAAAATGGTCAAAATCATCCCTCTTCTAAAATGGTCATCCCTTCTTTCATCCCTTGGGGCATTTTATCAATGCATGTGAAAATTACTTATATTTAACACTGGAAATAGAATTGCCATTCGACATTTAGGGGGTCTTTATGATAATCAATCTATTACCTATGACAGCGGTTTTTAAAGTGTGAGGCGCGCCTCCAATTGGGGGGGGGCGCCAGAGGCACGGCAGGGAAAAAAAAAAAAAATCTTACAAAGATATGTGCCTCATCACTGTGCGATGAAAACTCGGAGAGCTAGCCCCCAAAGAGTAGCAAAAAAAATCCACAAAACGACACAGTATGTCTGATCTTTGCTGTTTTGTGTCAAAAGTTCTATTCCAGTGTGAAGAAACGCTGCTAATGTCTCCTGCTAATGTCTCCTGCTATGTCTCTGCTTTAGTTTGAATAGTCACGAAGCTCCTTGTTGTTTACATAAAGACAAAGAGGCTTTGACAGTGAAGTGTGACCTCTTGCTGCAATATACCACCTTTGGGTTTACACACTGTTGTTTTAGCTTTAGCGGCACCGCTAGCTGCTACCTGCTGCTTCATATACTTTTAATACCGCTTGTTTCAAACATCGCGTCGTCTTAAAACTCGAAGTTGTTATAAGACGCAACAAGGCTGCCTCCAGGTCCTGATTTGCCCGATCTGTCTGGCCATTGGTTTGAGGGTGGTATCCAGAGGAAAGGCTGGCAGATGCCCCCACCGCCTGGCAGAAAGCCTGCCAAACTCGGGAGGCGAATTGGGGACCTCTGTCTGAAACAATGTCCTGGGGGATACCGTGTAACCTGAAAACATGCAGAGTGAGAAGGTTAGCGGTCTCCAGAGCAGAGGGGAGTTTAGTCAGGGGAATAAAATGCACCGACTTGGAGAAACGGTCTACTACGGTTAAAATGGTGTCGTAGCCCTCAGAGGGAGGCAGACCGGTAACAAAGTCAACAGCTATGTGAGACCAGGGGCGGTGGGGAACAGGGAGGGGGCGAAGAAACCCAGCAGGAGCACGATGAGAGGCCTTACCGCGAGCGCAGACAGAGCAGGCAGAGACATATACCCTGGTGTCGGCGGACATAAAGGGCCACCAGAAAAGCTGTTGGAGTAAAGTCAGAGTTCGGTGTACACCAGGATGGCATGCCACCTTGGAGGCATGTCCCCACTGGAGCACGGGGGTACGGACAGATGGGGGCACAAACAGCCGGTCAGGAGGGCCACCCTCAGGAACTGGATGGTCAGCCAGGGCCTCCTGGACCTCCCATCTGGCCGCTCCGACCACGCAGGTGGGTGGCAGGATGGTGTCCTCGGCAGGATCCTCAATGAAAGGAGAAAACTGTCGAGAAAGGGCATCGGGCTTGGCATTTCTGGAGCCAGGCCGGTAGGTCAGAGTGAAGTTAAAACGTCCCAGGAACAGGGCCCACCTAGCCTGGCGGGAGTTAAGCCTGCGAGCAGAACGGAGGTAAGACAGGTTTTTTTGGTCAGTCCAAACAACAAATGGTAGAGTGGAGCCCTCCAACCAGTGCCTCCACTCCGGCAGAGCCAGCACCACTGCCAGTAACTCCCGATTTCCCACATCATAGTTGCTCTCTGCAGGAGTCAGGCGGCGGGAAAAGAAGGCACAGGGGTGCAGCTTCTGGTCGGAAGGAGAGCGCTGAGAAAGGACAGCCCCCCACCCCAGTGTCCGAAGCATCCACCTCCACCACAAACTGAACAGCAGGATCAGGGTGACACAACACAGGAGCAGACGAGAACAGACTCTTTAGCCTAGTGAAAGCAGCTTCGGCATCCGGGGACCAAACAAAAGGAGATTTAACAGATGTTAAACAGGTTAGGGGAGCAGCAACACGACTGTAATCCGGATGAACCGGCGGTAAAAGTTAGCAAACCCAAGGAATCTCTGTAGCTGCTTTCTTGTGGTGGGAGTGGGCCATTCCTCCACAGCCTTAATCTTGGCTGGGTCTGATCTGATCTGCCCCCTCTCCACCACAAAGCCCAGGAAGCTGACAGAGGCAACATTAAAAACAAATTTCTCTGCCTTAACAAAAAGCTTGTTCTCCAAGAGTCTCTGGAGGACCAGCCTGACATGTTGAATGTGTTCCTGTTGGGAGCGAGAGAAAATTAAAATATCGTCAAGATAAACAAACACAAATCGATTGAGCATGTCACGTAGGACATCATTAACAAGACGCTGAAACACAGCAGGAGCATTCGTTAGTCCAAAAGGCATTACAAGATATTCAAAATGACCCAGCGGGGTGTTAAAACCAGTTTTCCATTCGGCCCCCTCCTTAATCCTCACCAAGTGATAAGCGTTACGCAAGTCCAGCTTGGTGAAGATGGTGGCCTGGTGGAGAGGAGTGAAGGCTGAGTCGAGGAGGGGGAGAGGGTACTTATCCTTAATGGTTATTTCGTTCAACCCTCTGTAGTCAATGCAGGGCCGAAGAGTCTTGTCCTTCTTGTCTACAAAGAAAAACCCCGCCCCCATAGGTGAGGAGGAAGGGCGGATTAGTCCAGCAGCCAGAGAGTCAGAAATGTAGGCCTCCATAGCCTCCCGTTCCGGCCTGGAGAGGTTATAGCGCTTGCTCGAGGGGAAAGAGGCTCCAGGGAGCAAGTCAATGCCACAGTCATACGGTCTATGGGGAGGAATGGACAAAGCTCGATCCTTGCTAAAAACCTCCTGGAGGTCGTGACATTCAGGGGGTACGAGAGTAAGATCTACGGGCTTGGGGGAAACTGGGTGCAGAGTGCAAGCAGTGAGAGTGACAGAATAAACTCCAGTTAGTAATAGATAAAGATGACCAATCGATGTGGGGGTTGTGGATCTTGAGCCAAGGGAGACCTAAAACTAAGGGTGAGGAAGGTGAGGGAATGAGGTAGAAAGATATAGTCTCATGATGATTACCAGACAGAAGCAGAGACACAGGGGCTGTACGGAGGGTAACTAGGGATAGGAGTCGACCGTCAAGGGCTTAGATAAGGGTTCGGAGGGAATGTTAAACTTAGTGACGATGCCACTGTCAATAAAATTGTCATCTGAACCCGAGTCAACTAAAACTCGGAGAGGGACTTTAGTCTGAACAAAAGAAACAGTTCCCTCGAGCTGGATCCGGTGAGAAGGGGATAGACTCACCGAGGTTTGGCTCACCAGCGTCCCCTTGGCAGCTGATGAGCCTGGTCTTTTGGCCGAGCAGGGCAGTTGGCGAGGTAGTGATCAGTGATGAGTCGAAAGGGCTTGGGCAACAGCAGAGGGACCCGGGAGCTAGCTGCTCTTTCCCTGCATCTCTCACATAAGCGGTTATCCAAACGGATGGCCAAGGAGATTAGTTCCTCTAGTGACGAGGTCTCATCACGAGCAGCTAGCTCATCCTTGAGTTCCTCCCTGAGCCCACGCATAAAAATTCCTTGAAGGGCCTTCTCATCCCAACCGGCCTTTATAGCAAGAATGCGAAATTCCACAGAGTAACCAGCTACAGAGTGTGAGCCCTGTCGCAGGGAAAGAAGTCTATTCCCGGACTCCTTACTCTGGAGAGGGTGGTCAAAAACCTTACGCAATTCACTGCAAAATAGGAGATAGGACTGCCAGGCGGGAGAGTTAGCATTAGCCATAGCCAGGGCCCAAGCCCTACCAAAGAGCAAACTGCAAACAAAGGCTATCTTGGATCTGTCAGAAGAATAAGTCAAAGGCTGCTGGTCAAAAACTAGAGAACACTGGTAGAGGAACTGGCTACATGACCCTAGCTCTCCAGAGTATCAGTCAGGAGTGGGTATGAATGGCTCACGTGGATTGTTAGGCCGGGCCTGGGAGGCTGCTTCAGGGGGAACAGGAACCGGCGGACTTGGAGGATGAACGGGGTCTGCCAGAGCTGAGAGCTGAGTCGCGACCTGGTTGAGTCGTTGGTCAAGCTGAGTCATGCTGGTGGACAGGTGGAGAAGCTTGTCCATGATCACCGACAGGGCGTTCTCATGCTGGCCGACAAGTGCACCTTGTGAGGAGATGGCTTGTTTAACCTTCTGTATCTCTGCGGGGTCCATAATTGGCCAGAGTATTCTGTTATAAGACCAGAGTAGGACCCCAAAGCAGAGACAGATTACGTGAAGGTGTTTAACCAAAAAGTCACTTTAATGTTGTAAAGTCCAAAAAAATGAAAATCAAACAAGTAGAAAGGCACTGCAAAGAGCCAATGTCCTCAAAAAATCAAACATAAAGCGACCATCTCAGGTGGAGAACTTAAGCCAAGGAAATCTCTCGGGAGAACAAAGGAACCAGACATGCGGTTGGAGCTCATGGGAAGTAATACTCTGGCGCTGAAGTCTGGGAAAGCCAGGCCTAAAAGGAGGAGGGAAGAGGCTGATAGGCTGATAGGTGAGTCTGTAGGCAGGAAAAGGGAGGGGCCAATCACACCTCTGCACCTGCAAGAGAACAGGAAGGAGGAGGGGAGAAACAAGGAGCACCAAAAGGGAAAAACAACAGCACAAAACAGACAGAACCAAACCATGACAGAAGTCTTCTTCACTCCTCCTTAAATTGTGTTTTTTTAAGTGAAGATGTTTTTTAACAAAAATGTGTTTAAATGTATTTAAATATGTTTAAAAACACACAAAGATGTTAAAAACATACACAAAGTTGTGTTTAAAAAAATATTTGAGCACATTCACAAATAAAGATATTTAAAATGTTTTTACAAATATGTTTAAAAAAAAGCAAGTCACCCTAAAATTGACTAGAATGCAGGAAATTGCATCTAAGAAAGAGGACCCCCAGACCCCACGCTGGAAGATATGTCACATACATGAAAAATTTCACCATCCCCCCTTTTACAACTCAACTACTGCATATATGTTACCTCTTGGCCCTTCACTAATAAATGATGCCTGGCTGTGCCACCTAAGCACAGGGCAATCCAAACTTTGTAAATGTCTTAAGTCTACTCTTAAATGTGGACTCATAGACTCATTGTCTTTCGCTTTTACAGACTGTTACACAAGATGGCTGCAGGCACTGCCGCTAGGTCTGACGTCAGTGAAGTTTCAATCAATATATTCAGAGTTTCATTCAATATATTCAGACTTCGTTCAATATATTCAAGGTTTCAATCAATATATTCAGAGTTTCATTCCATATATTCAGAGTTCATTCAATATATTCAAGGTTTCAATCAATATATTCAGAGTTTCATTCCATATATTCAGACTTCGTTCAATATATTCAAGGTTTCAATCAATATATTCAGAGTTTCATTCCATATATTCAGACTTCAGTCAATATATTCAAAGGTTTAATTTCCTGAACGGCATGCCATAATATATATATATATATATATATATATATATATATATATATATATATATATATATATATATATATATATATATATATATATATATATATATATATTGTATATTGTTGCTTATTGTACAAAATACATATCTACAAGATTTTTAATGGGGAGAACATACTAACATGACTTACGACTTAAAATAACTTTGGAAGGTCTCAACTTGTTTTCTATAACTAACTAAATTGTTTTTTTTACTTTTGAAGTTATATTACTGTTTACAAATGAAGTAAACCTACTGCATTTAAAGTAAATGTTTAATCTTTGTGTCAAGTGCATCTCAGAGCTTTGTGTGATTCCATATGAAAGCTCCTGTGGGTTGATTTAGACTTTAAAATGTAAAATTTGCTATTGGAAAGGTATTGAAGAAGACTTAGTTAGGCGCTCAGCCTATCATATCAAACTTATTTTCATGTTATGTTTTATCTGCAAATTAGAGAGGCAAATAAACATTTCATTAAATTGTCAGATTTTAATTGTAATTGTCATTCCCCATCTCTCTCCCCCCACATTCTTGTCACTCTTCAGCTGTCTATGCAATAAACTTGAAAAGGCCAAAAAAAATTACTTTAAAAAATGATTACCTACGCACTTTTTATTATAAACTTCAGCTAATTTTTGATCCCTCGCCTTCAAACTGTGTAAAATGACGTGTAAATGAAGAAATAATAATACAGCATAACACACTGTTAACCTGTAATTATCAACAACATTATGATGTAAAGGATGATTACTTTGATTTAGAAAGATAAACAAAATGAATTTCTAAATCAAGTCTTGAGTGCCCTCAACCTACACACACACACACACACACACACACACACACACACACACACACACACACACACACACACACACACACACACACACACACACACACACACACACACATACTGAGGCTCACACATACTGAGGCTCACACATACAGACACACTAGCAGAGATAATGAGCTCTGATTGGTCCACTCAGTGACTATATACCTGCAATTAGTGTCATAGTGTTCAGCCTCTTGCCTCTCTGGAGTCCAGAAGCTAAAAAGGCTGTCAACCTCCTTCATTAGCCTGGAGAATAGGCTTCGCTTCTGGCTTTCGTCTTACACACACACACACACGTGCGCGTGCAAACACACATGCAAACCAACACGGCCACACAGAATTTAGTAAATGTCAGGGATATCTACGGTCCAGGCAGACTCTGGGCTCTGCTCCTGCTGACAGAAGCAGCAGCAGGCAGCAGGGAGATGGCCACTGGATTCACTTTTGTCTCGTGTAATTAAATTGACAGAATCACCACCTTCTGTGGCAAAGTTCACAGAACCTGACGTGCTGCTCTGCCTACAGTCAAACTTTAATGTAAAAAAAAAGTCTGTATGAAAGGGATGACGTACAGGATAAAATACTACTTTTAGATTCTCAAATGAAGCCAAGCGTAAAGAAACAGAGGAGTGGACCTGCCAGGTGTCTCCCTTCATCTTTCAGGGGCTTTAAAGCTTTGAAACGCATAGAAGGGTTTGCATACGGTACATGTTCATGCTGTGCTGAGTGCGAGGCCATTCTCTGCTGCTTCAGCTACAAAAGAAAAGCCTGTAAGCCAATGTTTGATTTCAGAATGAAAAACCTCTTACCATGTTGTTCCATCTGATATTGTAGATATCACTGTTTGATTTATGATATATTTATCAAAAGACCATCAATAACACACTAACTGGTATTATAGTGATGCTAACATAAGTGGAAACAGTATATAGTGGACTATAGTCAACAGTTATCATTATTCAGAGAATGCTGTTTAAGTAGTATAAAAAACTCTGATGCACCTATTAATATTAATAGTAAAACTTGGTAACGCTCTTTATTTATTATTCATTTATTCATATTCACCATTAACTAGTAGCTTATTAGCGGGCATATTAGTAGTGTATCGTTTGTTATTATAAAGCATTGTTTAGCATGAGAATGTTCAACAAAGTTAGGATATTTTGAGTTTTCTCTAAATGTTGTACATGAGGTAATCTGATCCTAATTATAATCCTAATCCAGCTTTGCTCTGCATTGCATTTTGTACAAGAAAAGTAATCATACGCATTAATAATAGTTAATATGGACAGTCTTTATGTAACAAAGCACAAACTACTAAGTGTTAATGTCTGAATAACTATAAATTATTTTTTTTATTTACAACTTAATTTATAGTTAGTTGAAGAACTAAGTGTTCTTCCCCATAATAAACTGAAGTTTTGTTCGGAACTAATTCTCACATAGTTTGACACTAATTAACCCACACTCCATTCTTTCTTTTAAAGTTGTCTGTTCTTCACACTTAGTGAATCTATTATTGCACACAATTACCAGACACAGCTCTGCTGTATGTAATATGTATGATTGTATGATTCTGAGGCATTTATTATGAACAAGGGTTAAAGTGATCGGTTGAGGTCTATTCAGATGCATATTGCCATATCCATGTTATAATTATTCAAGTGGCACTTTTGTCCAAAGAGAATTGTTGAATATGTGCTGCAACACCATGTTCCACGTGACACAAGGCTGCAGGTGGAAGAAATTTAAGCACATTGCAGATCACATTTTATCTGCACTTTTCTGCTTTTAGACCATATTAGGTTAGTGGTTATTTTTGAAGACATAAATGGATGAGTTAACTCATCCCACAACCAAAAGAACACACAGGAGATATGATGGACTGTCTGCATCAAATGGCATTCATGGCATTACTAATGACACTATAAAAAATGTATAGAGTATGAATGATGTCACCCATAGGTTTCCGAAGCGCTGTTTTGAAGATCAAAATATGCGCTGCTGGCCACTGCCATGTTGGATGTACTGCTTCTTCCACCTCCCGTCTAATCTTGACATCAGCAATGACGTGGATTATCGGCAGAGCTGAGGCATGTCGAATGACGCCTGGGTGCTCTAATAAGTCATCTGTAACAAAACATACCTGTCAATGAAGCAGTCACACCTTTATTTATGCAAAACAAAAAAGCCTTAGTATCATTTGAACGGGCGAGTTAAAAAGAAAACACAGTTGTCATGGATGGGAAAATTAGCTATAGAGACTTGCCTCAACCAGGCTGTAAACATCTTTAATCCTGCTGTGAAGTTTGACATCTTAATACATGCATATCTGGAGCCTGTATTAAGCACAGAGGCATCACTAGGTTTTAGGGACAGGGAAGGCTTAGCCCCAAGGAAATGCACAGGATGTGAGCGAACATAGTGTTGCAAGCACAAAATTTCACAAACAGCTAGCAAAGACTGAGAAATTATTTATTAGTATTTATCCTGACTCCTACAGGCCAATAGGGGTAGTGAAGATATTATTATTAGTGTAATTATTATTATCCACTGATGATAATCATACGTGAATGAGCTCAGCTCCTGTTTCACGGTGTGCATCCATGCATAAAGTGAGAAACACAGCTAAAGCTCGAGAAGGAAGTCACCCCATAGATATGGTAAAGAGAGAGCACATTCCCAATTACATAGGACTTTTTGCTGTTAGCTAGGGACTGGAGCTAACTAACTGTTACTACCAGCAGTGATATATACTTAGTTTCCTGAAAAACTTTCTTATATCCATTCTTCATTCTTCATCCATTCATGTTCTTCTCCTATCCGTGTTATATCCGGCTCTGTGTGCAATGGTAGAAGTAAGCAAGGTCTCAGGGAAAACGTGGACTGGATTTCAGTAATGTGGGCGTTCTAAACAAGGGGAATGGATTGATAACAACACGCCAAAGGAGATCTCTCTACATCATCATTATGATCACATTTGAGGAATTACAGTTTTTAGCACTTCTGCATTGGCTTTATTTCCCAGTACTGGAGGTTGCCGCTTTGGCATTCCATGTAATAGTTGCTAATATTTAGCAGTCTGGACCAAAGTGATGGACCAACTGAACTGCAACAATGCAACCCCGAGCGTGACACTATTAGGATGGATAATCCAAATCTCAACTACATGGTGGCATTATATAAAAAGGCAGTGAATCACTAAAGCCGTTTGGGTTCATCATCTGGGAACCATGAGAATTCCACTGAGAAGAGACGCTCACTGGATTATTTAAAGCCTTTTCCCATGGGTGATGCTGGATGTAAAAGGAAATCTGGAGCAACTAATTAAAGTTATACACAAACAGTTGCCAAGTATCTGCACCCAGAACCACACTGACCATCAACTATCCGAGTAAAACATGGAACTGTGGAACTGAAGCACTTGGTATTTGTTCAGACACCATAAATACACTATCACATTGATAACTTAGACATCCTGATCATTAGTGTAGAGGAGAAACAAAGGAAATGGTAAAATAATGCTGTTATTGTTATCTCTGCTTCGCTTATAATAAAGCCCCACTTGTGTCTTTCATGAAAAGAAATTCAAAGCTGTCCTTAGATTGCACTCTCTATTTCCCATCCTTCCTGTCACTCTCCGCTGCACGCTATGCAAAACAGATTATGATGCCGCATTGCCTCGGAGACAGTGGTGCCGTGTCCAAACAAATCCTCCAAGAGTCAATAAAGCTAAATCCTATCCCGGAGGAGAGTACTGAAGCCAGCAGACCGTCTGTCAGTCAAAGCAGATGATGGAAGTGTCCGTCAGTTTCCATCCAGAGATTCTCTTCCTGTTCACACTCTGTTTCTTACCATTAATGATAGCTAGGTGTTGAGTCATGGTCATTTCATAATCCCCTAAACTGCATCGCTGGGACATCTTTCACCCAGTGAGAAATACTTCAAAAGCCGAAGCCTCATCTGATTCTGACAAAAGCATGTATAATACATGCCTTCTGCTGTGCGGGGACTGGATTACTGTTCTCTCTTAATGGATGCAGTCCATTGGCTACCTGTTTTAAAGTGCCGCCTGTTAATGCCTCCACTACATGTCAGACATATTTTATTCTGCAGATGTCTAAAGGCACATGGCCCCTATACTCCATAGAGATTTTTGCAAATCATATGATTTTGCACTTAAAGCATGCCTGCTGATCAGAGGCTAACATCAACCCTGAAACCTGTTCAGACAGTTTAGGAACTTATTTATCTTAAAGGACCAGTGTGTAGGATTTATTGTCATCTACAGATGCTGTTGCAGTTTTATTATACTATATTTATTATTACTCTGACTTCCTTCCACAGTCCGTGCAGGTTAATTGGTGACTCTAAAATGAGTACCCTGTAATAGACTGGCAACTTGTGGGTAGGTGTACCCCACCTTTTGCCCAATGGTAGCTGGGATTGGCTCCAGCGACACTGATAAGGAAAAGAAAATTCTAAATCTGACACACTGGACCTTTAATCATTGTCGTTTTTACACAGTAAATATATTTTCTTTCTTCCTCTGTTGTACTGTTTGTGCTCTTTTGAATTAATGTTTCATTCAAGCATGAGTAAACCTAAACTTAAACTATAAAGAATGAGTAATACAGGGCTTTAAAGTTACAACCAAGTTATACAAAAACAAAGTTTTATTGAGCCTTGCGGGTGTTGTGGAGAATAAGCAAAACAAAATAAACAGGTTAGAGGTTTTTACAGGTCAGAAATTTTGGACCTAATCCAGCGCCTGTGGAAAACCCAACAATCCTGAAATAGATCCAGTTTAAATCCAAAAGTGATTTGAGGACAGTCAGACCTGAGGATATGTAGACCTGATGTGGCTGACTCAAAAGGACCTAACCTGATTGACTGACATGTTTGCATGACTAAGCAAATCTGAGACGTGGCTGGTGGTCTAATAACATGCTAAAAAAGAGGTGAACAGGAAAAGAACAATAACGCTGGCAGCAGCATGATGCTCTGCCAATTAACAGGAAAAGGAGTAGCAGTACAGGTTATTTTTTCCAGCAGTTCACAGTGTGTCTGCCTCAGAAAACACATTTTCTCCTGGGATGGTGACGCAACACATGATCATAGCAGCAAGAGACAACTTGGATCCATCTGGATTAGACTCACTGACATTCGGCAATGCAACACCACCCTTTGGGACAGTCAGGTCTTGGTTGCTAGAAACTGAGTGGACCCCTAAGGACACCTAATACAATGTTGAAGCCTGAAAGTGAAGTGTGAAAGTGACAGCAATTCTCTTGGAAATCTACCCCTTAGTTTTCAAGCTGCCTTGTCATGGACCAAAATGTTGATTCAGTGGAAATCTGGACGTGATTAGAGGTCAATAATTTAAAAAGAAAAACTTGTTGGGAACATCCTTTATAGGCAGGGTGAATATCCAAACCTTCATGTCAATCTGAGCTGTATTTGAGATTTGCCACTTTAGACAAAAATGATGGAGAGACAGATATGACCATCCTAAGGTCCTGCTACCAGGCCAGTCAAAAATGAAAGGTCAAGTATCTAACATTTGCTTTATTGGCAGAAATTAAATATAGTCTTCATAGGTGGGTATATAACAATAAGAATTGTTGTGTTTTCGCTACTTTAGTCCATCATGGTTAACGTTGTGTTCTAGATCTTTCGCAAGCTTCACAGCCAATCATAGTTTCTCCTACACACTTGAAAGGCAAGCAGTATTCAGTGAGATGGAATCTGCAAATTCACTGCTAGATGCCACTAAATCCAACTCACACACTTTTAAAAAAAAGACAATACAATACCATTCAGAGTTTGCATGGAGTAGTGACGCGGGCCTTGTAAACAGGACTTGTGTAATTCTAAAATAAACTCTGCCAGATGACTAAGTCCATAATGGGATGACGATGATCCTCATTACAAATAATAAAAAGGGGGGGAGAAGAAGTCAATCACGTTCAGCAGCGGCTACAAAAGACTGCTGCCTCCATTGACTCTGCACAGAATTACTGCAGGAATAATGTCCTTTGTCTCCGCTCACATTTCCTCCCACACCTTGCACTATTACACTATACAGTATCAAATAATAGGGAATAAAATGTAAGGATGAGATGTGTGAAATGCCAAATCTATTCATTTATATTACAATGAGCTTGGCGCACATAATCCTTTCTTCAGTGCACTCTCATAATCATACTGTATCTATTAAAATGTACACACAACACACTCGCAGTGCCCCTACACTTTAAAATATGATAGGTAGGTATTCAAAATAAAGCTTAGCATGATTAACATTGTGAAATGGTCAAACTCTGGTGAGGTTTAGACACAAAACTGACTTGGTTGAGTTATGTTATAACTGATATAACTGAAATACAGTATCACTTATATCACATTAAAATAAGTAAATGTTTTAGCACTCTCAGCTGAAAGTCCTGTGTTTGTTTGAAGCATCCATCTCCTTCATATGCACTCTTTATTTTACATCACCTGACTTCAACACCACATCAAACCATTGCTGGTCCAGACCAAATGGCAACCTTCGTGGCTGTGAAGAGAAGCCAACGTGGAATCGCTAAAAATTGCAGTTCCTCAAACGTCCACCCGAGCCCGGCTAGAAAGAGTCAGTCTCCATAAGTCCCCATGTTAAAATGTTCAACTTCACAGCAGAAATAAACATGTTTACAGCGTGGTACAAAAAACTGTTTTGGTCTCTATAGCTAATTTCCCCATTCATGCTATACTAAGGGTGAATTATAAAAGGGCTTAAAGTTATAAAGAATTTAGACATTGGCCACTTTGAATGACAGGTGGGTGCTGTTAGACGTGGCTTGTTTGAGCAACCAGGCATAATTCAGTCTGCCTCAGCCTCACCCACACTCCACATCTTTGCCAATTTTTGGATTAGTGGGGAGCTGTTGCTGTTGGTAACGGCCAGAGCCACCACACTGAGCTTCACAAAGCCTGTGAGCATCATCATGGAGACTTCATCTGTGTTTTTTAGTGTCTATGGTTGAGACAAAACACTAGACACCCTACACTAAGTGTAAGGCCACGGATATAGCAGCAGTATTTGACAGGTTGGGAGTGAGAATATGTCGATGAACAATGCTCCTATATATTTTGTATACTAATATAAAATAAATGTATGGATATGGTTTGCAAAATGTCACAGGGAGAACATATACACTGTGCCCCTATATACACATATTAATGCCCCATGAACACAAGTTCTTGCTTTGTGTCTGAGACTACTTGTGTGCTTCATCACACTGTTGTTTGAAAGGTATGTGTGTAACCAAGTGTGAAATTAGTTTCCATAGAGTTTTAATGGTGCTTATGTACTTCAGGTCCATTTTTTAAGTTGAAAATAGACTTGAAGCATGAAAAAGGCGAAAGAGGTCAGAGTGTGTGACAGAGCAGTACGAAGCTGCGATGATTACAATCACACAGTTTTGGTTTGGAGATAGACACAACTGTAATATCATGAGCTGATAAGGTGGGCGTATGGAAAGGTGACATTCTGAGCTGTTTTCCGATTATGTACAAAGTGCGAAGACAACAAGTCTCTCTCCATTTTTCTCAGCCCTTAAAAAAAATGCACACCTGATAAGACTCTAGCACCAACATCAGGCCACAGCTGAGATTTTTTTTTTGGAAGGCTCGCTGTGTCTCTGAATGCCATTTTGAAAAGTTCGTTGGTTCACCATTTTGGTCCAGGCAGAATTATCTCCAATTATCTCAAAACTATTAAATAGACTAAAATTTGTCCACCAGAGCATGAATACTGGCTTCCCTTCATCCCTCATCTTTCCTCTAGAGAAGTCATCAAATCAATATAAACGAAAGACATTCCTATCGATTTTAGCTATAATTTGTGTTTACTGCTAATTGTCATCTCTAGCATTAGCATGCTGATGTAAGAATTTAGCTCAAATGACTACTGTGCCTCAATAAAAAATTTTCCAAAGCAGAGTAGATTCTTGCTTTGCTTTGAGCTTTGACATGTAAAGAAATGTCATTTCAGACCACAGACCTTGCCAGTTGTGGTCACTCATTAACTTAAGGTTCATTTTCTGTAGTCCATAGATGATAGATGAAGTGCTGATGCTTGTTTTTGCCCACCACATAGATAATCATAATCAATAATAGTAATGTGACTTTCATGGGCTGCGGCCAGTCTTTTCCAGTTAGCGCTAGAGTTACGGACTGGAACAAATTTCTTGTTAAACAACAGTCAGTGCTGCTTCCCGTACAGCTTCCCCTAGTCTTGTCATCACATTGAGGTTGGCAAGTTGGGTATCAACAAAACCAAAACTGCTTCCACTCTTTATGCTAAGCTAACCTTACATCCTACATCCTAAATCCAGCTTGATACCTAGACACACAGACATCTAGATCTAGACATCATGCTCTCACAGAGTGTATTCCCGAGCATCTTTATAAAGTATAAGGATGCACTTGCATGCTGGCCCTGGATGGCTTAGATTTGTTGTACATATGCAGAGTGGTATGAAGGAAAGTAAAAGGGATATGCTTTCATTTGACACATTCACTGAAGAACTCGTAATTATCAGTTATCCATAATTAAAAGAACTCTGATTTAAAGACAAGAGAAGAAAAGCAGAGTTGGACCAGAAAGACTAGACCAGATGGCATTTTTAGAAACAGAACAATACAACATTATATATTAGGGAATCCTTATATCATTCTAATTATTGTGTCTGTGTGTGTTTATGTGTTTGTGTGACAAACGAATGTAGCCCAGCAGAGCTATTTGAGCCAATTACGGGCAGAGGTGCTGCTAATTGCTGCTTCATATGGGACTCTGTGGGAGTGAGGTGATGTGGTGGCTGGCAAAGAAAAAAGAACGCCACTGTTCAAGTCAGAGGAAACAGATAGTTAGCCAAGTAAGAATTCAAACTGGCTGCAGATGAGTTTAGCATTTTTTCATAGTTTTCGGCTGCAGCAAGGGCAGGAGACAGGATGCAGTAAAGCAAGCCAGCATGAGTCTTATATAAAATTATTAGCAGGCCAAGTGTCT
Source organism: Collichthys lucidus (assembly GCA_004119915.2). Taxonomy (NCBI): domain Eukaryota; kingdom Metazoa; phylum Chordata; class Actinopteri; family Sciaenidae; genus Collichthys; species Collichthys lucidus. The sequence goes on along the minus strand of CM014085.1, from coordinate 5,984,113 downwards.
GAGAATCTACTTTCTTAAGTATCCACAAGACAGGCTTCTGTTATTTGACTATTAATACGATGCAAAGCTTGTGTTAGGATCATTGACAGTATAATTAGTGGACAGAGCTTTCAGGTCAGAAAAGTGAAGCCAACATAGAAGTATCTTAAACCTGCAGCCCAACTTGCAGTATGTCACCCAACAGCATAATTTTTGCTTCCAAAAACACAAAGATGGCCACATCCATTGCACCAAAGTTTAGACTGCAAAATGGTTGCCCACAAACCAATGGGTCTACACATAGCTGGAAGTCTCAGTTGAGTGGCTGCCAGCTCAAGGAAAACACAAAGGTCTGAGAAGAGGTCTACTTGAAACAACCTGCAGGAGTGGACCAAGAATGTGCCGGGTCTTTAAGTGAATTTCCTGTTTGCTCTGGCTCCCACCACTATACCAGGTGTCGTGATCTCCTTTACGCTCCCTTTATCTGGAAGCCAACTGCTGTTAGGTTTTGGTCACATTTCGGTGGCAGCCTCCTGCCAGAGGGGAGTGGTTCAAAACGTTTGTGTCCAGTGTGGGAGTGGGTCAGCCACAGTCTTACCTGCACACCCCAGGGTCCTGGAGGAGTATGGTTCCTGGAGAGATGGAATATTACTGATACTGATACCACATGAGAAAAAATATATTCAGGCCACTGTTGAGAAGCTCCAACCAAACCTACAGAATCTAATTATACAGCATGTCATGCTACAAGCAAGATAAATGTGCATGAAGTCACAAGGTGAAATACTGGCTAAGCAATCTCAGTAAAGTTGTGTGTGTGTGTAAACAGCACTACACTATTATTTTGTATCTTTTAAAGTGTTTAAAAGCAAATTTCCTTCGGGACAATAAAGTCTATCTGAAATGGCTGCTAGAGGAACAACACATACAGCTCATTATTTATAATTAGCTCCACCTTTACAGTCTTGTTACCGCCAGCTTTCTACAGACCACTGCTGGTCTTTCCACCAACGCATGCAGCCAAAGATAACAAACAATAGACTGTCATTAGAAAATGGTTTACAAGCTGTGTAGTTAATGTCCAATTAATTTAAGTATTATGAATAATTAATTTAATTGTTACTGACCAGGAAAATTGCTCATTAATGTTTATGTACATCTCTGCTGATGTTCAAGAAGGGTTAATTCTGGGGTTAACTGGACTTGTTTGTAGATCTGTGGAGATGTTTCACCTCTCACCTCTCATGAAGACGCTTCTTCAGTTCTGACTGGTGGGGAGTTTCAGGTGTTTAGCCACTTCGTTAGTGGCTGTGACTACTGTTGCCAGAGTTGTTAAAGTCACATGAGGTCTTGTGTGAACAACAGTCACCAGGCCTCCGATGTGGACGTTGGTCGTTGGACTCACATGAGGCCAAGTGTGAATGGCTGTTCAGTCCCCTGGGACAGTAGACAGACACATTGCCTGTGGGGGATAAGTGATGTCTGAGGCTCCTCTTTCAAACCACCTTTTTCATCATTGTCCTTTAAAGGTATAATAGAACTGAAGAGTACAGTTCTGATGAATAGGCCCTCCTGTGCTCAGCTGTGCATTTGTTGAGTGGCTTGGTTTCACCGATGTATAGGTCTGTGCACTCCTCACTGCACTGAACAACATACATCAGATTGTTTTTATGGATGTGGGTGTACCAGTTTGTCTACGTGTGTTGTCAGGTTTGAAAAACATTCTATGCTTTTTCTGATACACCATATACATATGGGATGACGTTGTTCTGTCTATACTTCTTTACCAAATAGTATTGTCCCTCCTGGATCTTGTGGCTATTTTCCAAAGGTCCAGTTTATCCACAAACTGTGAGTGTGACCCTCAAAAGTTGGTGTTTGTTTTCTTGAGATTGGGTACTTGTAGGCACTTTATCAGCCCCTGTGTTGCGTGATTCTGATGACACCTATCTTGTGTTCTAGTGGGTGGTGAGAATTGAAAGAGTAGGTACTGGTCTGTGGATTTCCTATAAACCCCAATGTACCAATGTTTACATTATCCTCTCCAGTGACCTTAATGTTCCTGTCTACTGAGTTGAGATGTTCTGTGAAAGCTTGGATCGCCTTTTGACCTACGTGTCATGCAGATATCTAAACCAGTGTCTGGGTGTTGTTCCTCTGAATGACTTCAGATCTACACGGATCTACAACCATGTCCAGCTGCCCCTGTTTTCTTGGAGAAAGATGATCTGGATGACTGAGAACCTTCACCGAAACCAGTGCTAATGATAAAGCTACGCCACCTGATAAAATGGATCTATGCTATGAAGTTGTGAACCAGAAATGTATTATAGAATGTATGTATGAAAGTAAATCTGATAGGAGTTATCTTTCTTTACATGTAGAGCTCCATTGAGGCATTTGTTTCAACCCATTGCAAATAGTGGTCACCTCACAATGTATGACCAATTCCAACATTCATCAATGCAGGAGTGTTCCCTTTACTCTATGTAATTCTTGAACCATACTATCCACATAGTTCAAAAAAGGGAGCTTTAAACATAATCTGATAACTAGATGGGTGTGAACAGGCTGGAATCTTGGATACTGGAAATGAGCTTCACTACAAACATTTTTTACCTAAATTTAACTGATGGAGAGCGCTGCCAGTGTCATGTCAGAACTGGAGCCGGGTGAGCATACAATGTTATTGGGCTCAGCAGGATTTTCATTTTCTTGTGTACAGCTGGACACTGTGCAGTGCAGTGAGCATGTCGGATGAAGCAACAGACAGACAGACTGACATGACGCCATTAGCAGAGCAACAGATATTCAACAAAAAGCTGAACAGATGAAATGCTTGTGTCTATGTAAATGAAGAGAGGGGTCTCACTTGCACAGTAGCTTGACAAGTGGAAGAAGGTAACTGTGGCAGGTCACATTGTGTTGAAAGAGAAAAGGTCAGGTAGTGACCACCACTGAGGAGTGAAGTGCCTGGGAAAGAAACAGAATTAGCTGGAAGATTTTTTTTTTTTTTTTAGATAGGATTATTGAAGTATAGCGGCCACAGCCGGACTCCCAGCTTAGCATGCTAATAAGTGTGTTTCTTAAACCTTCCTCCAGATAGTGGAGAGAGTGGCTCAAATCCCAAACTGCAGCCCCTGCACGTCCTGTTATCAGCCTCCTACTTCACAGGCAGCAGAGGAGCAGTGATGAGATGAAGTGCACATTTCATCTCCTGCTGAATGACTTTTCTTTACTTTGCATAGAGAGCGGGGAGGTGCTGCCCTGCTGTGGGTGGGAGGTAAGTCCGGGGGGTGCAAGGGTCAAACATTTATCTGGCGGACAGAAGGCCTCGAGCATGCATGTATACACATTATCTCACATGCAGACACGCACAAACATGGATCACTATGCTTTTTTCAGGAAAAATCAGAACAAATGATGAGATGTGTTTGAAAATGTCTAGTTCTTTGATAAAAAGTCCAAAGTATAAGCCTGTATACATAACCAATAAAGACCTGGGGTCTCATGTACAAAGCTTGCGTACGCACAAAAAAGTGGCGTACGTCCTTTTCCACGCTCACATTCAGATGTATCAAACGTGAAACGATCGTAGAAATGTGCGTGCCCCACGCCAATTTCATAGCTGGCGTACGCATGTTTCTACAGCTACAGCCTTTGGCGACACTTAGAGGTGAAGCTGGGAAACTGTTAATAATGTGAAAACAAGAAGTCATCACAGTGATGTGCACATCAGAGACACACTTATGAACAATTAACACACCCACATGTTTGCGATTATATAGGTGGTTATAAAAGCATGCGCAATGTGATGAAGAACATGATATTAACAAAGGCGTTAGCGCTGTTAGAGGACCTTGCAAACGTCAGCGATTTAAGGAACGCAAGGATTTACTTGCAAACCATGATAATTCTCTCATAAGCCGATTTCGGTTACCAAGGCCAGTGTTACTGGAGCTGTGCGCAGAGGTGCGGCCGGCCAGAGAGCCCAACCGGGGCCGGCGAGTAGCTCGGGGTTGTGCTGACTATACGCTGGGGTTCCTGGCAACAGGGGCATTGCAGCGAGAGCTGTTTATCTAAGTAGGAAACATTTTTATTCCATCAATGTTCAAATTATATGTGATGCGCAAATGCAGCTAACTAACATCGTGGCAAGATGGCCTGGTTCAACGCACGACTCATTCATTATGACTGACAGCATGGCTGGGAACAGGCTGGAGGCTGGCACGGTGCGCGATGGGTGGCTTCTATTCGTTTAATTGCCCTGTATGTAACGCTGGTTTACATACGGGACAATTAAATGAATAAACTCTTTACTTACCCAGAAGCCGTGCCAGTGTGCCAAAGCATATTTGGGCATGTGCGCATTCAAATATCATGTTTTTGGTTTAGTTTATTTCTTTATTTTCCGCTTGTGAAATTAGAGCTACAGAGCTTTCTAACAAGCCCCTGATTGTCTCCCTGTGTTCAGTATTCCTGTCAGTAAAAGCGGGCGTAAAATGTTAGCTGCAGCGTCACACCTGTCCACACCCGTGTGTGCGCTGCTCGGATCCCACGACATTTACAGCCTCACACACACGCTCCCACTCACGTCTTTTTTTGGTCATATTTATCCCTGATGACAGGGAACCAAACAGAATCTCCACTTCATTCACTAGAATCTTTAGCTCAGACTCTGTGAAATTCATTTTCTTTCCTTTGTTCATCGCGTTATTTGATCAGACAAAGAGGAGAATCTCAGGTCCAGGGCCTATTTAAATAGATTTGCATATGTACATGGGGGCATGGACAGGGAGGAGTTGCACGTGCGCTGAATTCCACGTTGATTGGGATGTACAAAAGAAACGTGCTTGGATTCATGCGTACGCACACTTTGATACATCTGAATTTTTTTGTGCGTACGACAGTTTCCGGGTTTTGGCGTACGCCAAGTTTTAGTAGGAAATCCACGCAAGTATTCGTACATGAGGCCCCCGGAGAGAATTATCACCTACTCTGCAATTCCTCTCAGCTCTATGGAGTGTATAAGTGTGTTTTTTATTTGTTTTTTCATAATTGTGTTTTTTAACTGCAAGCAGCTGCATAGTAAAAAGTGCTGATGAACCCACCGTATGCTCCAAGCTCAGCAGCAGACAGAAACAGAGTTAGAACAGGTAAACATATAAATTATATGGTTCTAGTGTAATGTTTAAATAGGGAAGCTGATAATATGTCAAAAAGGTTTAAGGAGAAATGTTGACCTGTTGTCTCTTCTGCTAACAGTTAGCTGAAGCTAAATGGGACAGTTCACTTTTGGATACCTTGGATGACTTTATCAAAGGTGATGTATGAAGGCCGTCTAAACTCCCGACAGCTCTGATGCAAACCTCTGACAGCCTTTCTTTGTAGCAGCAGTGACTGAAGCTCCTGGGTATATTTTAGATTTTATACCCATCCACCTTTTCAATTCTTTTTAGGGTTTTTTACCCTTTATTTGCGAGTGACAGCTCGAGACAGACAGAAAATGTGCAGAGAGAGAGGGGATTATATTGAGCAAAGGTTCTGGCCCGCTATGGTAAGGACAACATACAGGGCACGCACTCCAAACATTAATCCAAACTGACACACACACATACACAACGTTTTTCTGAAACAACAAGGTTTGGGCGATTAAAGGTCCAGTGTGTAGAACTTACCCTCTACTTCCTAGTGTGAAGGGGAAACCAAATTAAAAGGTGAAATGCTCGATCTAAAGTTCATCCATTCTGGGTTACTGTAGAAAGTGTGAGTGGTTCAATGTACATGATAATCATGTCACTACTGTTTTCAGAACAACCCCCATTGGGTTAAACAAATGCTGGAAAAGTACCTACTGGCACCATGCCTACAAGCTGCATCACATTGCACATCTAACAATAAAAAAAAAAAAGCTAATGACTATAAAAGATCAGATCGGTGACTTCATGCTACTCCACTTTGATGGCAAACACACTTGAGGTAATGATGTCACAGAGTAAATGACTTTTGCAGATAGTGCCTGCAGATCAAAGTGAATCAGGAAAGAGTCTTAGTGATGGTGTACGTTTTAACTGTGAAGAAATAGAGTCAGACTATTGAGCATCAACAGTCTGTCCACTCAAAAGACTGCCTGGAGCAGAGGGTATTTTAACTATAATAATTCACAAATTAAGCTGACCTGCCTTCTAATAATGAACTTTGCAAACAAAGTAATGCAGGAAGTGCTTTAAAGGTTAAAAATAAACACAAACAGCTATAATGTAACTAACATTAGTTCATGTTAAAAATGTTAAAAATGTTACAGATGTTAGAAATGTAGTTTCAATAAGTACATATACACACTACACAACCAGTTATTTTCAACATTTCTGTGTCAGGGTTTAGTAGGTGGGTCTGAATATCACCGCCGCTTTACGTAACATGGCATTAGGGGACGTATACAAATAAAACCTGATTCTCCTGACTCTTATAAGCAGCTTGTAGCTATGACGGGGAATATATGTAGTCAGAGCTGAGTCTATGTTTGTCGATAACGGCACACACGGATGAGGCACACCTGCCTGGGTGAACCACCTGCCGGGTGCGCCATGCTGCCGGTACCCCCCCTACTCAGATCTGAGTTTATGTGTGTCGAGGAACATTCAGCATTCTTTTTTAAAAAAGCTTAAAAATCTATTTTTACAGTAAGGGTCATTACTCAAAACCAGCATCTCCTTACTTGAGACCTCTACTGCATTCCTATACAGGTAATTAGGCATGACAGTTTGAACACCAACATTTAAACAACACATTAACCTGACATGGATTAAAAGAGGTTGTCAAAAGGAAAAAAGCTGTTTATGTCAGATAAAAAGGATAAAGGTTATTTGACATGAAGTAGACAGATTGCAGAAGCTATCATTGACCTGGAATTAAGCAGGTAAAACATATTAACACCCAGAGGACAAAAGAGCAAATTCACTGAGATGTGCTCTAAAGTACAGATCGATGATTTGCTACCCAAGATCCCACACTCTCTGTTAAACTCCAATAATCTTGGACCAGATGTTAATTAAGTTGTCAGATCTTGTCTGAACAACTCAAAGTTAAGAAACCAGCAGATCAAGAAAAGGTCAGAGATTAAGAAGAAAAGAATGAATCAAAAAGAAAAGCCGTGCATGACTGAAAGAGAGTTTTCAAAGCAGAGAAGCTCTTCTGGCCATGCACATAATAATCTCTGTGTTAAAGTCCTACCTTAGCTGACTGTGACAGTGTACTCGAGTCCTTACAAAAATCAATTGATTATTACAGCACTTTACAAAAGCAGGAAGAGCACAGCTATAGTGTTGTGGACCCTGAAGGAGAGACGACAGTGCAGTATCATCAGCAAATTTAACAAGGTAGCTGCCTTCTTTACAGCTCCTGCAGCTGTCACGCTACATAATAATAGGTAAAACACTCCCTGGAGAGGGATCCATGAGTCTGAATAGAGTTTCAGAAAAGATGTCACTGTACTGTAAGTTTCTGTTTGTCAAGTTTGAAAAAAAAAAAAAAACACATTGATAAAATGTGTTAACAAGGTACTTTAATATCAGAACATAGTTGTGAGCACAGACTCCCCAAAGGGGAGAGGTAAGAGGTATTAGGGGTGTTTCAGGTAAAGCAAGCACACTACTGAAGTACCCCTTTAGTGTAGCAATATGGGGCAAAAATGAAAACCACAGATGTAAATTGTAAGACAGACAGAGTAACACTAGTGTTAGTTCAGAGTCCTGTTTCAGGTCACTTGAATGTAAGTGCAATATTTACTCTGATTTTAGCTCAGTTTCTTTCCACAGAACAAGTTCTCCAAACCAAATGACAAAGTACATCACAAAAATGACCCAAAGTGTTTTCAGATCTGCCTATATTGGCATATTAGCATATTATTTTCTCTGTAGTTAAAGCTTGGTTAGGTTTAGGACAATTTGTGGAAGGTTAGAGAAAGATTTGTGTTTCATTAACTACAACCTGTGTTGCGCATGAAGGAGCTAAAAGATCACCCTTTATTGAACGTGCTCATGTGTGATGTGAACATGTGCTACCCAACTTCTTACCCAACTCCTGTGCACATCTCTCAACTAGATTACATTAATGCCCTCCTGACGGGCCTCCTGGCCTGCACAGTGAAACCTTTCCAGATGATCCAAAATGCAGTGGCCCCCCTGGTCTTAAATCAACACAAAAGGGCTAGTGGCTCTGCCACCCATATGTTCAAGACAATCCAAACTTTTCTTGTTCCCCGTTGGTGGACGTGCTACCAGTTCCTACAAGATCAGTGCCCTCTCTACCTTCAAAAACCTCCTCTTCAGAGAGTACCTCATCTCCAACACTACCAACAACTGGACATAATAAATCTATCCCCTTCTAGAATTGTCACTTCACTATACATGAGTAGTACTTATTGTGGGACCCATAGTTCTGTTGAGCAGAGTGCACCTCCAATTGTAGTATTGTATTGTACTTTTTCATATTCACTGAATTTAATTCACTTGTTTCCTGACTTTGTTTTTGTAATATTTTATTTTATTCACTCATGCACTAACCCTGTCCCTTTACATTAGCAGCTAGATTTTGATCAGGTAAATTTATGGTGTCTATGAATGAAGTTGACAACACAGGGGTCCTGAAGATGACTTAAGATGAAAATGTAAACAGTATGCAGCATCACGCTAATGTGCTTGTGAGTATGTGCAGAGAAACAAACCCAAGTAAAAGTTTTATTTTGAACTTATGCGTGCCTGGAATCCCTTTTTGGTGTCGAAGTGTGCAACAAATATTGCTGCACTAACATGTCTTTGTTTCCCTTTTTTGTAAGTCGCTTTGGATAAAAGTGTCAGCTAAATATAGTGTTTTGGGTGGTGGGGTGTTCACGTGAATTGCTGCAACCAGTACTACTTGATCTACAAGCCAGAATGCTTCTTCTGCTAAAAATCTCGGTTCCTTTTTTACAGATTCTGGATTCAAGGTTGTCCATCTGGAGCAATTTGGGTTCAGTAGCTTGCTCAAGGATACTATCAAGCATACACTGCAAAATGTCATCCGTCGTAAGGCTTACTCCAAGAAACTGGTCACTCTCGTCTCGATTGGCTGCAGACCGCGGGAGGCGGTGGGGAGGCTAGTACACACCGCTCCCAAACACACATTCCCCACTTTTGTTACTATTTGCCTCGTTTATATGACTATATCATGAACATAATGAGCCCTGGGACATGTTCACACGTGTCATTACACAGTTACTGGCAAAGAACAGACAGCTGATTGTGTTTGCAATACTCTTCCTGAAGCCGTGCGCTGAAGATGTTGAGCTTTAGGAGGGGAGAGGGCTGCGCAGCATGTGTACTAGTGATTGATGCTTATTGGTTGGACTCTTGCAAATGACATTAGCAGCTCTAGGAGGAGCCAGAGGAACCTGATTCTTTACAGATTACCTGTCTCATGTAGCACTGTGAGGAATGTTGTGGAGTTTGAGCAAACATGACAAAAAGTTATTTTTATAAAAGTTACCTGCTGATTAGTTAACAGACAGATATGAATGTAGTATCAATCTCTTTTCACCATTATGCTGTCATTGTTATTTTCGGCCAAAGCGGCTGCTGCTCAGCAAAAGCTTTATGGACTGGATTTGAAGCCAGATATGCTCTCAATCGAACAGCTGTCTGCATAGACAGACATGTCAATGTGCTGCTGGGGCGTACAAGTTGGACATGGACCTTCATCGTCACACTGACAGCTTTGTGGCTGTGCAGATGCCAATGTATAATTTCAGCTGCACTCATTCACAATGGCCTCAATGCTGTTTCAGTGGCCTGGATGAGAACAACGCTCAGGGGAAATCACATTTGGATGAGTGCAACATTAAAAACGGAAAGCTGAACGATATTGAACAGCAGGGAAAAGTTGCAGCAATAGGCAGTTTCTATTCAGAGCAGCAATATCTGAACAAACTCCTAAAAAAATACAGGAGATAGGGAAAGAAAAAGCACAATAATAGAAGATCTCAGAGTTAACAGGAAAAAAAAGAAATAATCCACGTAATTCATTTAAAACCAGGATATCAGTTAGAAAAGCAGCAGTGGGACACAGCTCATTTGTCACTTAATAACCCGAGTACTGCAGTCGATGCTCATGTTTTTAAAAAATGAAGCGACAGAATTCCTCCTTGTTCAGACAAATGATATTGAGTATCATATGCAAGAAATATCATGTACCAGCTGTTTCACTTAAAAACATTAGCATCTGTTTTCAGCAACCCATATCAGTCAAACGTTCACACACACACACACACACACACACACACACACACACACACACACACACACACACACACACACACACACACACACACACACACACACACACACACACAGAGAGAAGAGAGGAAGACAGCAATAGAGAAAAAAGAGAGCGGATTAAGATAGGAACTATGCTGTATGTCCATCCCCTCAGGAGTTGTGGTTTCTCTGTGGAGGCAGCCAGCACCAGAGCTGAGAGGTTTATTTGAACCCTATCTGTACTGCAACACCTTCACACACTGTTTTATATATATACAGTATATGCAGGAAATGACATGGGATTTGCAAACCCAAAGTGTTATGTATCTGCTACACATGCATTGGCGCACACTGCATCGCAGAGCTTAGATCCTTCATGGAAGAGAGGTAAAAGGGGCAATGCTTGGCTATGATTGCATGTTTGTCAAAGTGAGGTCCAGGGACACTCAGACACTCAGGGGGCAGAGTGGTAACTTAAAGGTCACTTCTTAGCTTCTTCTATGTTGCTGTAAGGCTGGAATACTTGTATCTAGCTATGTCAGGAGCAATTGCGATGAGATTCTGTGTTACACTGTCAGCCAGTGGTCTCACATATTTAAAGATAGCAGAATCGACCAGGGCCAGGCGATGAGGGGGACGAGGTTTGAAAGGTACCAGCGGGTAAGGGCATGGACAGATACATGAGGATATATGGTGATAAGACGTGCTTTGTGTTGGAGGCTCTCTTGGATGCTACAGTTCAAATAAAGATATCAGTATCTCATGTTATTGAATTTCATGTGTTTAAAAGAGGAAATTAGTGGCTTTGATTTAATTAACTCAAACTATCTAGTGAGTCTAACTCGGCTGCACAGGCACAGTAGTGGAAGAAACACCGGGTTATTCATTTCTCTACACTACACAAGGGCAGCATTTAAATTGATCGAATGCTTTTTGGGAGATTTAATAGCAGAAGGTCACAAGGTGGGTCAGTCAGTTTGTTTCTGTGCATATTCATGGTCCCCAGGGGATTATTGTGACCCTCTTGTTGCCTCTTGCAGATAAGATGCAGAGAGAGAGTGTTCAGCATTCATGGCAGCTACCATTCTGGACCATTCTCACCTCCAGCCTCTGATTAGACAGACAGACTAGTAACAATTTTCTGGCACTGGGAACACAGGAAATATTGTACAGTACTCCTGAGACTGAAATTGTGCATTGGGTCAGTCTTTGTCTCTTTTAGCTGAACTTCCTTCGGCTCAGATAATAAATAAATTTAATGAATTAATGATTTACTGATAACTTGTTGACTCTTCTATTTCAGGGTTTGTCCACTCTGAGCCAAAGGTTAGATTCGGAGTTTGTTAAACACACTTTCAGGAACAGACCCCAGACATCAAATAGATGTGAGTTTCAGCCATAGTTAAAATGGTTTTCTCTGGTGTGCTGTGTGTGTGTGTACTGTGTGTGTGCAGCTGAAAGCACAGTAACACCCTGTAATGCTGCAGATGCACAAATCTAAACCAACTACAAATTAAGGCAGCAATTAAAGTCTGTCCACATGCATCCAAATATTACAGGTGGAGTCTATGTGAGCAGGACATCAAAGAAACACTCTGTAGCAGAGCAGCAGTCCACTGTAGTGTAATAGATGGAGTAATATCCTCTCCAGCCTAATAACTTTACATTGTAAAACTGTAAAACTATTATATAAAACTATTACAACCCTCGATTTGGGCATGAAATGACACAATTGCAGCTCTCCCACAGTAGAGGAAATGAAGTGGGATGCAGTTATTACACTTCTAATGACCTTACAGGTGTCATTCACACATACGGCTATATATATATAACACACCTGTTGTTCTCAGCAATCTTCTAATGTGATAAATAACTTCAATCTGTGACAATGGGTGTCAGAAGGTCTCAGAAGGGACTACTTGTGTTTAAATATGTGTAACCATCCCTACATACAGGATGTTAGAAATAAATATTAATGAAAAAAGGAATTCCATTCCATTTTCTTCCGCTTATCCTGGATTTGGTCGTGGTAGGGCTCTTCACACATCTTTCTCCTCAAGCAATGCATTCCCGGGTTTGATGAGCTATGTATGCTGAGTTTTGGCACTTTGGGGACGGTCACTTTAAACGCCTACTGTCTCCAGGTCAGAGCCAATTTGAGGCAGAGTAGGGCGGGTCATCATTGTGGTTTGTGGCAGAATTTGATTGCAGATCAAGATGTCAGAGAAAAAAGTTGATAAGTTGAGGAGCAGACAGATATTTAAATTTAAATGTATTGAACAGCTTGGGAGTGATAGTTTACTGACTTGCTACAAAAAAGAATGGAGCCTCCATTCTCCTTTGTGGCAAGTCAGTAAACCTATCACAATCAAATCACATCAACGGGGCCGTCTATTCAAAGCCTGCCCCCAAGTGCCAAAACTCAGCAAAGGCGAGCGAGAGCATGCCGAGAGTGGTCTTTATGCGCTTATGGTTTTTATGTGCGTGGATTTTGGCACTGAAATTATGCCATACTGGGGGGGGGGATCCTAATGTGATGCCCGAACCACCTCAGCTGGCTCCTCACCCTATCTCTACGGCTGAGCCTGGCCAGCCGATGGAGGAAGCTCATTTTTATCCACTTGTATCCTCAGTCTTTTGGCTTTAAATGGTTTGTGGATTTTGGTTCAGAATCCACAAACAAATATACTTTCATTAGTAAAAAACATAATATAATATTTATAACTGCAGTTTCTTTAACAGTGTTTCTCTCATTTTCAACTTTTCTTAACTCATTTCTTTCATATAACTTTCCTTTCAGTCACTTTGTTCAGTCAGTCACACTTCAAACACACATTTTTATACAATAAATGAGCTGTGATCTGCAACAAAACAATACACAATCAATGACTGAGGGAGATGAAAACCTTCCCCAGTTTACAATACAGACAAAGACAAATGATCTGCGTCTGCCTTTACTTTGAGCAATGTGTCAAAACAGAAAAAAACAAAGACACAAGACAATATATGAACATTTCTCATTAAGCTCATATCGTCCAACCATTTGATCTCTTTACATTTTCTTCAGCTGAATAAATACATTTTAAATCATTCGCAGGAAATGCAGCAGTTCGGCTCCACACACTGTTTTAGAAAACCTCCTTCTGTGATCATCAATAGCCTCTGAAAACAAGCTTCAATTCTTCAGACGGTCATCTAGTTTTGGCTCTACGCACAAATAACACTTTATAATTGAATCCAATCTCTCATTTTATCACCCATGGCTTCATAAATTTCAAACTGCATTTTGATAGAGAATTACAAACGTTCTGTCTTTAAATAAGCTTTCAAAGAGAACCTCGCGAAGTGTGGTTTAATCATTGCACTCTTCCAATGTTCGCTACATTTATAGTCATTGTTGCTTCGTCATCCTTTTCTCAGTTCCAAACAGCACAGAATTCATCAATGAATATGTTTTAAATGTATTTACTGGTCACATATGTATCACATAGACATATAGCCTGTTTATATATACATGTTCTAATTTTACTGGACTCTGTGTGTCAGGAATTGTTCGGCTTTGTTTGAGAACAGCAGGTGCCAGCCTAGCTCAACACTGTGGTGACCAGGGTCGATGGAACTGAATGTTGCCTTCTTAGACATAATAGATAGCTTGCTGTTGATATTAAATTAACATAAACAGACAACAGTGGCTCCAGACTGATCCTGGGCATATAGTATTTGTGGTGTTATCTTAGGGTTTAAAGTCGATCCACCAGCACGAGTTTGGCAGAATGTGCTCTGATGTGACTCAGGCACTTCTGATGTACTTTGAGAGTGTCTCTAGTTCTCCTTGGTATAGCGTCAATAAATAATACAGCATAAGACATCAGAGGCTCCTGAACACTTTCTTCCTTCCTGACCTAACCATTGACCTTTGACTTCAGCAATTTCTCCAAAACAAACAGGTGAGTTCTATAAAAATTCATGTCATGTCATGAATGGGGAAGTTAGCTATAGACACCAAAACGTGTGCTAGGCCATAAACATGTTTGTTTCTGCTGTGTATTTGATGTATTGATGAACTTGTTCTGTAACCAGCCTCAAGTGGAAGATTGAGGAACTACAGATTTCTCACAGCCACAGAGGTTGCTGCTTGGTTTTGACCTGACTCTGGAGACGGTCATCTCTGGCACGACTCGGCACAACTTGCTGCGTTTAAACTGGTGATGGAAATGCAAATCAATACAGCATGGTTGTAAATGGGTAAAATGAGGCAATGTGAAAGGACTAAACTGTGTGTACACACACACTGTTTTTTTTTACTGTTGCACACTGTTGGATTTGTCTGGTCTGTTTGTGAATCTGTTCCATTTGATGGCTAAGTTGTTTTAACCAGAATTTAAAAGCCTAAACAGAGTCTGCAAATAGCTTCAGCAACTGCAATTGTATAATATTGTCCCTGTTAAATGAACTGACAAATAAACAAAGTAATTCAATCAATGGTTTGAGTGGCATAAATAATATCCACCTCCAGTGTATCTGTGAAGTGAACCAAAATACTCTTTTGCAAGTGCGATTAATTCAGCATAATGTAGAAACAGTTTGACACATCCTGGAATAATTCTTGTTGCAATTTGATAAACAAGAGTTGAACAATTCATTAGAACACTGAGTTTGTTCTCACACGACTGAGTTCATTCTGCAAATATACAAACCATAAAAAACAATATATGCTGAACTATCTACGTGTACTGGTATACCTGTGACTTTATATGCTGATATAAACGTACTTATTTATTTGTACATCAATTACCATCCGTCCATCCATCCATCCACTTTTGGTATGAAATGACACCTTTGCAGCTCTCTCTCACAGTAGAGGCATTGAAGCAAGGAAGTAGTTATTAGACTCCTAATGACCTTACAGGTGTCATTCACACATGGGTATTTGTATTACACATCTGTTGTTCTCAGCGGTCTTCTAATGTGATAAATAACTAGTGGCAACTAAATGCAACAGGTTTAGCAGGGCACTCCAGGCGTCTTTCTCCCCAGCAATGTCTTCCAGCTCCTCCTGAGAGATCCTGAGGCGTTCCCAAACTAGGTAGGCTATATAGTCCCTCCAGCAAGTTATGGTTCTGCCCCGGGGTGTCCTCCCAGTTGGACGTGCCCAGAACACCTCAAAAGAAAGACGGTGTGCGTTTCATGTCAGACTGCAGATAAAAGAGGCCAGAGGAGGAAGAAGAGGATTTAAGGCTGCAAAAAACTATTGTTATTGAACTAATAATTCAGCTCAGGTAAACTGCAGCCAATCCCAGAATGCACTGGGAGAGAGCGACAAGCTAACCTTAGATCACAGATACTGTTACAGCTACAGGCAATGTGAACTGTTTCCACTGGGGGTCCTCTGAAGGATGTGGGCAATGAAAGAGCTGAAGGCCAGGCTGAGACCTCTAAACCAAAGACGACAGTCCATCTTCACAGAGACCAAAAGTGAAAGTGCATTGAAGTCATCCTCTCAGTACGAAAAATTTCAACCCTTTTGAAAATGTAAGCCTGTCATTCTCTAGAAACATGTAAATGCCATTCTGATTCACTTAAATACATGATGGACAGCTGATAGAGTTTTTTTGTAAGTGCACTTGACATTCAGCTTCATCCTTTGAGTCGTGGAATCCTACATGAACATGCTGTCTTCTAAGTGGAAACAGGTTTTGTTAGCTTCTTATATCTAAGTGTTCACTGCTGTGGCCCAACCAGGAATCAACACTCTCCATGACCAATCTGAGTCATTTAAAATGTGTCTGTGAGTGAACATCGCTTTTTTTTAATTTTTTTTTTATCAAACTAATAAGGATTATCTAGCACACAATTAGCCAATCACAGCAACTCTGTACTAACAGTGGGAGGAGAAATTTACATGAGACGTATCACTGTTGGAGTTGTTGGAACTACAGAAACGTGGTTGTGAGCTTCTCCCCTCTGAGTCAGACATAATTAGTCGAGTAAAACAGATGTTAGCTTGTTACTTAGCTACAACTTGATGTTTCACATGCGTGTTTGGTGGAGACAGAGACAGAA
The DNA here is from genome assembly GCA_004119915.2 of Collichthys lucidus. Taxonomy (NCBI): domain Eukaryota; kingdom Metazoa; phylum Chordata; class Actinopteri; family Sciaenidae; genus Collichthys; species Collichthys lucidus. The sequence continues at coordinate 5,967,779 of CM014085.1, read as the reverse complement.
GGCCTGTATTTGCAGCATTATGAACTGGGTGTCTGTGGCTGGTTTTTCAGTGTGTTTTCCACCACTCAGCAGTGGTTTGTCGGCTACAGCAGGTAGGCGGAGCTAATTCAACAGATTCACTCGATGGTGTACGTTCGCTTGTAGTTACTGTCTCAGAAGTTGTCATTCCATTTTCCCTTTGTCAAATTTGTCAATGAGTGCTTGTATACTTCATTATATAAATAAATGATGATGGATGGATTGTGGGATACTGAGTATGAACAGGCAGCCTTCCAGCCTTTAAAATGTGACAGACCTCATGTTAAGTGTTTAGCTGGTCCACGGGTTGTATTTGCATGCAGTATGTACTTCAGCAGAGTGACTTTTCTGTGTTTTTTTTTGCTTTCATGGCTTTAAGATGCAGCCGTGATTTGGCCAGAATGTGAAGCTACTGCATCTGGTAGACAGTGGGTCACTTTAATTGGACTGTGGAAGGAAACCTGCACGGACACAGAATGATAATCATCAAGGATTAAAGCAGTAAGGGTGTTCAATTGAAGGTCCACACTCCTATTAGCGTTATACTGTAGGTTTTTTGAGTTGTAGCTTTATTATGTCATGACCAATTTCTTCCACTGATGTCTGTATGTTTATAGTGGAAACACTTGTATTAACTCACTGTACACCAAGCAGCAAACAGCAGACACAGTTCGTGACTGGCTGGTGAACATAGTGGAGCACTTAGCAGCTAAGAGACAGATGGTTCCCTCAGGAGTTGGTGGAGACCAAAACCTAGAGCTGAAAGAGAGAAAGTATTGGACTTACATTCATCAGGTGGACACAAACACGACCATAAATGTGTGATAATGTTGCTTTGTGTCTGCTGGATGTGTAAATTAGGTTAACACAGCTTTAGTATAATGTTGCAATATGTCACTGTTGTCTCTACAGCTTGTTCTACTGGTCCAGAATCAATGAGTGCTGCTTTAAAATCACCTTTGTACTGAGCCTACTGAGAGCTTGCGTGTTATCGATGTTGAACACATTATTGAAAGATTTGAAAAATACTGTTTTCCCATAATGAAAAGATAAAAACATGCAAAAACGTTTTAATTTGTAATCCAAATTACACATATACAAGGATTCAGGATATTAGCATGTCATTTTCAGAGACCACAGCCAAAAGAACAACAAGAGAGAGAGAGAGAAAAAAAATACAATCTATACATATTTCAGTTTACAGTGAGTAGCCAGTTGGAGAGTACCAGAGAACACTAAGGCAAATCATCAGCAGACAGAAGAAACATTGCCTTTTTTGTATTTAATCCACCACAGTAGAGTATCAAGAAGTACTTTTGCTACAAAACAAGGACCGATGTCTCCCTTTATTTGCAATCAGCTGCGTAAGTTACATTGTGATAAAAGCAAAACAAAAAACAGAAGGTATCTATCTAAAGTCTAGCATTACTGTACATGTCTTCTCACGAGCTTTGGAACACCAAACTGGCAAAAATATGCGGCTCTTTTTGTACAGCTCTGGGTTTCACCATCATCTGCCTCCTGCTAACAGAAACTCACAACAACACTGTGAAAGGCTGTGACTCAACAGGCGAAAAAATGCTTTTCATACAGTATGTAACACTGGTCCTGAATATGATGCTAGGTTTTTTTTTTTTAATTCAAAACACTTAACCCCTCGAGCAGCGTGAAGGTACTCCAAACCTGATTTTAAACTCATAATCAGCCACACAGGGTGTCATAATGAGGAGCTCAAAGAGTGTCTACAGCATGTCACCTCTCAGAGAAAATCATTCCAACCAATGTGTGAGTGTGTGAGCATAGTGTGGGTGAGTCCTAAACAGAATTTCATCATTAACCTTGAGACTAAAGGGTGAATTTTCCCAATGGGACAAGTCTGACAAATAGTGAGTATAATAATACTTATGAATTGTCAACTGGCATTGATACTGTGTTTTTACCTGCATATATTTAATATTTCCTCAGGTATGACTCTGACTCTATCAGAGTTCAACACAAACAAACTTTCCATTTGTTTGAACAGCTGCTCTGTAACATTTTCACTTTGTCATCTCAAAACTCATATGGCTCAAACACTCAGTTTACGGCTGGAAGATTACTGTTATCATACTCCGTGTGCCTATGTTTTTGTGTTTCCATAGCAACCAAACAAGGATTTGTTCTCTTGATTTTATTCGCATGTGACAGAAACAGCCATACAGAGTCTGGCAGTGGAGAGAAACGTTGGGATAATAAACTTAATAACAGGTTCCTAGCTGATAGTTGATATTTTGTGTAGCTTCAGATGCTCTGTACAGCACATGACATAGATGTTATTAAAACGTGAGTTTCCCGTCCATAATGCTTATTTTGTACAAGCTGAAGATTTCATTTGAGGGAGATGCAACATATGGAGCTGTTCCACAGTAATAAGCAAGACTAGAAAAGTTACATGAACTTTAACCGTTAACCTTTAACCCCCTAACTGTGTGAAAGACGTGTCAGCAGAGACAGAGGTTTGGTTTGGATGGTCGGCCTCTCTTTCACATTCTGGTCTTCCACCTTTGCACCACTCAGCTGCAGGTCTAGAGTCTAGACATTACAGAGAACTCAGACCGTCCCTCACCTGCTTTATATTCTGTTGGCAGCCTCTTCGTCAAACGTACATGTTCATCTGTAAATACAAACCCCATCTAGAGCGTGTTTGCTGATCCGACACCAGGCGCAGATCCACTTGTGCTCCCTGTGTCATATTCATCACTTTTTCATCATTCAATTAATGTTCTTCATGACAGGAATTTGAATGTATTGATCATTTCACCGAGCTCGCTGTCGCTCCCCAACCAAAGTGATTCAAATGTTTTCTTTGCTCGTGGCCTTGATTCTTTGTCCCTGTTTTCTTTCATCCTCGCAAACACATAAATGGAAATTATATTTGACTGTTTTCACCACTTTGCTTCTGCCTTTTGCCGTCATCCTGTAAATAAGCTAAACTGCACCTCATTTAAAGTTCCCATTTGCAGCGAGGACATAACCACAATATTTAAGCTGCACTACTTGAAAAAAACAAACAAACAAAAAACATCCCAGATTCAGAAAGGAAGTTATTTAAATTCATTGTGGCATTAAATGTCCTCGACTATCTAACACTGTTGAGAGCCAGTGCAGTTCTTTACAGCGATTCCATCAAAGCTTCGACATGATGTGATGTCGAATGTCCGGGGGAAAAACAGTGTGATCTCTGCCGGCTTTGTTGGGCGGTCGATCACATTAATACCAGAGCAATGCAGTGAAATGAGTTTCCTGTTTATGCGCACAGACATGTAACTAATATATCTGCTGCATCACAGAGAGAGGTGTCCCATTGCCTCGTATGTGTAGCGGCAACAGTTGTGAGTGAGCTTCTGCTCACAGGAGAATGTCAGCATTCAGTGTGAGTGTTACTCATTAAGATAAAGCTCAGTCGCAAACATAAATATGTATAACTCTACACACTCGTATACTGGTGTAGTCGTCATTTTCTGACTCAATCAGATGGAAAAAAGAAACACCCAGAGCCGTACAGTAAAGCCATGTTTTTGCTGGTAGGATCATCCAAGGCGTCACATAGTAGGCCTTGCCCTTTAGTGTCCATCCAGTGTGTCTCTGTGGAAATGTCTCACATACGCTCACTCACACACATTTACACACACACACACACACACACACACACACACACACACACACACAGGTGATGACATGGAACCCAAACACACACAAGCGTTCGTTGTCATGGCGAAGTGCTCCTCCACGTTGCAAATGCAAAACACCGGGAGCTTTAAAGCAACGTACAGAATCGAGACTTGAACACAATCAAAAGAATGTACAAAAAGGCACATTTGACCCCAGTGCTCCTGTACTGTGAGATTCAAGTGTAAATGAGCGTCTGTAGCATTGCTGTCGTAGCTCTTAACCATCATAGAGACAACATCCCCTCTGAGTGCACTGTTCTGGCTGCTCACATTTGTTAGCACAGGGGGGGCTAACGCTCAGATGATAATGTCCATTAGCCTGAATGCTAGCCGGTGCCAGGCCTTGCTAGGCCAGGAGTCAGAATGGTCCCTAGTGTCATCAACCGTCGTTATAGGGGCAGCGACGTCTCTTTACAAGCTGTCCCGTGGTAATACAGAAGTGCCAATCCATATACCCCATGTTTACCCCATATCCTCTCTCCTTAATCCTACACCCACCACCTTGGAGCAAGGATGGGGTGGGGAGGGTGGTTGTTGTTGGTGCGGGTTTGAGGTGTTAATCATCCCCTCCGCCGTACAGGTCGGCCAGCTTGCGGAAGCGTGGCCCCCAGTCGCCGAGGTAGTCGTAGTCTTGGTCTCCGCAGCTTGAGGAGGAGTGAAGGGAGCTAAGGGAGCCGGCGGTGGAGCCACTGCCCTCGTAGTCAAACACCAGCAGGGAGTCGTAGGGGGGAGCGGTGGGGTCGTTGTCTGCCGCCTTCAGGCCCTGGTTGGAGAAAAATGAAGGAGATGGGAAGGTGAGCAAAGAGAATCGCAATGGCAAATAATAGCAGAGGAGAGGGCGTCATTGTCGAGCTCCACAGTGAAAATAAAATGATTCCTTTGAGACTGCCAGAGTGTTCAGGAGCCGGATGATGAATAAGAATGGAGCTCCTATATGAACCTTGTTTACTGGAAATAAATATGGAGACAGGAAGGTGTGCAAAATAAAACCAGCGAGAACCTGCATCACATCACGATAGGCCCCCTTTGAGATTCCTGGTACCACAGTCTACTGTTGGCTAGTGCACATCGGCAGAGCTTGGTGGTTCGATTTGTTGCTCGATGGCACCTGATCAGAGGTCGCTGAGGCAGGAGAGTAAAAGAACTGATAAAAGCTTCACACACAAAGTCCGTGTCTGATGGAGAATAAAGAACGTTCATACCAGGCTCACTTTGAAATCAGAGAACATTGTATGAAATATTTGCTGAGCAGAGCTGTCAACTTTCAGCTCATTAAAAATGAACAATGCCATGTTTGTACCAGATATTTCCTACATGACAGTGCAACAACCCACACTATCAGTATCACTGAAAGTGAGAAAAGCACAATTTATGGCTGAGAGCGTTACAAGACTCTCCGCTACGATATCTAGCGCAGGATTATAGTAATCCTATAATATTTCTATAGTGTCATAACCCTCATAAATCTAAGGGTCTTTATGCTTTGAAAGCAAAGCAATGTGAGACCCACGTTGACCTCCCCCCGAAACCATGTCTGATCACCCCGTGCACACCATCGGAAAGTTCACTTTCAGAACTAGGACTCAAGAAGTCAAGCCAGCCTCTTCAACCTTACAAGGGTAGGATGTGGAGGAGATCAGAGTAACGGAGGGGCATAAAGTGTGTTGAGGGGTTGAGATGGACAGTAGGGAGAGCTGGGAGAGAAGGAGGGGAGCAGGGATTATGGAGGAGTATAGAGAAGGGGAGGATTTGGGTCAGGCTGGACAGATGCTGCCTCTATCTCCAGGAAGAGATTCAACAGATTACCCAGCGTAGCCTGAACTTAAAACCACCACCCTCCCACCTATACACACACACACAAACACACACACACACACATAGACATATACACGTTTTTATGAACTCACTCAAAGCACGCTGCTGGAAAAAAAATATCACCTAAAATTAACATCTGAAAACATCTGCTCAAACTAACAGCAGGGAAAATGGGATCTTTTTTGCCGCTCGTTGCTGTTCAGAGCGGTTGAAATGAAAAGCAGTAAATCTGATAAGCTGCAAAACTGTTTTGTGGGCCACGTCTGTCGTCTGACTCAAGACACTCCTGTCACTCTGAAACTCAATGGGAGGAGAGAATTAACGCAAAGAGAAAGGGAGGGAGAGAGAGAGAGAGAGAGAGCAAGTTAGAGGCAGGGTGAGAAACATCAGCTTGTCATGTCTGCCGGATTAAGCTGTCTAGATCAGCTTGCAATATCTGACAGCTCCTGCTCATTATTCATAGCTCCGCTTGGCAGATGTCTTTATGTAGCTCCGACCAAAAGACACGCTCAAATAATATGGAAGCAGCCAGCGCGTGTAGAGGAACATACACCGGCTGCACTGACAATGATGACTCTTCACGCCCCCACTGCCCGGACGCCACGCACTCGAGATGTGATGACAGCAATCAGCTGCGTTAAAGGAAGACTTCAGTCTATCTGATTAACTCTGAGAGTCATGTTAATCCATCTGAGTGTCATTCTTTTACAGCATAAAGACTGACTGCACTGATGACAACCAACCTTGACATTGCATTATAAAGTCCAGTCAGCGGCGTCTATTTTATAGGCACTCCAGAAATCTCGCCCACGTTAACGCACGTTTGTCCGGGCATGTGTGTGTGTGTGTGTGTGTGGAGGTGTGAAAGTTTGCAGGCTTTCAACTTTCTTCACACAACTTTTTCTGTCACCTTTCATGTGTAAAACTGAGAAACAACGGCATGAATTTCTCTGAGGGGAATCTGTCCGCTGTTCTGCAATTTGTTGTGTTTAAACTACAAAACGAGAACTGTTAAAGAAGAGATGATGAGGGAGGCAGTGGACATGGCCAGGTAGAGGCTGTGATGGCGGGTTTCTCGCTCCGTCTTAGACGTGGTGTGACCTGATCATGAACTAGGTCACTAACTGTGGTACCACTGGTGGTAAGCAAGCTCCATTGAGTGGTACACCCCCAGGACTGTGGGGGCATGTCCGATGAATGATTAAAAATATCAACAAGATTATGATCAGGTAAAAATGAGCAGTATTCTCAGCCCCCCAGGACTGTGGGGGCATGTCCGATGAATGTGCTGAAGTAAAGCAGCATTTTTTAAGCACAGAACTGAAACGTGTCAGATGAGTTCAGAAAATGAGATGACTAACTTTGAAACACTCTGAGCGAGTTGAATTAATCTCGATCTCTCTGCAAGGGGTGCAGGGGTATGCTGAGGGTGGCCTCAACGTGTCATCGAGCCATCCTTTAGGACCACCCACAAAATCCTGGACAGAAAACTGGTGAGAAAATGTTTGAACCTCTAACTCCAGATTTCACTAATTTATCGTTTTTTTTACGCTTTCAAATATTTTCAAACATATTTAATGTATTTTGAAAGAAATTCCTTTATACGGACAAAATACCACATGATTCTGAATGAAAATGTTGAAACTCACATTTAAAATGTGCATTTCCTGTCATTCTTTATCATGTTTGAGTGCATAGCGCTTGCTTACATCCATCATTAGTTATAAACTCATACATGATGTGGAGGTAGTAAGTGGAGGTACGGTGGCGGATCAAAAATCCCGCAATCGTAGCTCTAAACAGGAAATGTATGGTGGGGATCACCCAGATGACTCTAATTCTGGAATAAACTCTATTTAGAAGTCGACAACAATATATAATCTTCTTATACAAATAAACCCTGTGTAAACTGTCTGTAACTGAGTAGAGTCAGCTGTGTCATAGGGATGGTACTTAAAAAGTTTGAGAAACACTGAACTGGGTCATTAGAAGCATACCTAATGCTCATGCTTTAAATATTTTAAATGCTCTTATATGTTTCTTTGTTTCTTGTCTGTGTTGAAATGTTACCCAACAGTATTCGTTGAAATTTTCAAATATTGGCTACAAATATTGGGTTCGGGCTGCTTATAATACCTCTGTAGGTTCCATTTTTCTTTCTTTCTAACCTGAATGAAATGATATTAGGCTTGTTTTTTTTAGATTCATGATCCTGTGTTGGCTTATAATATTAAGAAAATTGTAACCGATCCTTAGAGAAAGCTTTTACCAGTTTTCTGCAGGAATCAATATTTGGATATTTCCAATGGCCATGAAATGTGAAGGTGGTTTCTTAGTAACAAACCCACATTGCCATTGTTTTGGTTCAGTCTCTCAGCAGCAGCAGGACGTTGCTGATCTGTCTGCTGTAGTGTAATGCAGCTTTAGGATTTCACATTCATTGATTCTCCTCTGTTGGCACACGTTTTGTATCATTTCCTGTTAGTACAAAATGGCATCCTGTAATTTCCTCCATGCACCTTTAGGAATAGGAAATATTATACAGTGCATTTATCAAGCATGCGTACGAAAATGAAACACAGCGACAAAGTTCCCCACAAAGTGTGTTTTTAAGGAGCTGAGGATGGCCTGCAGCCAGTCTGTGGATTAACTAAACTCAGACTGCGGCCGCATCTGAAGCCAGCTAATCCTGACCATTAGCAAAGCTAATTAAGAATTACACACACTGTGTTTCTCTGCCTCCTTATGTCCCTTTTTAAAGAGAGTTGGCTGTTGTGTTGGCTATATTCTGCATCCTGCTGCCAACCACACATCACATATCACTGATACGTCACTGATACTCGTGTATGCGCTGTGTGTGGACACCAGGCTGCACAACAAATACTATATTAAATTTTAAATCTGCAACACTTCATAATGTTTCTGTGAGTACTTTGAAAATATGCACTGCTTTCGTTTTTAATTATCAGTAATCAAAGAATGTTACAGTGGGTTAGTTCCCATACTGGCAGCGAGCGCAACTGTTTGAAAACAAACAAACAAACAAAAAAAATACTTCAATATCCTTAAATCCTGTAAGGTGATGAGGTAAACTGCACACTTCCTGGCCACTCTTTGATGCTTTATAGCAAAGGATGAAGAAGGGATGAGAGAAGCAAAAGATCTAATGTTGGCAAATCCAGCTCTTTTTTTTCTGAACAGTGTTTGCTTACTGCTGTCGAAGAGACAGTTTGTATTTCACTCAAGTTGTGATTCATCACTTCCTGTGTGCTGAGAAGTGAATGTGGATGACACCCGAATTTAATATGACCAAACAGATTGAATGTCACTTAGTGAGGATGGGACACCTTCCTCTGCTGTGGCCACACTGTCTTGCTGGTTTTCGACTGACAACACTGACATTTTACACAAAGATGTTACCGTAGAGATATTACTGGTAAGAGGCTCTGTGATCTGTACTTGTGGATGACAGAAACAAACCCTGTGTGCAGACGTACCTCGTGGATGAAGTCTCCTATGTCTCCTGGGTGGGGGGCAGCAGAGCGGATGGGGTACTGGTGGTCATGATGGAGGGGCCTCTCATCCAGGCGTCGGATCCCCACCTTGACACACTCGGACTCCAGGGCATCAGGCTGCTGCAGCTGACTTAGATCGTAGTCCTGGATACACACATACACATGTTGGTGTTACAGTAAGCAATTTCTTTTAGAACTCACACCTAATATCACAAATCTGCCTCCAGATGCTTTACGATGTGCACAGCACGCCCTCTGTCCACCTTCAGTTAATTTTCATCTTGAACTGCTTTAACCAGTGAATTTCCCCAGGGATCATTAAGTTCATCGTCTCTTTTTCAACTTTCAGGGTTCGTGGAGTTTTTTAGAAGTGAAATCCAAACACACACACACCAGAATAAATATAGTTTATACCCAGAGCAATAAATACGTACTTTAAATGTTTGATTATTCCACCAGCTGTTCATATTCATTTTCATAACATTTATATTTAACTTTGTTTTGATCATGGTTAATTTATAAGAGTGCAAACTGTGGACTGTGGAAAGTGGATTTACAGACTTACTGCTAAAGTCAAAATTTTAAAAAATAAAATAAAGAAGAGCAAAATAAAAGCACAATATGAAGAACAACATTGTTTGTCAGTCTGGTGTTCAGCGTAGCTATAAACAGACATCTTTTAAATACCTTATATATATATATATATATTTAGATTATGTTTTTTTTTATTTTTATTGATGATTACTTGTTGTTTAACATAACCTTGGATTCCTGGAGTATTGCAACAAAAATAATAATCTCCCCCTAGTATTAATAAAGTGTTTCTGATTCTGAATGTAAATCATTGTCAGTGGTTAATGTAGGGTGAAGCCTACTAAGAACATTAAGAGTCTACAGCCGTGCTAACAGCTCTGTGAGGCTGCACTTTAGCACTTCTCTGCAATGTGTTAAATGTGAAACACAGCATGCTAACACACTGACAACACAATGTTAGCATGTAAATTCACCCCGTTCACCCTTGGCTAATTAGCAGTTAACACAAAGTACAGCTATGGCTGATGGAACAGTGTTTTGCAGGTATTGGTCGGAACCCAAAACACAAATTAAAATTTTAACCCAATGATGGCTCAAGATGCAAAATCAATTGGTTTCCTCATCGAGGTACCAGAAAAGTCCGCACCAGAGTTTCATGAAATGTATCTGTTAGCTGTCACAATATTTCAGTCTGGACCAAAGTGACTGAACAACAGGCAGTGCTGTACTATGATGAACACATTGGCACTGGCAGTGAAAAGAGAGAGGGAACTAACCTAAAGCGAGGGAACCTAAAGAGGGAACACACATTACAGCCGTTATGCTGGTTGTAGTCATAATATATGTTTATATTGATACTAAATATGATTTTTCCTGACCTCCTTTGACATTTACAAAATTGTATGCCTTTTATTGTGTTATATAACCTGTAAACCCATTCACTTCCTCTGCTGGAAAGTGAAAACCAATAAAAGACAAATAGGGAACTTTTCAGATAATTCTCCCTGAAGCTGGTGCACCAACCCACTGATAAAAACTCTTATTGGACATTTGACATTTGTAGTAGGAAAGAGAACCTTATATGATGATATATTATATCAATCAGTTTTGGGTTTTTTTGCAACTCCCTTTAGAAGTATAAAATCGCTGAATACAGCTTTAAAGCTTTCTCCAAACTCATCAGCTGTCACCTGATGATGACTGAGCCTTAAGACTTCCTTTGCAGCCGAATTAGCACCTTCACACATGAGAATGACATTTCCGCTAAACTCTATAAACAGATTTGTTTTAAAAAAAGGCTAAATCATCGTCCATCAATAGCTGGTAGGTTCCAAGGTTGTATTTCAGCCAATGGGTTCCGCCTCTTTTGTTCTCCATGCAGACTGTTTACATGCATGCAACAAAAGCTCGCTCAAACGTTACTGGTCAATACTCTGTCTACAAACTGAAACCAGAACACTTCCAATGCCAAAAATTAATCCCTTGCATACAAATGCATCTGCATTGATAAACAGCCATCTGTTTGTAGAGATTACCCTGCCCCTGATTTGAGCTACTTACTTTGTGACCATCTTGAAATAATAGTATGGATGACCTTCCTCATACTTCTATCACCATGAAAATATTTCTATATGTGTCTGTGTTTGCCTTTACTGATGTGGAACTTTGCTAGTGTGAGCGATTGTCTATGGCGTCCAATATGTAATATATATGAAACCCTGGCTGTGCATTATTTATAATCTAGTGAACAAGTCAAATCCATTGTTATTCAGTGATGTGAACTCCTAGACTTTTTTACATTTTTTTTTAGACCTATACTTTTTAATTTGGCAGCAGTGACTTTTTGCATTTAGAGAGCTAATTATAACTGAATGCAACTTCAGTAATCAAAAAAACTAACAAAAAAAAAAAAAAACCCTGCTGTCCTGACCTTCTCAGCCATGGTGTTTAACATTAAATTGCACGATAATGTTTATATGTTTGGAGACGGTGTCCTCAGATTGTCCTAAAACACGAAGTTCAACTTCGACTTAAAAAGACATATCATCTGTCCTTGGCAGAATGTTTAGGCTGCTGTAAATTCACACTTCAGAATAAATGAGAACATTACTTACATTGATCTTTTTGTCCAAACTCTAACAAACTGAAACCAACATGTATAACAGTAAATTCTTCCTAATGCCCGGTGCACTGAATGTCGCTGGGTATAAAAATAGCACTAGTTCTCATCACAAACTTGACTGATTCATAAAAGTAGCAGTCTTCATCAGGACTGGCTTGGAAGAACATTTAAGTGTTAGCTGTGTTTAATATTTGATGTAGTGAGAATTTCAATGACTCAAACGGGTGCCACGAGTTTTTCTGATGCAACGTCTGCCATTTCTCCTACATCATCCGCCTAAGGGAGGAGTGAACCCGACTATGTAATTAGCATCCACTTAGAGAAGCAAAGTCTCTCTTTCACCTACTCTTACACACCATCAGCACAGTCAGCGGGTAGAGGGGAAGTGTGTGTCACAGCCTCTGATCTGTTCATGTTGAATGGTATTGTCTGAGTCACTACAGCAACTATCCAGAAACCATTTCGTGCTCTCTGGTCTCCAGGGAAATCGACTAAAGCAGCCTTTTCAGGACAATAACAACATGCTGTGAACTGACCTTGGGCTTTGCTCACAGTAATGGCCAACCAACAGAATACTTTTGACTGAAGAGCAGCTAAGAGCCTTGCAATATCCTGGCAGGGAGAAAGGAAATACTGTGTGCTTCAACACTTAAGAGCTAGACAAACTGATGTCCTCTTAATAATGACATTTTCTCCTCTTGAAGGACTACATTTAAAGAACAAAACCAGCATTCATGCATGGTCATGTCTTATTTGCAGCAAATGAATCATTGTTTCCACTAATGATTTCATTGGTTTACAAGACATGAGTTTGTTTTAATTATTTCATAGTTGGTTGTTCATTATCACACAATTGTACATGCAGTTATTTAGAACAATAAAAACTAGTTCAGTGTTCACTGTGATGGATGACCAGCAAGTTTCTGCAAGTTCAGTTTCATATTTATGGCAATGAATAAACAATAATGACAGAATGTTGGGAGGATAGAAAAATGCAATACAAGATGTAAAGCACTTTTGAACCTTTATTTTTAACAGTGTAGCTCAGTGAAGAAGGTTACTGCTTATATTTGGTGTTTAAAGCAAGAGATGTAGAGTTGTAGCTTTCAGAACTCAAATTCCTACAGGACTTTCACAACATTTAAATAACGATTGGTTGCTTTTTGAATCATGACTCAATAATACTAAACAAAACCTGCTTCATGCTAGGCCAGATATGGTCATGACATCGGTCTTGTCCACACATACAGATTTAAACATGGCAGGCTTTGAGCACTGAGCATATATTAATATACTGTACATGCTCAGCTTCAGTAGAGTTGCTATTCTTTGACATTGCCTCTGCTACCCTAAGATAAAGTGGTTTACTTAAACGTACGGAATAGCTCATATCTTTGCAGTAAGATATATTTTCTTTGTGTTATCCATTACTGAAAGACTGTTCGCACTTACGTAAGAATTTACTGACATTATCTCCTGCTCGGTGTGTTTATGAAGCCATGCCGCATGCACAAATGAACACGTCACTCTCAATTTAAAGACTAATGGTTTGTGCTGCTGTATGCTGCTGCATGTATTTAATTCAGAGGATAGCATGTTACAAGGACAAGTGATGGGGGTTAAAATGGGCAAAAAAAAAGCACAGTCTGCACCCGTCCCACACTGTGGGACTGAAGATAGCAAAGTGCCAAAGACTGCCTGACCATACCTCATTTTACACAATCATGGGTGCACTAACTGGCACAAGTACATTCGCTACTTACACAACAAGAGTGCTGGCCAGGAAATAAATTAAACTAGCAATGACACTTGTGCTGCTTGCACAGAGCTCAATCAGATAAAGGATCAATAAGTCAGACAGATTAGACCAACATATTCAACTAAACAACCCCTCTGCTGCTGCACTCTGATACCACAGGGACGGAGGTGGGGAATTGCACGCTAATAAGGCAGATGGAAATTGCCTACTCACTTTATTATAATACACTCATGAACTCTAATATTATAAGGCCTCATAGATATACACATAGATAAATATGCTATGCAGGAGCGACACACAGTGCATGGGCAGTGACGTGAGCTGATGACATGCCTCCGCTTGCATGTATTCTTTTGTGATCTGACACAGATTGTGAGAAAATTATTACCGACCTGAATTCTCACAGTGCATCATGACATGATCCTACAGGGACCACAGCTCAACCTCTGCCTCCGCCTATGCATTCACAAACCAAAGTTTTGCAGGCAGTATTTAACTTTAACTTACTCTCGACCAATCACAAACCTGCTGCTGATATTTACCAGTTTTATTCTGCTCCAGGAAATGCACACTGCAGTGCATTATGTAAGCTTTAATAAGTCTTTAAGGCTAAAGATGTATTAGTTATAGGTAAGGATTAGAAGCGAGTGGAAAGACAATAATGTGTGTGTATGTGTGCATATTTGTCATGCTTAGCATGCCTAAAGTAAGAATCTGTTCCAGAGTCTGCTTTTTTTCCAGAGCTTAAATCCAGACAAATAAAGATCCAGGCTGTCTGAAGTAAAAAAAAAAAAAAACAAAGAGAGAAAACTAACTAACAAAAATCTGATCAAACAGAAGAGAGCCTCAACACCACCCAAGGCCTGTGCGCAGTGTTACTGTAGCAGGAACTAACTACCAAGGGTGTATAAGAACCTACAGTGGCTGCAAAAAAAAAGCATGAAAGGCCTTATGTAAGACCCTGTGTTTTGTCCATTCTGGGCTACTGTAGTAACATGGCTGTGCAAGATGGTGGATCAAACTAATGGACATAGTTATGCATATTATATTATATTTAGATCCCCCTAAATATTACACACTGGACCTTTGTTATGTTTTTATTTCAGGTGTAACACCTCTCTTTAATGCTTGATGCCTGAAGTGAAAATTGGTTAAAAATGTTTAAATCTATATAGGACCATGTTCAGGAAAACCTGTATTTAAGTCTTAGCAACTCGGTAAACAAGTGTGTGTTTTGTGTGTTTTGATGAAAGTTCATCTGAGGAGAAATGAGGAAGGGAGAGATACAATAATAATAATAAGAGTAATACATTTATTTCTAAGGCCCTCAAAGGCGCTTTATATGCAAACAGAAAGAACAGAGGCAATTAGAAACAATTAGTGCAACTACAAACAACTATAAAGCATCTCTTCCTATTCATTTGTGTAAGCAGTTCTGGTGGAAACGTTCATACATTCATCTCAAAGCCTCATGTTTGTCTCTTATTTTTGGTTATTTCTTTCAATTAGTATTGCCGAATGACACATGCAAGTTTCTTGGATCATTTTTAAGCAGTCAGAAAAACCACTGTGCTTGACAGAACTGCAGATATGGACAGGTGGTGCTGCTCTGTTAATCATTGTATAAAACCAGGCCCATATTAATTATACAGTCGTGATTGGCTGACATCACCCACAGGTTTCCGAAGAGCCGCCATCTTGGCTCTTCCGCCTCTGCCGCCTCGCCAACTAATCCAAAAATGGGCAAAGACGTGGATCAATGGGTGGACTGAATGACCCCTGGTTGCAAACAAGCCATCTCTAACTGTGTTTTCCTGTCAATCAACAAGGCAATGCTGTTAATTATACATAACTTGAAGCCTTAATATAATTTGTCCTCAACTAGGTCAACCTCTCTGTCTTTCTATCAACACACTTGGCAGGCTGCATTTATGTCGTGTACGAATATGAGAGCTTTACATGACATGTTAAAAAGTGGTGTGTAAAGTCGAGTCAGAGAGCAGACGTGAAAAGTGCAGTCCATAATCAGGTTTTGAAGTATAGTGTTGTACTAAAACACTGACCATTCTATTCACCACACAAGGGCAGACAGTGGGGAGCATGAATCATTCAAAAAACCATGTTGACAGCTCTTGGACGGAGCTGCGTGGTGCCCTGGCCTTGTCTGTGTTTGCTGGGCTAAAACTGCACCTCATCTTCAGAGACTCACACAGAGAACCAGTTTAACCTCACGGCCCACTCACTGGGAAAGCGCTTCACTATTTATACTTGAGCTGAATAATTTACAGTTCAGACTAAAACAACAGAGTGAAGCTGTGCTACAGAAGGTGGGAGGGTCACTCAGGTTGAGATGTTAAAGCTAAATCCCTGTAACAAGTTCAAACTCTTCTTGATGCACGAAAGCTACACATTACGTCAGTGATAAATTTAATCTCTATAAACATATCTGCGTATGAATGCAGATCTGCAAGGGACTGAGTATCGCAAGTATTCCGTGTTGTATTTGTAGTCTGAGTGGTATTGACCAATCATGTTTGAGCGGCTTTGGTTGCATGCAGCTAACCTTAGTCATCCTATCTTGGAGACCTGGAGGACCAGGATTAAAACAGCACCTGTCCTGTCCACCATTCAGAGGGACCCAATCGAAAGATCAACATTATTTAAACTAAAATTGCATTTTTAATTTTGTTAATGTTAATGATAACTGTTGTTAACTAGTTTTTAGGCTAACCTTCCTTTACTTAACTATTTCGCTTTTTATTGGCTTAAATGAAATACATTTGATTAAATTAGACTAAAGATTAGATTAAATGATTTCATTAAAGCAATGAGATCCCTATAGTCATAACAGTGGTACTGAGGGAGCCTAATTTTTTTTGCTACATGATGTAAAGGCTGTAAAAAACACTGACTGCCGACATGAATCCTATAACTTGCTCCTTCCTTCCAATAGCGACAGCTGACTGTAAGAAATGTCCATATCGCATTTATATCCAGAAAAACGTTCATACAAATACATACATTTTTTTTGAAAAGTCCATGGGTTGCCTGCATGTTTTTTGGTATTTTTGTTTCTCATGTGCACTTTTTGTCTAGTTAACGTGAGATATAATGCAATCTAGGAAAAACATACTACGAACATTAGTGGAACAGAAGAAATTATATTTGAGGTGGTGCAGGAAATTAGTTTCGTTGTTGTAATCTATTTTTTGTCATTAAAAAGTCTAATTTTCATTAACTGGTGAAGCTAAAGACTGAAATACAAACAGACTTCAATATATCAACTAAGGCCAAAGCTATTTAATTTATTGAATTTCTCTCTCCAGCTGCTGGCAAAGCCTTGGACTTATCATTCCACTCCATAACATACAGACCTGCAAAGAATAATTCATACTGTACATATCCTATGTGACTGTCAGTGTGGCACATGACTGTCTGATGCTGCCTTGCACGATGACAAAGAGAAGCAGCTATTTCTCTTCATCTCCGGTTCTCCCTCTTGTGCATACACTCCTTGTTTCTTAAACGATTTAGCAGATGCGTCTATATTATGAAGGAGCCATAATTGCTACCTGGTTTATGTTGACTGGCAACATTTTACTAGTCCAAGGAGAGCTAGGCTATATTCCTGTGCTGTACAGAAGGATGTATGAAGCACATGACACCAGAGACTTATGGTGTGTCATATGGTTTAAGAACTATGGTTGTGTGATGACTGTCCACAGCAGAGGGAAGGTTTACATTACATTGCAGGCATCTGACTTGGAGCTATATTAGGTCTTAAGTTTGCCTTTCATATCTGCCTGACAATGATCATCTCCATCCTGAATTTACTTTTACATTTAATACACTTTTATACAAAGCACAGTGTGACGGGGACATGTTAGTGCAGCAATAAGTACTCATATCAATCAAGTGATAGTTGTAGAGTGGATAGATTTAGCATGTCCAGATGTTGGTAGTGTTGGAGATGAAGTTCTGAAGAAATGGGTCTTCAGGAGGTTTTTACAGGTAGAGAGGGATGCGCCTGATCTGGTAGGAACTGGTAGTGCATTCCAACAACGGGAACAATAGACGAGAAAAGTCTGGATTGCCCTGAGCGTACGGGTAGCATTGTGGGCTGCTACAGGTACAGGCAGTGGAGCTTGATAAGCAGCGGGGTAACATGTGGCCTTTTAGGTTGATTGAAAACCAGACACACTGCTGTGTTCTGGATCATCTGAAAAGGTTTCAGTGTGTAGGCTGGGAGGCCTGTCAGGAGGTCATTACAGTAGTCTAGTTGGGAGATGACCACAGCCGGTATCAGGGGTTAGGTAGCATGATAAGTTAGGTAAGACCTGATGTTATCCTGTGTTATAAAGTGCAAAGTGGCATGACCAGGCAATTGAGTTACCCTAATCAGAGAAGGTTAGTTGGTCATCAATCATTATGATTGAACATGTCAACTTTCTTGCTACCCTAGTAGGGGCGAGATATAGAGGGTCAATTTTGATGTTTGAGAGGCATTTATCCAGAGATTGAGGGGTCGTCAGGGGAGATGACAGTATGTAGTCATGGTCATAGTTAGGGTGTATAAGAGTTTTTAAGAAGTGTGGCTGGAGATGGTATGCCTCCATCCAGATATGATAGAATTTAGATTTATGGACCCCAAGACAGACCTATCGCTGCAGTGTTTTCTCAACACCTCTTTAATCTTTTGCCTCTAACTGCACTTATATAAGCTGGTTTTATTGATTCCATATTGAAAACGTAAACACATCATCAAGTCAGTGCTGACTCTTTCAGCATTTAACCATGACCTCTATCAATCCCAAATATTTGAATGCTCTGAGACTGAATTATTAAAAAGTTTTCATGGCAAACAACTTTCAGATCTGTTTTACAAAATGGTGTTTATGATATCTGATGGTTTCTTGCAATCATAACTAAACTTAAATTCTGCACTTTGCACCAACTTCTGGGTCTTCTTTTACTCCCAGTTGACCTTTGAAAAGAAAGTTATTCAGTTCTGTTATTTTCAATTAAGAAAATTAAAAAAAAACATCTAGTCTAGCCAAGAAGCCATGTCTGGAAATTTCTGCCACATGATTCCCATCGAAGCCTGTTGTAGGGAAGCTTTGGACCCCCCTTAGAACTATATGGAGAGGGGGAAAGGGTGAAAGAAATGCATTGCATGCATGTAAAAACTATAAAAATAAGACAGTTGTAATAAACAGCATGAATAATCTCTACAGAGATGCAGAAAAAACAACATATATATTGTGAAAATTAGGTGTTATTCCCTGACACGTTTATCTGAACTGACATCCGTTACTGATAACACCTGTGCAGCTGCGTCACCTGTCAGTGAGCCTTAACATTGACTGCTGTTGACTTAGAGTTTGTATTTTGAAAAGTTTGAGAGCGCAGACACAATGTTTCATTTTGATTTATGTCCACCCACACGAGATGAATCAGAGTGTGAATTAGTGTTAGCGTTCGCATATTAAAACTAAACAGTTTGGCAAACATCCTCACACACACAACCATTCTGTGTTTAGTTTGTATACGAATGAGAATTCACATGCTCAGACAATTAAACTCTGATCTTTTACACCAGCAGCCAGCCGTTCATCAACCAAAATCATAAAAATAAACCAAGCACATTCTAAAAGTTTTTCCAGTGGCAGAGGTTGTAGAGACAGTCTGAGTCTCAAAGCTTTCTACTACCGTATGCTCCTCATCAGCTTGGCTACAGTATTCAATCACATATTTCAAAGTGTGTGTCCATCTAATAAAAGACTTTCACATAATGTATGATGTTGTGTCCCTTTGTGAAGCCTCCTCTCTCATATCAAGAGTACTAGACCTCTCTGAGGTCGTGACTGAACTTGAAGGACAGACAATAGGAGAAATGGAGCTGACATTGCGGACATGATCTTCATATTTTTGCCGTGGCAGTGCTAGAACTGGTGGCTGAAAGTGATGTCAATCACGTTGAACGGCTTTCTAGTTTAATTTGTCTGATCCACTCTGCACATAGTGATCATTTATTTTTCTGGAATTTTGTTTTACTCTTTTTAGTTTGCTCCCATGTGCTGAATTCCCCAACAAACATCTTTCTTGTTGGTCGTGTTGTGGATCTAGACTCAGTGTTGGTCTTGAAATATTTCATTCTAGACCAAAGAGACCAACTAGATTGGCACATTGACATGCATTGTTCTCTGAAGATCATTTCCCAATGTTAATCCTGTGACTTTTCATCTGTACCACAAACCTGCAAAACCAAGAACATTCCCCTCAGCTGTACTTGTAAATGCTAGCATGCTAACACCCTGAGCTCAGATAGTGAACATGGTAAACATACACCCTATATATAAATCAGCACATAAGCATTGTCATTGTGGGCCTGATGATGTGCCTAAAACCAACTGGCAACATCCGTGCCTGGGAAATTAAGCCAATGCGTAAGTGCCAAAAAAAAAATGTAATTCTTTGAGTGACCACTTGAGGCTGGCTACAGAACACTTCAACCTCCATAAGTGTACAGCCTGGTACAAACTGTTTTGGTCTCTAGCTTATTTCAGCAGAATGACAACTGTACGGAGGATGATGTTTTTTTCACTTTATATTAAAGCTTAAGGTAACACCGTCACCACTTTGAGTGACAGGTTTGTGCCGTTACATATGACATAGGCATTGTTTGGCCCGCCTTACTTCCACTGATGATCCACATCTAACAATTTTAAATTAGAGGCAAACAAGGCAATACATCCAACAGGGCAGTGGCGAGCTTCGCATATTTTCAGCTTCAAAACAGCACTATGGGTCATGCACTCATGCATTGTCATCCTTTAACTGTCATTGGCCAAAATACAATTCTCACACAGACTGTGGAGTAGTACTTCATTTCTTGAAAAAAAAAAGCCAACAGGCAACAGTTTGCACTATTATCACTTATTTTTTTTAGCAAATACAATTTCCTGTAATTATTATAATTTGAAGCAATCTACTATTCTAAAAGACAAATCACTTCTGTTTATGAAAACACCAGCATGAACCCAACAATGACAAACATGCAAATGAAGCAGCTTTATCAAAAACCTTTAAAATAACTGAACATCTCTCCTTCTCTAGCACCTGTCAGTGCTGTCAAGTATTGTGTTTGACAGGGAGTCAAGGCGAAGCGGGAGGAGATGAGATGAGGAGGAGGAGGAGGAAGCAGAGCCTGGCGTGAATAGAAAACTGCCAGAGACATTTCCTATCCTCAGCGGTGGACGACAGCTGTAACACACTGTGGCAGCTCTCTATAGGATCTGTGTTATTCAGAGATCCAAGTACAGGAGAATGGAGCACAGGAGAATGTATGCCTGCTGGGTCTGTCTATGGAAACAGCTTTGTGGGTTTCAGTCCGGAAGAATACCCCTAACACCACTCAAGCTGCATGCAGGAACCCATGACATTACACTCCTGCAACCACTGGATTATTACAATAATACTTGCAGTTAATTAGCCTTTGCAATTGAACTGGAGCAAGCTCATGTGAAATAAAGTCAAACCTTGACTTTTAAACATAAAACATTCAAACATTAATATCCAGTTTCTCTGTTTTACTTTCCTCCTAAGTAGTTTTAAATCATCTTATCATCCATTAAATACACTAATTTGTAAATGACAGACCCACTGGTGTGCTACTGCTTAAGGGATTTAAAGAACTTTCTACGTTATTAAAGTTGTCTCCTTGCAGGATTTACATCGTTATCAAAAAATAGCACAGATTCAGATCTCAACTGTTTTTAACTGTCTACCTGCAGTGCATGTTGGGAAAGCTCCACGACCTGAAACAAACACATTACTGTACACCACTCTTATCTCTAAAGTGTATCATACATCAGCTGCGTCTGTGCAGCATGTGCGGTATTCATCGAAGTAAATGCAAGTGTGTTTGTTTTGCTGTGAGTACATGCTGTTACGTACGTCGTTAGCATTGGCTGAACCTGATGCACGAAAAGCTGCTTCTGCAGATGGAAGCTGCTGTGAAATCCTATTTAGCATTGCAAAAAATAAAAATGAAAAAAAACTTCAGCTGACCAAACTATTCCAGCAGGTGAAAGACAAGAAAGAAAAGGGCTATTACAAACTTAATATAATATTAATATATGTCAAACCCTGCCTCCCAGAAAATTGCTTATTATATACTAGTAAATTGTTTTGCCAAATACATTCTGGAAGAAAGGTTGCTGCCTGGATTATGTTCATTGTTTTCTGCAGCCCACACAGTATTATGTTCCTGCAATGCACATAGGGCTGTATGGAGGAGGTCAGTGTTGATGGTGAGTGTCCAAAGTGCACAGCGTTGACACCAGAGAGTGGGGTTTGCATCCTGTGTCCAATCAGGGCGCACTGCAAGCTGGACACACAGAGCTGCTCGCTAATACCCATTATCAATGCAAAGGAGATGACGTCACAAGACACACCAAAGTAAATACAAGCAACTGGAGGGAGACAAAGAGTGAGAGAGAGATAGAGGGTCAGATTCTTCATCATTTGTGTTTTTGTTTTTTTCTTTGCCACAGTCTTCTTGGTGGTTTGTGTGAATCCTATCTGCACAATTTAAACTGTCCCTCTGTTGGACACACCACATTTCTGGAGATGAATGCAACAGTGTGAGAAAAGATATATATAACTGAAGACATATTTGAGCAAATGGCATTCATGTTAAACCTTGTGTCACTCTGTTGGACCCCCAGCACTGATTTTTTGGATTTTCGAGAACATGCTGTCCAGAAAGAGGTTCTTCCAGCTTTGTTTCAACCTGCACATTGCAGAAAACATAGACAGAACTGAAGGAAAACCTGACATCTTCTACAAAGTCAGACTGCTCTATGACGCAATCAGAAATAGCTGTCACTGGTGGAAGATTTTGTGGAGCGATGAGCAGATGGTGCCGTTGAGAGGCACACTGGCCATCAAGCAGTGTGTGAAAGGAAAACCAGACACACCTTTGCCTACAATTTCCTCATCTACAGAGCTACCACTGAAAATAAAAAGGTAGGGAGCCGCAGCTGTGGAACACCTGTGCCAAAAAGTGCTAACATCTAACCACAAGCTACTTCACAACCTACAATCTGCTTGAGGTATTGACAGACGAGAAGATTCTTGCTACAGCAAAGTTGGAAAGATTGTTCTTGTGAAGTGCAATGACAACGGCCCCATCACTCTGGCCCCAAAATGTATGGGTAGGAAAAGAATACATTGACATCAAGTGCCTAGAGGTTTTAAAAAGATACGACTAGGCCATGGATTTGAGTTGACAAGTTGAGCCAACGCATACGCTTTTGCAGAAGGGAAATGAAATCAAGAAATGGCCTGCTATGCATGATTACCCACACATTTCCTCATCTGGCAGTTGTGAACAGCAGGCTGGTATACACGAGAGACAAAGCAAGACGAAGCAGCTCAGGACACACTTAACCTCCTTCATTAATTGCATGAGCATTGCAGAGGTGGAAAAGAGGAAGGCCATCCTTGGAAAGTTGAACTCTTTCAGCTGGGTCTGCTTAAAAGTGAGCTGACGTTCAAGACTGATCTGTAGTCGATCACATGCCAGTCGATCACATGCAAGAGTGAAGCAACCAGATGCAAAGTGATGGAGTGTCTCTGCATGGTTGCAAAGAGGAACACATGACCACTGACCTTTCTGCTGTTGTGTTACTGTGAATTGATGATGATCAACAATTATAGCATCATTTTTGTCTTTTGGTTATGTATTTGCTTTGTGGCTCATGCATGTTCAACTTTAACCTGTTTCTGTGACAGTCACCTCACTAAGTGTTTAGTGTTATGAGTGCTTTTTATTTTTTGATACACATTACTGTGACATGCTACTGTTGCAATATTACAGTAGAGCAGTAAAAACATTGCTGGTGATTTCAATAATTACTTTATTCATTCATCATGAAAAATAGCTGAAGTCTTTTTTTCTTTTTCATTTTTAATATTAGGTGGTTTCTCATATTTGGATTCTCTATCCATTAGACTAGATAAAATAAATACACATACATTTTGATCCATTTGTTTTCTTTCCTAATGATTTGTGAATTCTTTCAGAGTATAAATTG
Organism: Collichthys lucidus; assembly: GCA_004119915.2. NCBI lineage: Eukaryota > Metazoa > Chordata > Actinopteri > Sciaenidae > Collichthys > Collichthys lucidus. The sequence continues at coordinate 5,944,206 of CM014085.1, read as the reverse complement.
GGTTGGGTTCTGAATGAGCATATAAGTTATGGGACATTGTTTGCCAAAGAAACCACAGAAGCTTCTCTCTCTCTGAAGAAACTTAGATTGTGGTGTGTCACCTGCTAGTCACCGCAGAAGATGAAAGTACATTAATGACATTTCTACTCTAAATATGATCAAAGACAGATTGTGACTCCTCACCAGAGAACCATGGAAACAGCCATCATTTTAAAAGCTCTTTTTAGCTTTCAGGCTTGAGATGTGAGGCCATTAAAGGGAGACTGTTTACCTTCAGCTGGATTTAGTGACCATAAAGTGCTGTTAGAATAGTGCGCCTGACATTGTAATGCAATGGAAGAGTACATCAGCTTGGATTCTTCTTAATAATCATGCTGCTACAAAGTCTGTTTGGAAGAATTTCCCAATCTCAATCTCACTGTATCTGTTTTTGATGTACTGTGCCATTTTCCTATATGAATGTTAACCATTGTGAGAAAAAAAAAGACCAAAGACAGCCTGTGGTAAAACTCTTGACAGTAGATGTTTAATTCTCAGTCAGTGTTACTGCTGCTACAATGCAAAAAAACACCATCTGCATACAGCACGAAATGCTGCGGCACCAGCACTATGGCCAAAGCTTGTTTATTCCCAGAAATAGTCTATATTCCTCTTTTACCAGGAATCCTGAAACTTCTCATCATAAATTAAATTTTAATTTTAACCACAGAACAACAGATAAATAGTACATATTGATCATGCTGCTGTAGGATGGCTTAAGGTTTTTAATCAACCCATATCCTACACACTACAGCTGTGAACAACAAAGAAAACATCAGTCGTGAAGTTTCCATAAAACCCTGGATTATTCAGTGATATTCAGTAAACTGTATTTACTCAGACTCAGACATTAATCCGCCTGGTAAAGACTCTGCCTTAATCACATTAAAAGCTATATTCTAAAGGACAATCTATGATGCAGACGAAATGTAGAGAGAAATGAAAGAGGCTCAGCCTTTGTACTTTCAGAGGACAGTGTTTGTGCAATGATACTAATTAAAGCCTGTGGATCATTTTGTTACGGGCCAAAATATGGAGAGAAGCCTGGTGTTGACCACAGTGCAAATGCTTTATCTAGCAATAAAGTCTCTGCAATAGTGTTTTATAATAATGATGTATCAAACAACAATATGAAAAGGAGAAAGGGATTGTTTGTAGTGATGAGCCTACAGAGAATTAAAACCTGAATCTGGAGCTTTATAATGAGTTTCAGCTCATTGTTTATCTGTCTAACTTGGTTCACCCGGATCATTCTCATACCATTGCCTTCAGCCACGGCAGGAAGTGAAAAAGCCCTGATAAAAAAGCCTCTGTACACGACCAGCTCAGCTCCTAACATCAGACAGACACAGTTAGAGAAGTGCTGAACACAGTGGAGCATTTAGTAGCTTAAGCCCTATTCACACGGGAGTAGTATTACCAGAGGACCTCATGTGATTTAGAAATGATCCCCCAGCGTCAGTGTTACATGCAGTGCACTCACTTGGGATCAGCAAAGTCTGTATTTTACTTGAATGTACTGACATCGCACACTCGAAGGGACTCCGAGTTTTATTGCTGTGTGAGGTGAACCATGTGACCAAAAGCAATTAGATTGGGAGTTTGGGGGAATAATCACAAAGACCGTACTGCAAGCTGCGATGCACGTCTTCCATCTCATCATTTTTCAAGATTTCACTCTTCTGATGGATTTGAGCTCGCCGCTTAGTGAAATGAGCCTCCTGAATTTTCCCCCCAAACGCTGTCAAAACCTTCATTTATAATTGCCAAAGCAGTCTCTATAATGCTTGACCAGCAAAGAGGCGAAGCAGAGAGAACACAAAAAAAAACATGGAAAAACTCTACCCACACACACGGGGATATGGATATGTGTTTGGTAAAATATAACAGGTAATTTGTGGTGGAAGTTTTACAGATTAAGGGCATGTTAGATCTGTGCAATCGCAATCAGAGATTTTTTATTTATTTTTTTATTACAGACATCATGTGGTAATATTGGGACTGTGAATCGGCAAAGTAGAATATAGATTTAATTTATCTTATGCTGCGCATTCACACAGGACAAGAAATCAAAAAGCCTGTGGATATTGTGTTTGTGTGAGGCTGGATTTCATGCAATGGTAAAATGATTTTATTTTGATGTTACCCTCAGAGAGAACATTTCTTATGATGATGCTATCTGGGGGTGTGTATGAAGTATGGGTATTTTCACAGACTTACGGAATGACATGAATTATCAAACTCAACATAATTTTGATTTGTTACGTAATTTGTTAAAAAAGGGGGAGAAGAGAAGAGCTCAGTGGATCATGGGAAGTCCCCCTACAGTCTAGGCTTATAGCAAGGGAACTTACCTAAGTCAGGCCTAACTATAAGCTTTATCACAAAGGATTGTTCCTAGGGCTTAGCACGAGGGCCCCTTCTCTTTGCTATTTACACCACGTCTCTGGGACCACTTTCATAATTTTTCATATTTTCCATTTCCACCTGAGGAACCCTTGGTCTGTGCATGGATTTCTGAATGCCTCTCAGACATCAACATCAAATTTGACTCCCTATCCCTCGTGCCTACCAGGGTAGCGAGAAACTTAGAAGCGGCGATCGATGACCAACTAACCTTCATTTATCATGGAGTGTGCCTGGTTTTCAATCAACCCAAAAGGTCACATGTTACCTCATCAAGCTCCACTAGTTTCTTGTAGCAACCCACATAATATTCAAACCACTAGTGTTTGCCAACAAAGTAGTCTCCGGATCTGCACCCACTGACTTGAATGCCCTTGAGTTGAGGGGGGATGGAGGGGGATGGCATCCCCCCTGGGGGAAAAATGGTCAAAATCATCCCTCTTCTAAAATGGTCATAGAATTGCCATTCGACATTTAGGGGGTCTTTATGATAATCAGTCTATTACCTATGACAGCGGTTTTTAAAGTGTGAGGCGCGCCTCCAATTGGGGGGGGGCGCCAGAGGCACGGCAGGGAAAAAAAAAAAATCTTACAAAGATATGTGCCTCATCACTGTGCGATGAAAACTCGGAGAGCTAGCCCCCAAAGAGTAGCAAAAAAAATCCACAAAACGACACAGTATGTCTGATCTTTGCTGTTTTGTGTCAAAAGTTCTATTCCAGTGTGAAGAAACGCTGCTAATGTCTCCTGCTAATGTCTCCTGCTCTGTCTCTGCTTTAGTTTGAATAGTCACGAAGCTCCTTGTTGTTTACATAAAGACAAAGAGGCTTTGACAGTGAAGTGTGACCTCTTGCTGCAATATACCACCTTTGGGTTTACACACTGTTGTTTTAGCTTTAGCGGCACCGCTAGCTGCTACCTGCTGCTTCATATACTTTTAATACCGCTTGTTTCAAACATTGCGTCGTCTTAAAACTCGAAGTTGTTATAAGACGCAACAAGGCTGCCTCCAGGTCCTGATTTGCCCGATCTGTCTGGCCATTGGTTTGAGGGTGGTATCCAGAGGAAAGGCTGGCAGATGCCCCCACCGCCTGGCAGAAAGCCTGCCAAACTCGGGAGGCGAATTGGGGACCTCTGTCTGAAACAATGTCCTGGGGGATACCGTGTAACCTGAAAACATGCAGAGTGAGAAGGTTAGCGGTCTCCAGAGCAGAGGGGAGTTAAGTCAGGGGAATAAAATGCACCGACTTGGAGAAACGGTCTACTACGGTTAAAATGGTGTCGTAGCCCTCAGAGGGAGGCAGACCGGTAACAAAGTCAACAGCTATGTGAGACCAGGGGCGGTGGGGAACAGGGAGGGGGCGAAGAAACCCAGCAGGAGCACGATGAGAGGCCTTACCGCGAGCGCAGACAGAGCAGGCAGAGACATATACCCTGGTGTCGGCGGACATAAAGGGCCACCAGAAAAGCTGTTGGAGTAAAGTCAGAGTTCGGTGTACACCAGGATGGCATGCCACCTTGGAGGCATGTCCCCACTGGAGCACGGGGGTACGGACAGATGGGGGCACAAACAGCCGGTCAGGAGGGCCACCCTCAGGAACTGGATGGTCAGCCAGGGCCTCCTGGACCTCCCATCTGGCCGCTCCGACCACGCAGGTGGGTGGCAGGATGGTGTCCTCGGCAGGATCCTCAATGAAAGGAGAAAACTGTCGAGAAAGGGCATCGGGCTTGGCATTTCTGGAGCCAGGCCGGTAGGTCAGAGTGAAGTTAAAACGTCCTAGGAACAGGGCCCACCTAGCCTGGCGGGAGTTAAGCCTGCGAGCAGAACGGAGGTAAGACAGGTTTTTTTGGTCAGTCCAAACAACAAATGGTAGAGTGGAGCCCTCCAACCAGTGCCTCCACTCCGGCAGAGCCAGCACCACTGCCAGTAACTCCCGATTTCCCACATCATAGTTGCTCTCTGCAGGAGTCAGGTGGCGGGAAAAGAAGGCACAGGGGTGCAGCTTCTGGTCGGAAGGAGAGCGCTGAGAAAGGACAGCCCCCCACCCCAGTGTCCGAAGCATCCACCTCCACCACAAACTGAACAGCAGGATCAGGGTGACACAACACAGGAGCAGACGAGAACAGACTCTTTAGCCTAGTGAAAGCAGCTTCGGCATCCGGGGACCAAACAAAAGGAGATTTAACAGATGTTAAACAGGTTAGGGGAGCAGCAACACGACTGTAATCCGGATGAACCGGCGGTAAAAGTTAGCAAACCCAAGGAATCTCTGTAGCTGCTTTCTTGTGGTGGGAGTGGGCCATTCCTCCACAGCCTTAATCTTGGCTGGGTCTGATCTGATCTGCCCCCTCTCCACCACAAAGCCCAGGAAGCTGACAGAGGCAACATTAAAAACAAATTTCTCTGCCTTAACAAAAAGCTTGTTCTCCAAGAGTCTCTGGAGGACCAGCCTGACATGTTGAATGTGTTCCTGTTGGGAGCGAGAGAAAATTAAAATATCGTCAAGATAAACAAACACAAATCGATTGAGCATGTCACGTAGGACATCATTAACAAGACGCTGAAACACAGCAGGAGCATTCGTTAGTCCAAAAGGCATTACAAGATATTCAAACCACCCAGCGGGGTGTTGAAACCAGTTTTCCATTCGGCCCCCTCCTTAATCCTCACCAAGTGATAAGCGTTACGCAAGTCCAGCTTGGTGAAGATGGTGGCCTGGTGGAGAGGAGTGAAGGCTGAGTCGAGGAGGGGGAGAGGGTACTTATCCTTAATGGTTATTTCGTTCAACCCTCTGTAGTCAATGCAGGGCCGAAGACTCTTGTCCTTCTTGTCTACAAAGAAAAACCCCGCCCCCATAGGTGAGGAGGAAGGGCGGATTAGTCCAGCAGCCAGAGAGTCAGAAATGTAGGCCTCCATAGCCTCCCGTTCCGGCCTGGAGAGGTTATAGAGCTTGCTCGAGGGGAAAGAGGCTCCAGGGAGCAAGTCAATGCCACAGTCATACGGTCTATGGGGAGGAATGGACAAAGCTCGATCCTTGCTAAAAACCTCCTGGAGGTCGTGACATTCAGGGGGTACGAGAGTAAGATCTACGGGCTTGGGGGAAACTGGGTGCAGAGTGCAAGCAGTGAGAGTGACAGAATAAACTCCAGTTAGTAATAGATAAAGATGACCAATCGATGTGGGGGTTGTGGATCTTGAGCCAAGGGAGACCTAAAACTAAGGGTGAGGAAGGTGAGGGAATGAGGTAGAAAGATATAGTCTCATGATGATTACCAGACAGAAGCAGAGACACAGGGGCTGTACGGAGGGTAACTAGGGATAGGAGTCGACCGTCAAGGGCAAAAACCTCCTTTGGCTTAGATAAGGGTTCGGAGGGAATGTTAAACTTAGTGACGATGCCACTGTCAATAAAATTGTCATCTGAACCCGAGTCAACTAAAACTCGGAGAGGGACTTTAGTCTGAACAAAAGAAACAGTTCCCTCGAGCTGGATCCGGTGAGAAGGGGAAAGACTCACCGAGGTTTGGCTCACCAGCGTCCCCTTGGCGGCTGATGAGCCTGGTCTTTTGGCCGAGCAGGGCAGTTGGCGAGGTAGTGATCAGTGATGAGTCGAAAGGGCTTGGGCAACAGCAGAGGGACCCGGGAGCTAGCTGCTCTTTCCCTGCGTCTCTCACATAAGCGGTTATCCAAACGGATGGCCAAGGAGATTAGTTCCTCTAGTGACGAGGTCTCATCACAAGCAGCTAGCTCATCCTTGAGTTCCTCCCTGAGCCCACGCATAAAAATTCCTTGAAGGGCCTTCTCATCCCAACCGGCCTTTATAGCAAGAATGCGAAATTCCACAGAGTAACCAGCTACAGAGTGTGAGCCCTGTCACAGGGAAAGAAGTCTATTCCCGGACTCCTTACTCTGGAGAGGGTGGTCAAAAACCTTACGCAATTCACTGCAAAATAGGAGATAGGACTGCCAGGCGGGAGAGTTAGCATTAGCCATAGCCAGGGCCCAAGCCCTACCAAAGAGCAAACTGCAAACAAAGGCTATCTTGGATCTGTCAGAAGAATAAGTCAAAGGCTGCTGGTCAAAAACTAGAGAACACTGGTAGAGGAACTGGCTACATGACCCTAGCTCTCCAGAGTATCAGTCAGGAGTGGGTATGAATGGCTCACGTGGATTGTTAGGCCGGGCCTGGGAGGCTGCTTCAGGGGGAACAGGAACCGGCGGACTTGGAGGATGAACGGGGTCTGCCAGAGCTGAGAGCTGAGTCGCGACCTGGTTGAGTCGTTGGTCAAGCTGAGTCATGCTGGTGGACAGGTGGAGAAGCTTGTCCATGATCACCGACAGGGCGTTCTCATGCTGGCCGACAAGTGCACCTTGTGAGGAGATGGCTTGTTTAACCTTCTGTATCTCTGCGGGGTCCATAATTGGCCAGAGTATTCTGTTATAAGACCAGAGTAGGACCCCAAAGCAGAGACAGATTACGTGAAGGTGTTTAACCAAAAAGTCACTTTAATGATGTAAAGTCCAAAAAAATGAAAATCAAACAAGTAGAAAGGCACTGCAAAGAGCCAATGTCCTCAAAAAATCAAACATAAAGCGACCATCTCAGGTGGAGAACTTAAGCCAAGGAAATCTTCTCTCGGGAGAACAAAGGAACCAGACATGCGGTTGGAGCTCATGGGAAGTAATACTCTGGCGCTGAAGTCTGGGAAAGCCAGGCCTAAAAGGAGGAGGGAAGAGGCTGATAGGCTGATAGGTGAGTCTGTAGGCAGGAAAAGGGAGGGGCCAATCACACCTCTGCACCTGCAAGAGAACAGGAAGGAGGAGGGGAGAAACAAGGAGCACCAAAAGGGAAAAACAACAGCACAAAACAGACAGAACCAAACCATGACAGAAGTCTTCTTCACTCCTCCTTAAATTGTGTTTTTTTAAGTGAAGATGTTTTTTAACAAAAATGTGTTTAAATGTATTTAAATATGTTTAAAAACACACAAAGATGTTAAAAACATACACAAAGTTGTGTTTAAAAAAATATTTGAGCACATTCACAAATAAAGATATTTAAAATGTTTTTACAAATATGTTTTAAAAAAAGCAAGTCACCCTAAAATTGACTAGAATGCAGGAAATTGCATCTAAGAAAGAGGACCCCCAGACCCCACGCTGGAAGATATGTCACATACATGAAAAATTTCACCATCCCCCCTTTTACAACTCAACTACTGCATATATGTTACCTCTTGGCCCTTCACTAATAAATGATGCCTGGCTGTGCCACCTAAGCACAGGGCAATCCAAACTTTGTAAATGTCTTAAGTCTACTCTTAAATGTGGACTCATAGACTCATTGTCTTTCGCTTTTACAGACTGTTACACAAGATGGCTGCAGGCACTGCCGCTAGGTCTGACGTCAGTGAAGTTTCAATCAATATATTCAGAGTTTCATTCAATATATTCAGACTTCGTTCAATATATTCAAGGTTTCAATCAATATATTCAGAGTTTCATTCCATATATTCAGAGTTCATTCAATATATTCAAGGTTTCAATCAATATATTCAGAGTTTCATTCCATATATTCAGACTTCGTTCAATATATTCAAGGTTTCAATCAATATATTCAGAGTTTCATTCCATATATTCAGACTTCAGTCAATATATTCAAAGGTTTAATTTCCTGAACGGCATGCCATAATATATATATATATATATATATATATATATATATATATATATATATATATATATATATATATATATATATATATATATATATATATATATATATATATATATATATATTGTATATTGTTGCTTATTGTACAAAATACATATCTACAAGATTTTTAATGGGGAGAACATACTAACATGACTTACGACTTAAAATAACTTTGGAAGGTCTCAACTTGTTTTCTATAACTAACTAAATTGTTTTTTTACTTTTGAAGTTATATTACTGTTTACAAATGAAGTAAACCTACTGCATTTAAAGTAAATGTTTAATCTTTGTGTCAAGTGCATCTCAGAGCTTTGTGTGATTCCATATGAAAGCTCCTGTGGGTTGATTTAGACTTTAAAATGTAAAATTTGCTATTGGAAAGGTATTGAGGAAGACTTAGTTAGGCGCTCAGCCTATCATATCAAACTTATTTTCATGTTATGTTTTATCTGCAAATTAGAGAGGCAAATAAACATTTCATTAAATTGTCAGATTTTAATTGTAATTGTCATTCCCCATCTCTCTCCCCCCACATTCTTGTCACTCTTCAGCTGTCTATGCAATAAACTTGAAAAGGCCAAAAAAATTACTTTAAAAAATGATTACCTACGCACTTTTTATTATAAACTTCAGCTAATTTTTGATCCCTCGCCTTCAAACTGTGTAAAATGACGTGTAAATGAAGAAATAATAATACAGCATAACACACTGTTAACCTGTAATTATCAACAACATTATGATGTAAAGGATGATTACTTTGATTTAGAAAGATAAACAAAATGAATTTCTAAATCAAGTCTTGAGTGCCCTCAACCTACACACACACACACACACACACACACACACACACACACACACACACACGCACACACACACACACACACACACACACACACACACACACACACACTGAGGCTCACACATACTGAGGCTCACACATACAGACACACTAGCAGAGATAATGAGCTCTGATTGGTCCACTCAGTGACTATATACCTGCAATTAGTGTCATAGTGTTCAGCCTCTTGCCTCTCTGGAGTCCAGAAGCTAAAAAGGCTGTCAACCTCCTTCATTAGCCTGGAGAATAGGCTTCGCTTCTGGCTTTCGTCTTACACACACACACACACGTGCGCGTGCAAACACACATGCAAACCAACACGGCCACACAGAATTTAGTAAATGTCAGGGATATCTACGGTCCAGGCAGACTCTGGGCTCTGCTCCTGCTGACAGAAGCAGCAGCAGGCAGCAGGGAGATGGCCACTGGATTCACTTTTGTCTCGTGTAATTAAATTGACAGAATCACCACCTTCTGTGGCAAAGTTCACAGAACCTGACGTGCTGCTCTGCCTACAGTCAAACTTTAATGTAAAAAAAAAGTCTGTATGAAAGGGATGACGTACAGGATAAAATACTACTTTTAGATTCTCAAATGAAGCCAAGCGTAAAGAAACAGAGGAGAGGACCTGCCAGGTGTCTCCCTTCATCTTTCAGGGGCTTTAAAGCTTTGAAACGCATAGAAGGGTTTGCATACGGTACATGTTCATGCTGTGCTGAGTGCGAGGCCATTCTCTGCTGCTTCAGCTACAAAAGAAAAGCCTGTAAGCCAATGTTTGATTTCAGAATGAAAAACCTCTTACCATGTTGTTCCATCTGATATTGTAGATATCACTGTTTGATTTATGATATATTTATCAAAAGACCATCAATAACACACTAACTGGTATTATAGTGATGCTAACATAGGTGGAAACAGTATATAGTGGACTATAGTCAACAATTATCATTATTCAGAGAATGCTGTTTAAGTAGTATAAAAAACTCTGATGCACCTATTAATATTAATAGTAAAACTTGGTAACGCTCTTTATTTATTATTCATTTATTCATATTCACCATTAACTAGTAGCTTATTAGCGGGCATATTAGTAGTGTATCGTTTGTTATTATAAAGCATTGTTTAGCATGAGAATGTTCAACAAAGTTAGGATATTTTGAGTTTTCTCTAAATGTTGTACATGAGGTAATCTGATCCTAATTATAATCCTAATCCAGCTTTGCTCTGCATTGCATTTTGTACAAGAAAAGTAATCATACGCATTAATAATAGTTAATATGGACAGTCTTTATGTAACAAAGCACAAACTACTAAGTGTTAATGTCTGAATAACTATAAATTATTTTTTTTATTTACAACTTAATTTATAGTTAGTTGAAGAACTAAGTGTTCTTCCCCATAATAAACTGAAGTTTTGTTCGGAACTAATTCTCACATAGTTTGACACTAATTAACCCACACTCCATTCTTTCTTTTAAAGTTGTCTGTTCTTCACACTTAGTGAATCTATTATTGCACACAATTACCAGACACAGCTCTGCTGTATGTAATATGTATGATTGTATGATTCTGAGGCATTTATTATGAACAAGGGTTAAAGTGATCGGTTGAGGTCTATTCAGATGCATATTGCCATATCCATGTTATAATTATTCAAGTGGCACTTTTGTCCAAAGAGAATTGTTGAATATGTGCTGCAACACCATGTTCCACGTGACACAAGGCTGCAGGTGGAAGAAATTTAAGCACATTGCAGATCACATTTTATCTGCACTTTTCTGCTTTTAGACCATATTAGGTTAGTGGTTATTTTTGAAGACATAAATGGATGAGTTAACTCATCCCACAACCAAAAGAACACACAGGAGATATGATGGACTGTCTGCATCAAATGGCATTCATGGCATTACTAATGACACTATAAAAAATGTATGGAGTATGAATGATGTCACCCATAGGTTTCCGAAGCGCTGTTTTAAAGATCAAAATATGCGTTGCTGGCCACTGCCATGTTGGATGTACTGCTTCTTCCACCTCCCGTCTAATCTTGACATCAGCAATGACGTGGATTATCGGCAGAGCTGAGGCATGTCGAATGACGCCTGGGTGCTCTAATAAGTCATCTGTAACAAAACATACCTGTCAATGAAGCAGTCACACCTTTATTTATGCAAAACAAAAAAGCCTTAGTATCATTTGAACGGGCGAGTTAAAAAGAAAACACAGTTGTCATGGATGGGAAAATTAGCTATAGAGACTTGCCTCAACCAGGCTGTAAACATCTTTAATCCTGCTGTGAAGTTTGACATCTTAATACATGCACTTCTGGAGCCTGTATTAAGCACAGAGGCATCACTAGGTTTTAGGGACAGGGAAGGCTTAGCCCCAAGGAAATGCACAGGATGTGAGCGAACATAGTGTTGCAAGCACAAAATTTCACAAACAGCTAGCAAAGACTGAGAAATTATTTATTAGTATTTATCCTGACTCCTACAGGCCAATAGGGGTAGTGAAGATATTATTATTAGTGTAATTATTATTATCCACTGATGATAATCATACGTGAATGAGCTCAGCTCCTGTTTCACGGTGTGCATCCATGCATAAAGTGAGAAACACAGCTAAAGCTCGAGAAGGAAGTCACCCCATAGATATGGTAAAGAGAGAGCACATTCCCAATTACATAGGACTTTTTGCTGTTAGCTAGGGACTGGAGCTAACTAACTGTTACTACCAGCAGTGATATATACTTAGTTTCCTGAAAAACTTTCTTATATCCATTCTTCATTCTTCATCCATTCATGTTCTTCTCCTATCCGTGTTATATCCGGCTCTGTGTGCAATGGTAGAAGTAAGCAAGGTCTCAGGGAAAACGTGGACTGGATTTCAGTAATGTGGGCGTTCTAAACAAGGGGAATGGATTGATAACAACACGCCAAAGGAGATCTCTCTACATCATCATTATGATCACATTTGAGGAATTACAGTTTTTAGCACTTCTGCATTGGCTTTATTTCCCAGTACTGGAGGTTGCCGCTTTGGCATTCCATGTAATAGTTGCTAATATTTAGCAGTCTGGACCAAAGTGATGGACCAACTGAACTGCAACAATGCAACCCCGAGCGTGACACTATTAGGATGGATAATCCAAATCTCAACTACATGGTGGCATTATATAAAAAGGCAGTGAATCACTAAAGCCGTTTGGGTTCATCATCTGGGAACCATGAGAATTCCACTGAGAAGAGACGCTCACTGGATTATTTAAAGCCTTTTCCCATGGGTGATGCTGGATGTAAAAGGAAATCTGGAGCAACTAATTAAAGTTATACACAAACAGTTGCCAAGTATCTGCACCCAGAACCACACTGACCATCAACTATCCGAGTAAAACATGGAACTGTGGAACTGAAGCACTTGGTATTTGTTCAGACACCATAAATACACTATCACGTTGATAACTTAGACATCCTGATCATTAGTGTAGAGGAGAAACAAAGGAAATGGTAAAATAATGCTGTTATTGTTATCTCTGCTTCGCTTATAATAAAGCCCCACTTGTGTCTTTCATGAAAAGAAATTCAAAGCTGTCCTTAGATTGCACTCTCTATTTCCCATCCTTCCTGTCACTCTCCGCTGCACGCTATGCAAAACAGATTATGATGCCGCATTGCCTCGGAGACAGTGGTGCCGTGTCCAAACAAATCCTCCAAGAGTCAATAAAGCTAAATCCTATCCCGGAGGAGAGTACTGAAGCCAGCAGACCGTCTGTCAGTCAAAGCAGATGATGGAAGTGTCCGTCAGTTTCCATCCAGAGATTCTCTTCCTGTTCACACTCTGTTTCTTACCATTAATGATAGCTAGGTGTTGAGTCATGGTCATTTCATAATCCCCTAAACTGCATCGCTGGGACATCTTTCACCCAGTGAGAAATACTTCAAAAGCCGAAGCCTCATCTGATTCTGACAAAAGCATGTATAATACATGCCTTCTGCTGTGCGGGGACTGGATTACTGTTCTCTCTTAATGGATGCAGTCCATTGGCTACCTGTTTTAAAGTGCCGCCTGTTAATGCCTCCACTACATGTCAGACATATTTTATTCTGCAGATGTCTAAAGGCACATGGCCCCTATACTCCATAGAGATTTTTGCAAATCATATGATTTTGCACTTAAAGCATGCCTGCTGATCAGAGGCTAACATCAACCCTGAAACCTGTTCAGACAGTTTAGGAACTTATTTATCTTAAAGGACCAGTGTGTAGGATTTATTGTCATCTACAGATGCTGTTGCAGTTTTATTATACTTTATTTATTATTACTCTGACTTCCTTCCACAGTCCGTGCAGGTTAATTGGTGACTCTAAAATGAGTACCCTGTAATAGACTGGCAACTTGTGTGTAGGTGTACCCCACCTTTTGCCCAATGGTAGCTGGGATTGGCTCCAGCGACACTGATAAGGAAAAGAAAATTCTAAATCTGACACACTGGACCTTTAATCATTGTCGTTTTTACACAGTAAATATATTTTCTTTCTTCCTCTGTTGTACTGTTTGTGCTCTTTTGAATTAATGTTTCATTCAAGCATGAGTAAACCTAAACTTAAACTATAAAGAATGAGTAATACAGGGCTTTAAAGTTACAACCAAGTTATACAAAAACAAAGTTTTATTGAGCCTTGCGGGTGTTGTGGAGAATAAGCAAAACAAAATAAACAGGTTAGAGGTTTTTACAGGTCAGAAATTTTGGACCTAATCCAGCGCCTGTGGAAAACCCAACAATCCTGAAATAGATCCAGTTTAAATCCAAAAGTGATTTGAGGACAGTCAGACCTGAGGATATGTAGACCTGATGTGGCTGACTCAAAAGGACCTAACCTGATTGACTGACATGTTTGCATGACTAAGCAAATCTGAGACGTGGCTAGTGGTCTAATAACATGCTAAAAAAGAGGTGAACAGGAAAAGAACAATAACGCTGGCAGCAGCATGATGCTCTGCCAATTAACAGGAAAAGGAGTAGCAGTACAGGTTATTTTTTCCAGCAGTTCACAGTGTGTCTGCCTCAGAAAACACATTTTCTCCTGGGATGGTGACGCAACACATGATCATAGCAGCAAGAGACAACTTGGATCCATCTGGATTAGACTCACTGACATTCGGCAATGCAACACCACCCTTTGGGACAGTCAGGTCTTGGTTGCTAGAAACTGAGTGGACCCCTAAGGACACCTAATACAATGTTGAAGCCTGAAAGTGAAGTGTGAAAGTGACAGCAATTCTCTTGGAAATCTACCCCTTAGTTTTCAAGCTGCCTTGTCATGGACCAAAATGTTGATTCAGTGGAAATCTGGACGTGATTAGAGGTCAATAAATTAAAAAGAAAAACTTGTTGGGAACATCCTTTATAGGCAGGGTGAATATCCAAACCTTCATGTCAATCTGAGCTGTATTTGAGATTTGCCACTTTAGACAAAAATGATGGAGAGACAGATATGACCATCCTAAGGTCCTGCTACCAGGCCAGTCAAAAATGAAAGGTCAAGTATCTAACATTTGCTTTATTGGCAGAAATTAAATATAGTCTTCATAGGTGGGTATATAAGAATAAGAATTGTTGTGTTTTCGCTACTTTAGTCCATCATGGTTAACGTTGTGTTCTAGATCTTTCGCAAGCTTCACAGCCAATCATAGTTTCTCCTACACACTTGAAAGGCAAGCAGTATTCAGTGAGATGGAATCTGCAAATTCACTGCTAGATGCCACTAAATCCAACTCACACACTTTTAAAAAAAAGACAATACAATACCATTCAGAGTTTGCATGGAGTAGTGACGCGGGCCTTGTAAACAGGACTTGTGTAATTCTAAAATAAACTCTGCCAGATGACTAAGTCCATAATGGGATGACGATGATCCTCATTACAAATAATAAAAAGGGGGGGAGAAGAAGTCAATCACGTTCAGCAGCGGCTACAAAAGACTGCTGCCTCCATTGACTCTGCACAGAATTACTGCAGGAATAATGTGCTTTGTCTCCGCTCACATTTCCTTCCACACCTTGCACTATTACACTATACAGTATCAAATAATAGGGAATAAAATGTAAGGATGAGATGTGTGAAATGCCAAATCTATTCATTTATATTACAATGAGCTTGGCGCACATAATCCTTTCTTTAGTGCACTCTTATAATCATACTGTATCTATTAAAATGTACACACAACACACTCGCAGTGCCCCTACACTTTAAAATATGATAGGTAGGTATTCAAAATAAAGCTTAGCATGATTAACATTGTGAAATGGTCAAACTCTGGTGAGGTTTAGACACAAAACTGACTTGGTTGAGTTATGTTATAACTGATATAACTGAAATACAGTATCACTTATATCACATTAAAATAAGTAAATGTTTTAGCACTCTCAGCTGAAAGTCCTGTGTTTGTTTGAAGCATCCACCTCCTTCATATGCACTCTTTATTTTACATCACCTGACTTCAACACCACATCAAACCATTGCTGGTCCAGACCAAATGGCAACCTTCGTGGCTGTGAAGAGAAGCAAACGTGGAATCGCTAAAAATTGCAGTTCCTCAAACGTCCACCCGAGCCCGGCTAGAAAGAGTCAGTCTCCATAAGTCCCCATGTTAAAATGTTCAACTTCACAGCAGAAATAAACATGTTTACAGCGTGGTACAAAAAACTGTTTTGGTCTCTATAGCTAATTTCCCCATTCATGCTATACTAAGGGTGAATTATAAAAGGGCTTAAAGTTATAAAGAATTTAGACATTGGCCACTTTGAATGACAGGTGGGTGCTGTTAGACGTGGCTTGTTTGAGCAACCAGGCATAATTCAGTCTGCCTCAGCCTCACCCACACTCCACATCTTTGCCAATTTTTGGATTAGTGGGGAGCTGTTGCTGTTGGTAACGGCCAGAGCCACCACACTGAGCTTCACAAAGCCTGTGAGCATCATCATGGAGACTTCATCTGTGTTTTTTAGTGTCTATGGTTGAGACAAAACACTAGACACCCTACACTAAGTGTAAGGCCACGGATATAGCAGCAGTATTTGACAGGTTGGGAGTGAGAATATGTCGATGAACAATGCTCCTATATATTTTGTATACTAATATAAAATAAATGTATGGATATGGTTTGCAAAATGTCACAGGGAGAACATATACACTGTGCCCCTATATACACACATTAATGCCCCATGAACACAAGTTCTTGCTTTGTGTCTGAGACTACTTGTGTGCTTCATCACACTGTTGTTTGAAAGGTATGTGTGTAACCAAGTGTGAAATTAGTTTCCATAGAGTTTTAATGGTGCTTATGTACTTCAGGTCCATTTTTTAAGTTGAAAATAGACTTGAAGCATGAAAAAGGCGAAAGAGGTCAGAGTGTGTGACAGAGCAGTACGAAGCTGCGATGATTACAATCACACAGTTTTGGTTTGGAGATAGACACAACTGTAATATCATGAGCTGATAAGGTGGGCGTATGGAAAGGTGACATTCTGAGCTGTTTTCCGATTATGTACAAAGTGCGAAGACAACAAGTCTCTCTCCATTTTTCTCAGCCCTTAAAAAAATGCACACCTGATAAGACTCTAGCACCAACATCAGGCCACAGATGAGATTTTTTTTTGGAAGGCTCGCTGTGTCTCTGAATGCCATTTTGAAAAGTTGGTTGGTTCACCATTTTGGTCCAGGCAGAATTATCTCCAATTATCTCAAAACTATTAAATGGATTAAAATTTGTCCACCAGAGCATGGATACTGGCTTCCCCTCATCCCTCATCTTTCCTCTAGAGAAGTCATCAAATCAATATAAACGAAAGACATTCCTATCAATTTTAGCTATAATTTGTGTTTACTGCTAATTGTCATCTCTAGCATTAGCATGCTGATGTAAGAATTTAGCTCAAATGACTACTGTGCCTCAATAAAAATTTTTCCAAAGCAGAGTAGATTCTTGCTTTGCTTTGAGCTTTGACATGTAAAGAAATGTCATTTCAGACCACAGACCTTGCCAGTTGTGGTCACTCATTAACTTAAGGTTCATTTTCTGTAGTCCATAGATGATAGATGAAGTGCTGATGCTTGTTTTTGCCCACCACATAGATAATCATAATCAATAATAGTAATGTGACTTTCATGGGCTGCGGCCAGTCTTTTCCAGTTAGCGCTAGAGTTACGGACTGGAACAAATTTCTTGTTAAACAACAGTCAGTGCTGCTTCCCGTACAGCTTCCCCTAGTCTTGTCATCACATTGAGGTTGGCAAGTTGGGTATCAACAAAACCAAAACTGCTTCCACTCTTTATGCTAAGCTAACCTTACATCCTACATCCTAAATCCAGCTTGATACCTAGACACACAGACATCTAGATCTAGACATCATGCTCTCACAGAGTGTATTCCCGAGCATCTTTATAAAGTATAAGGATGCACTTGCATGCTGGCCCTGGATGGCTTAGATTTGTTGTACATATGCAGAGTGGTATGAAGGAAAGTAAAAGGGATATGCTTTCATTTGACACATTCACTGAAGAACTCGTAATTATCAGTTATCCATAATTAAAAGAACTCTGATTTAAAGACAAGAGAAGAAAAGCAGAGTTGGACCAGAAAGACTAGACCAGATGGCATTTTTAGAAACAGAACAATACAACATTATATATTAGGGAATCCTTATATCATTCTAATTATTGTGTCTGTGTGTGTTTATGTGTTTGTGTGACAAACGAATGTAGCCCAGCAGAGCTATTTGAGCCAATTACGGGCAGAGGTGCTGCTAATTGCTGCTTCATATGGGACTCTGTGGGAGTGAGGTGATGTGGTGGCTGGCAAAGAAAAAAGAACGCCACTGTTCAAGTCAGAGGAAACAGATAGTTAGCCAAGTAAGAATTCAAACTGGCTGCAGATGAGTTTAGCATTTTTTCATAGTTTTCGGCTGCAGCAAGGGCAGGAGACAGGATGCAGTAAAGCAAGCCAGCATGAGTCTTATATAAAATTATTAGCAGGCCAAGTGTCTGAGAATCTACTTTCTTAAGTATCCACAAGACAGGCTTCTGTTATTTGACTATTAATACGATGCAAAGCTTGTGTTAGGATCATTGACAGTATAATTAGTGGACAGAGCTTTCAGGTCAGAAAAGTGAAGCCAACATAGAAGTATCTTAAACCTGCAGCCCAACTTGCAGTATGTCACCCAACAGCATAATTTTTGCTTCCAAAAACACAAAGATGGCCACATCCATTGCACCAAAGTTTAGACTGCAAAATGGTTGCCCACAAACCAATGGGTCTACACATAGCTGGAAGTCTCAGTTGAGTGGCTGCCAGCTCAAGGAAAACACAAAGGTCTGAGAAGAGGTCTACTTGAAACAACCTGCAGGAGTGGACCAAGAATGTGCCGGGTCTTTAAGTGAATTTCCTGTTTGCTCTGGCTCCCACCACTATACCAGGTGTCGTGATCTCCTTTACGCTCCCTTTATCTGGAAGCCAACTGCTGTTAGGTTTTGGTCACATTTCGGTGGCAGCCTCCTGCCAGAGGGGAGTGGTTCAAAACGTTTGTGTCCAGTGTGGGAGTGGGTCAGCCACAGTCTTACCTGCACACCCCAGGGTCCTGGAGGAGTATGGTTCCTGGAGAGATGGAATATTACTGATACTGATACCACATGAGAAAAAATATATTCAGGCCACTGTTGAGAAGCTCCAACCAAACCTACAGAATCTAATTATACAGCATGTCATGCTACAAGCAAGATAAATGTGCATGAAGTCACAAGGTGAAAATACTGGCTAAGCAATCTCAGTAAAGTTGTGTGTGTGTGTAAACAGCACTACACTATTATTTTGTATCTTTTAAAGTGTTTAAAAGCAAATTTCCTTCGGGACAATAAAGTCTATCTGAAATGGCTGCTAGAGGAACAACACATACAGCTCATTATTTATAATTAGCTCCACCTTTACAGTCTTGTTACCGCCAGCTTTCTACAGACCACTGCTGGTCTTTCCACCAACGCATGCAGCCAAAGATAACAAACAATAGACTGTCATTAGAAAATGGTTTACAAGCTGTGTAGTTAATGTCCAATTAATTTAAGTATTATGAATAATTAATTTAATTGTTACTGACCAGGAAAATTGCTCATTAATGTTTATGTACATCTCTGCTGATGTTCAAGAAGGGTTAATTCTGGGGTTAACTGGACTTGTTTGTAGATCTGTGGAGATGTTTCACCTCTCACCTCTCATGAAGACGCTTCTTCAGTTCTGACTGGTGGGGAGTTTCAGGTGTTTAGCCACTTCGTTAGTGGCTGTGACTACTGTTGCCAGAGTTGTTAAAGTCACATGAGGTCTTGTGTGAACAACAGTCACCAGGCCTCCGATGTGGACGTTGGTCGTTGGACTCACATGAGGCCAAGTGTGAATGGCTGTTCAGTCCCCTGGGACAGTAGACAGACACATTGCCTGTGGGGGATAAGTGATGTCTGAGGCTCCTCTTTCAAACCACCTTTTTCATCATTGTCCTTTAAAGGTATAATAGAACTGAAGAGTACAGTTCTGATGAATAGGCCCTCCTGTGCTCAGCTGTGCATTTGTTGAGTGGCTTGGTTTCACCGATGTATAGGTCTGTGCACTCCTCACTGCACTGAACAACATACATCAGATTGTTTTTATGGATGTGGGTGTACCAGTTTGTCTACGTGTGTTGTCAGGTTTGAAAAACATTCTATGCTTTTTCTGATACACCATATACATATGGGATGACGTTGTTCTGTCTATACTTCTTTACCAAATAGTATTGTCCCTCCTGGATCTTGTGGCTATTTTCCAAAGGTCCAGTTTATCCACAAACTGTGAGTGTGACCCTCAAAAGTTGGTGTTTGTTTTCTTGAGATTGGGTACTTGTAGGCACTTTATCAGCCCCTGTGTTGCGTGATTCTGATGACACCTATCTTGTGTTCTAGTGGGTGGTGAGAATTGAAAGAGTAGGTACTGGTCTGTGGATTTCCTATAAACCCCAATGTACCAATGTTTACATTATCCTCTCCAGTGACCTTAATGTTCCTGTCTACTGAGTTGAGATGTTCTGTGAAAGCTTGGATCGCCTTTTGACCTACGTGTCATGCAGATATCTAAACCAGTGTCTGGGTGTTGTTCCTCTGAATGACTTCAGATCTACACGGATCTACAACCATGTCCAGCTGCCCCTGTTTTCTTGGAGAAAGATGATCTGGATGACTGAGAACCTTCACCGAAACCAGTGCTAATGATAAAGCTACGCCACCTGATAAAATGGATCTATGCTATGAAGTTGTGAACCAGAAATGTATTATAGAATGTATGTATGAAAGTAAATCTGATAGGAGTTATCTTTCTTTACATGTAGAGCTCCATTGAGGCATTTGTTTCAACCCATTGCAAATAGTGGTCACCTCGCAATGTATGACCAATTCCAACATTCATCAATGCAGGAGTGTTCCCTTTACTCTATGTAATTCTTGAACCATACTATCCACATAGTTCAAAAAAGGGAGCTTTAAACATAATCTGATAACTAGATGGGTGTGAACAGGCTGGAATCTTGGATACTGGAAATGAGCTTCACTACAAACATTTTTTACCTAAATTTAACTGATGGAGAGCGCTGCCAGTGTCATGTCAGAACTGGAGCCGGGTGAGCATACAATGTTATTGGGCTCAGCAGGATTTTCATTTTCTTGTGTACAGCTGGACACTGTGCAGTGCAGTGAGCATGTCGGATGAAGCAACAGACAGACAGACTGACATGACGCCATTAGCAGAGCAACAGATATTCAACAAAAAGCTGAACAGATGAAATGCTTGTGTCTATGTAAATGAAGAGAGGGGTCTCACTTGCACAGTAGCTTGACAAGTGGAAGAAGGTAACTGTGGCAGGTCACATTGTGTTGAAAGAGAAAAGGTCAGGTAGTGACCACCACTGAGGAGTGAAGTGCCTGGGAAAGAAACAGAATTAGCTGGAAGATTTTTTTTTTTTTTTTTAGATAGGATTATTGAAGTATAGCGGCCACAGCCGGACTCCCAGCTTAGCATGCTAATAAGTGTGTTTCTTAAACCTTCCTCCAGATAGTGGAGAGAGTGGCTCAAATCCCAAACTGCAGCCCCTGCACGTCCTGTTATCAGCCTCCTACTTCACAGGCAGCAGAGGAGCAGTGATGAGATGAAGTGCACATTTCATCTCCTGCTGAATGACTTTTCTTTACTTTGCATAGAGAGCGGGGAGGTGCTGCCCTGCTGTGGGTGGGAGGTAAGTCCGGGGGGTGCAAGGGTCAAACATTTATCTGGCGGACAGAAGGCCTCGAGCATGCATGTATACACATTATCTCACATGCAGACACGCACAAACATGGATCACTATGCTTTTTTCAGGAAAAATCAGAACAAATGATGAGATGTGTTTGAAAATGTCTAGTTCTTTGATAAAAAGTCCAAAGTATAAGCCTGTATACATAACCAATAAAGACCTGGGGTCTCATGTACAAAGCTTGCGTACGCACAAAAAAGTGGCGTACGTCCTTTTCCACGCTCACATTCAGATGTATCAAACGTGAAACGATCGTAGAAATGTGCGTGCCCCACGCCAATTTCATAGCTGGCGTACGCATGTTTCTACAGCTATTGTTCCTTTGGCGACACTTAGAGGTGAAGCTGGGAAACTGTTAATAATGTGAAAACAAGAAGTCATCACAGTGATGTGCACATCAGAGACACACTTATGAACAATTAACACACCCACATGTTTGCGATTATATAGGTGGTTATAAAAGCATGCGCAATGTGATGAAGAACATGATATTAACAAAGGCGTTAGCGCTGTTAGAGGACCTTGCAAACGTCAGCGATTTAAGGAACGCAAGGATTTACTTGCAAACCATGATAATTCTCTCATAAGCCGATTTCGGTTACCAAGGCCAGTGTTACTGGAGCTGTGCGCAGAGGTGCGGCCGGCCAGAGAGCCCAACCGGGGCCGGCGAGTAGCTCGGGGTTGTGCTGACTATACGCTGGGGTTCCTGGCAACAGGGGCATTGCAGCGAGAGCTGTTTATCTAAGTAGGAAACATTTTTATTCCATCAATGTTCAAATTATATGTGATGCGCAAATGCAGCTAACTAACATCGTGGCAAGATGGCCTGGTTCAACGCACGACTCATTCATTATGACTGACAGCATGGCTGGGAACAGGCTGGAGGCTGGCACGGTGCGCGATGGGTGGCTTCTATTCGTTTAATTGCCCTGTATGTAACGCTGGTTTACATACGGGACAATTAAATGAATAAACTCTTTACTTACCCAGAAGCCGTGCCAGTGTGCCAAAGCATATTTGGGCATGTGCGCATTCAAATATCATGTTTTTGGTTTAGTTTATTTCTTTATTTTCCGCTTGTGAAATTAGAGCTACAGAGCTTTCTAACAAGCCCCTGATTGTCTCCCTGTGTTCAGTATTCCTGTCAGTAAAAGCGGGCGTAAAATGTTAGCTGCAGCGTCACACCTGTCCACACCTGTGTGTGCGCTGCTCGGATCCCACGACATTTACAGCCTCACACACACGCTCCCACTCACGTCTTTTTTTGGTCATATTTATCCCTGATGACAGGGAACCAAACAGAATCTCCACTTCATTCACTAGAATCTTTAGCTCAGACTCTGTGAAATTCATTTTCTTTCCTTTGTTCATCGCGTTATTTGATCAGACAAAGAGGAGAATCTCAGGTCCAGGGCCTATTTAAATAGATTTGCATATGTACATGGGGGCATGGACAGGGAGGAGTTGCACGTGCGCTGAATTCCACGTTGATTGGGATGTACAAAAGAAACGTGCTTGGATTCATGCGTACGCACACTTTGATACATCTGAATTTTTTTGTGCGTACGACAGTTTCCGGGTTTTGGCGTACGCCAAGTTTTAGTAGGAAATCCACGCAAGTATTCGTACATGAGGCCCCCGGAGAGAATTATCACCTACTCTGCAATTCCTCTCAGCTCTATGGAGTGTATAAGTGTGTTTTTTATTTGTTTTTTCATAATTGTGTTTTTTAACTGCAAGCAGCTGCATAGTAAAAAGTGCTGATGAACCCACCGTATGCTCCAAGCTCAGCAGCAGACAGAAACAGAGTTAGAACAGGTAAACATATAAATTATATGGTTCTAGTGTAATGTTTAAATAGGGAAGCTGATAATATGTCAAAAAGGTTTAAGGAGAAATGTTGACCTGTTGTCTCTTCTGCTAACAGTTAGCTGAAGCTAAATGGGACAGTTCACTTTTGGATACCTTGGATGACTTTATCAAAGGTGATGTATGAAGGCCGTCTAAACTCCCGACAGCTCTGATGCAAACCTCTGACAGCCTTTCTTTGTAGCAGCAGTGACTGAAGCTCCTGGGTATATTTTAGATTTTATACCCATCCACCTTTTCAATTCTTTTTAGGGTTTTTTACCCTTTATTTGCGAGTGACAGCTCGAGACAGACAGAAAATGTGCAGAGAGAGAGGGGATTATATTGAGCAAAGGTTCTGGCCCGCTATGGTAAGGACAACATACAGGGCACGCACTCCAAACATTAATCCAAACTGACACACACACATACACAACGTTTTTCTGAAACAAGGTTTGGGCGATTAAAGGTCCAGTGTGTAGAACTTACCCTCTACTTCCTAGTGTGAAGGGGAAACCAAATTAAAAGGTGAAATGCTCGATCTAAAGTTCATCCATTCTGGGTTACTGTAGAAAGTGTGAGTGGTTCAATGTACATGATAATCATGTCACTACTGTTTTCAGAACAACCCCCATTGGGTTAAACAAATGCTGGAAAAGTACCTACTGGCACCATGCCTACAAGCTGCATCACATTGCACATCTAACAATAAAAAAAAAAAAGCTAATGACTATAAAAGATCAGATCGGTGACTTCATGCTACTCCACTTTGATGGCAAACACACTTGAGGTAATGATGTCACAGAGTAAATTACTTTTGCAGATAGTGCCTGCAGATCAAAGTGAATCAGGAAAGAGTCTTAGTGATGGTGTACGTTTTAACTGTGAAGAAATAGAGTCAGACTATTGAGCATCAACAGTCTGTCCACTCAAAAGACTGCCTGGAGCAGAGGGTATTTTAACTATAATAATTCACAAATTAAGCTGACCTGCCTTCTAATAATGAACTTTGCAAACAAAGTAATGCAGGAAGTGCTTTAAAGGTTAAAAATAAACACAAACAGCTATAATGTAACTAACATTAGTTCATGTTAAAAATGTTAAAAATGTTACAGATGTTAGAAATGTAGTTTCAATAAGTACATATACACACTACACAACCAGTTATTTTCAACATTTCTGTGTCAGGGTTTAGTAGGTGGGTCTGAATATCACCGCCGCTTTACGTAACATGGCATTAGGGGACGTATACAAATAAAACCTGATTCTCCTGACTCTTATAAGCAGCTTGTAGCTATGACGGGGAATATATGTAGTCAGATCTGAGTCTATGTTTGTCGATAACGGCACACACGGATGAGGCACACCTGCCTGGGTGAACCACCTGCCGGGTGCGCCATGCTGCCGGTACCCCCCCTACTCAGATCTGAGTTTATGTGTGTCGAGGAACATTCAGCATTCTTTTTTAAAAAAGCTTAAAAATCTATTTTTACAGTAAGGGTCATTACTCAAAACCAGCATCTCCTTACTTGAGACCTCTACTGCATTCCTATACAGGTAATTAGGCATGACAGTTTGAACACCAACATTTAAACAACACATTAACCTGACATGGATTAAAAGAGGTTGTCAAAAGGAAAAAAGCTGTTTATGTCAGATAAAAAGGATAAAGGTTATTTGACATGAAGTAGACAGATTGCAGAAGCTATCATTGACCTGGAATTAAGCAGGTAAAACATATTAACACCCGGAGGACAAAAGAGCAAATTCACTGAGATGTGCTCTAAAGTACAGATCGATGATTTGCTACCCAAGATCCCACACTCTCTGTTAAACTCCAATAATCTTGGACCAGATGTTAATTAAGTTGTCAGATCTTGTCTGAACAACTCAAAGTTAAGAAACCAGCAGATCAAGAAAAGGTCAGAGATTAAGAAGAAAAGAATGAATCAAAAAGAAAAGCCGTGCATGACTGAAAGAGAGTTTTCAAAGCAGAGAAGCTCTTCTGGCCATGCACATAATAATCTCTGTGTTAAAGTCCTACCTTAGCTGACTGTGACAGTGTACTCGAGTCCTTACAAAAATCAATTGATTATTACAGCACTTTACAAAAGCAGGAAGAGCACAGCTATAGTGTTGTGGACCCTGAAGGAGAGACGACAGTGCAGTATCATCAGCAAATTTAACAAGGTAGCTGCCTTCTTTACAGCTCCTGCAGCTGTCACGCTACATAATAATAGGTAAAACACTCCCTGGAGAGGGATCCATGAGTCTTAATAGAGTTTCAGAAAAGATGTCACTGTACTGTAAGTTTCTGTTTGTCAAGTTTGAAAAAAAAAAAAAAACACATTGATAAAATGTGTTAACAAGGTACTTTAATATCAGAACATAGTTGTGAGCACAGACTCCCCAAAGGGGAGAGGTAAGAGGTATTAGGGGTGTTTCAGGTAAAGCAAGCACACTACTAAGTACCCCTTTAGTGTAGCAATATGGGGCAAAAATGAAAACCACAGATGTAAATTGTAAGACAGACAGAGTAACACTAGTGTTAGTTCAGAGTCCTGTTTCAGGTCACTTGAATGTAAGTGCAATATTTACTCTGATTTTAGCTCAGTTTCTTTCCACAGAACAAGTTCTCCAAACCAAATGACAAAGTACATCACAAAAATGACCCAAAGTGTTTTCAGATCTGCCTATATTGGCATATTAGCATATTATTTTCTCTGTAGTTAAAGCTTGGTTAGGTTTAGGACAATTTGTGGAAGGTTAGAGAAAGATTTGTGTTTCATTAACTACAACCTGTGTTGCGCATGAAGGAGCTAAAAGATCACCCTTTATTGAACGTGCTCATGTGTGATGTGAACATGTGCTACCCAACTTCTTACCCAACTCCTGTGCACATCTCGCAACTAGATTACATTAATGCCCTCCTGACGGGCCTCCTGGCCTGCACAGTGAAACCTTTCCAGATGATCCAAAATGCAGTGGCCCCCCTGGTCTTAAATCAACACAAAAGGGCTAGTGGCTCTGCCACCCATATGTTCAAGACAATCCAAACTTTTCTTGTTCCCCGTTGGTGGACGTGCTACCAGTTCCTACAAGATCAGTGCCCTCTCTACCTTCAAAAACCTCCTCTTCAGAGAGTACCTCATCTCCAACACTACCAACAACTGGACATAATAAATCTATCCCCTTCTAGAATTGTCACTTCACTATACATGAGTAGTACTTATTGTGGGACCCATAGTTCTGTTGAGCAGAGTGCACCTCCAATTGTAGTATTGTATTGTACTTTTTCATATTCACTGAATTTAATTCACTTGTTTCCTGACTTTGTTTTTGTAATATTTTATTTTATTCACTCATGCACTAACCCTGTCCCTTTACATTAGCAGCTAGATTTTGATCAGGTAAATTTATGGTGTCTATGAATGAAGTTGACAACACAGGGGTCCTGAAGATGACTTAAGATGAAAATGTAAACAGTGTGCAGCATCACGCTAATGTGCTTGTGAGTATGTGCAGAGAAACAAACCCAAGTAAAAGTTTTATTTTGAACTTATGCGTGCCTGGAATCCCTTTTTGGTGTCGAAGTGTGCAACAAATATTGCTGCACTAACATGTCTTTGTTTCCCTTTTTTGTAAGTCGCTTTGGATAAAAGTGTCAGCTAAATATAGTGTTTTGGGTGGTGGGGTGTTCACGTGAATTGCTGCAACCAGTACTACTTGATCTACAAGCCAGAATGCTTCTTCTGCTAAAAATCTCGGTTCCTTTTTTACAGATTCTGGATTCAAGGTTGTCCATCTGGAGCAATTTGGGTTCAGTAGCTTGCTCAAGGATACTATCAAGCATACACTGCAAAATGTCATCCGTCGTAAGGCTTGCTCCAAGAAACTGGTCACTCTCGTCTCGATTGGCTGCAGACCGCGGGAGGCGGTGGGGAGGCTAGTACACACCGCTCCCAAACACACATTCCCCACTTTTGTTACTATTTGCCTCGTTTATATGACTATATCATGAACATAATGAGCCCTGGGACATGTTCACACGTGTCATTACACAGTTACTGGCAAAGAACAGACAGCTGATTGTGTTTGCAATACTCTTCCTGAAGCCGTGCGCTGAAGATGTTGAGCTTTAGGAGGGGAGAGGGCTGCGCAGCATGTGTACTAGTGATTGACGCTGATTGGTTGGACTCTTGCAAATGACATTAGCAGCTCTAGGAGGAGCCAGAGGAACCTGATTCTTTACAGATTACCTGTCTCATGTAGCACTGTGAGGAATGTTGTGGAGTTTGAGCAAACATGACAAAAAGTTATTTTTATAAAAGTTACCTGCTGATTAGTTAACAGACAGATATGAATGTAGTATCAATCTCTTTTCACCATTATGCTGTCATTGTTATTTTCGGCCAAAGCGGCTGCTGCTCAGCAAAAGCTTTATGGACTGGATTTGAAGCCAGATATGCTCTCAATCGAACAGCTGTCTGCATAGACAGACATGTCAATGTGCTGCTGGGGCGTACAAGTTGGACACGGACCTTCATCGTCACACTGACAGCTTTGTGGCTGTGCAGATGCCAATGTATAATTTCAGCTGCACTCATTCACAATGGCCTCAATGCTGTTTCAGTGGCCTGGATGAGAACAACGCTCAGGGGAAATCACATTTGGATGAGTGCAACATTAAAAACGGAAAGCTGAACGATATTGAACAGCAGGGAAAAGTTGCAGCAATAGGCAGTTTCTATTCAGAGCAGCAATATCTGAACAAACTCCTAAAAAAAATACAGGAGATAGGGAAAGAAAAAGCACAATAATAGAAGATCTCAGAGTTAACAGGAAAAAAAAGAAATAATCCACGTAATTCATTTAAAACCAGGATATCAGTTAGAAAAGCAGCAGTGGGACACAGCTCATTTGTCACTTAATAACCCGAGTACTGCAGTCGATGCTCATGTTTTTAAAAAATGAAGCGACAGAATTCCTCCTTGTTCAGACAAATGATATTGAGTATCATATGCAAGAAATATCATGTACCAGCTGTTTCACTTAAAAACATTAGCATCTGTTTTCAGCAACCCATATCAGTCAAACGTTCACACACACACACACACACACACACACACACACACACACACACACACACACACACACACACACACACACACACACACACACACACACACACACACATAGAGAAGAGAGGAAGACAGCAATAGAGAAAAAAGAGAGCGGATTAAGATAGGAACTATGCTGTATGTCCATCCCCTCAGGAGTTGTGGTTTCTCTGTGGAGGCAGCCAGCACCAGAGCTGAGAGGTTTATTTGAACCCTATCTGTACTGCAACACCTTCACACACTGTTTTATATATATACAGTATATGCAGGAAATGACATGGGATTTGCAAACCCAAAGTGTTATGTATCTGCTACACATGCATTGGCGCACACTGCATCGCAGAGCTTAGATCCTTCATGGAAGAGAGGTAAAAGGGGCAATGCTTGGCTATGATTGCATGTTTGTCAAAGTGAGGTCCAGGGACACTCAGACACTCAGGGGGCAGAGTGGTAACTTAAAGGTCGCTTCTTAGCTTCTTCTATGTTGCTGTAAGGCTGGAATACTTGTATCTAGCTATGTCAGGAGCAATTGCGATGAGATTCTGTGTTACACTGTCAGCCAGTGGTCTCACATATTTAAAGATAGCAGAATCGACCAGGGCCAGGCGATGAGGGGGACGAGGTTTGAAAGGTACCAGCGGGTAAGGGCATGGACAGATACATGAGGATATATGGTGATAAGACGTGCTTTGTGTTGGAGGCTCTCTTGGATGCTACAGTTCAAATAAAGATATCAGTATCTCATGTTATTGAATTTCATGTGTTTAAAAGAGGAAATTAGTGGCTTTGATTTAATTAACTCAAACTATCTAGTGAGTCTAACTCGGCTGCACAGGCACAGTAGTGGAAGAAACAATGGGTTATTCATTTCTCTACACTACACAAGGGCAGCATTTAAATTGATCGAATGCTTTTTGGGAGATTTAATAGCAGAAGGTCACAAGGTGGGTCAGTCAGTTTGTTTCTGTGCATATTCATGGTCCCCAGGGGATTATTGTGACCCTCTTGTTGCCTCTTGCAGATAAGATGCAGAGAGAGAGTGTTCAGCATTCATGGCAGCTACCATTCTGGACCATTCTCACCTCCAGCCTCTGATTAGACAGACAGACTAGTAACAATTTTCTGGCACTGAGAACACAGGAAATATTGTACAGTACTCCTGAGACTGAAATTGTGCATTGGGTCAGTCTTTGTCTCTTTTAGCTGAACTTCCTTCGGCTCAGATAATAAATAAATTGAATGAATTAATGATTTAGTGTTAACTTGTTGACTCTTCTATCTCAGGGTTTGTCAACTCTGAGTCCAAGGTTAGATTCGGAGTTTGTTAAACACACTTTCAGGAACAGACCCCAGACATCAAATAGATGTGAGTTTCAGCCATAGTTAAAATGGTTTTCTCTGGTGTGCTGTGTGTGTGTGTACTGTGTGTGTGCAGCTGAAAGCACAGTAACACCCTGTAATGCTGCAGATGCACAAATCTAAACCAACTACAAATTGAGGCAGGAATTAAAGTCTGTCCACATGCATCCAAATATTACAGGTGGAGTCTATGTGAGCGGGACATCAAAGAAACACTCTGTAGCAGAGCAGCAGTCCACTGTAGTGTAATAGATGGAGTAATATCCTCTCCAGCCTAATAACTTTACATTGTAAAACTGTAAAACTATTATATAAAACTATTACAACCCTCGATTTGGGCATGAAATGACACCATTGCAGCTCTCCCACAGTAGAGGAAATGAAGTGGGAAAGCAGTTATTACACTTCTAATGACCTTACAGGTGTCATTCACACATACGGCTATATATATAACACACCTGTTGTTCTCAGCAGTCTTCTAATGTGATAAATAACTTCAATCTGTGACAATGGGTGTCAGAAGGTCTCAGAAGGGACTACTTGTGTTTGAATATGTGTAACCATCCCTACATACAGGATGTTAGAAATAAATATTAATGAAAAAAGGAATTCCATTCCATTTTCTTCCGCTTATCCTGGATTTGGTCGTGGTAGGGCTCTTCACACATCTTTCTCCCCAAGCAATGCATTCCCAGGTTTGATGGGCTATGTATTCCATCCAGCGGGTTCTTGGTCTCCTCCCGGTTGGACATGCCCAGAACATCTCCAAAGGAAGGTGCCTGGGGTATGGTGTCATTTCAGTGTCAAAATACGCACGCATGAAGACCACTCTCTGCACAGTCGCCGTCACTCTCTGCGCTTGCCGCCACTCTCTGCTCGGTCGTGGTCTCTGTGTATATGCTCGCTGTCACTCTCTGTGCCTTCTACTTGCTAGTTTTGGCACTTTGGGGACGGTCACTATAAACGCCTACTGGCTCCAGATCAGAGCCAATTTGAGGCAGAGTAGGGCGGGGTCATCATTGTGGTTTGTGGCAGAATTTGATTGCAGATCGAGATGTCAGAGAAAAAAGTTGATAGGTTGAGGAGCAGACAGATATTTAAATTTAAACGTATTGAACAGCTTGGGAGTGATAGTTTACTGACTTGCTACAAAAAAGAATGGAGCCTCCATTCTCCTTTGTAGCAAGTCAGTAAACCTATCACAATCAAATCACATCAACGGGGCCGTCTATTCAATGCCTGCCCCCAAGTGCCAAAACTCAGCAAAGGCGAGCGAGAGCAAGCTGAGAGTGGTCTTTATGCGCTTATGGTTTTTATGTGCATGGATTTTGGCACTGAAATTATGCCATACTGGGGGAGGGGCATCCTAATGTGATGCCCGAACCACCTCAGCTGGCTCCTCACCCTATCTTTACGGCTGAGCCTGGCCAGCCGATGGAGGAAGCTCATTTTTATCCACTTGTATCCTCAGTCTTTTGGCTTTAAATGGTTTGTGGATTTTGGTTCAGAATCCACAAACAAATATACTTTCATTAGTAGAAAACATAATATAATATTCATAACTGCAGTTTCTTTAACAGTGTTTCTCTCATTTTCAACTTTTCTTAACTCATTTCTTTCATATAACTTTCCTTTCAGTCACTTTGTTCAGTCAGTCACACTTCAAACACACATTTTTATACAATAAATGAGCTGTGATCTGCAACAAAACAATACACAATCAATGACTGAGGGAGATGAAAACCTTCCCCAGTTTACAATACAGACAAAGACAAATGATCTGCGTCTGCCTTTACTTTGAGCAATGTGTCAAAACAGAAAAAAACAAAGACACAAGACAATATATGAACATTTCTCATTAAGCTCATATCGTCCAACCATTTGATCTCTTTACATTTTCTTCAGCTGAATAAATACATTTTAAATCATTCGCAGGAAATGCAGCAGTTCAGCTTCACACACTGTTTTAGAAAACATCCTTCTGTGATCATCAATAGCCTCTGAAAACAAGCTTCAATTCTTCAGACGGTCATCTAGTTTTGGCTCTACGCACAAATAACACTTTATAATTGAATCCAATCTCTCATTTTATCACCCATGGCTTCATAAATTTCAAACTGCATTTTGATGGAGAATTACAAACGTTCTGTCTTTAAATAAGCTTTCAAAGAGAACCTCGCGAAGTGTGGTTTAATCATTGCACTCTTCCAATGTTCGCTACATTTATAGTCATTGTGGCTTCGTCATCCTTTTCTCAGTTCCAAACAGCACAGAATTCATCAATTAATATGTTTTAAATGTATTTACTGGTCACATATGTATCACATAGACATATAGCCTGTTTATATATACACGTTCTAATTTTACTGGACTCTGTGTGTCAGGAATTGTTCGGCTTTGTTTGAGAACAGCAGGTGCCAGCCTAGCTCAACACTGTGGTGACCAGGGTCGATGGAACTGAATGTTGCCTTCTTAGACAAAATAGATAGCTTGCTGTTGATATTTCATTAACATAAACAGACAACAGTAGCTCCAGACTGATCCTGGGCATATAGTATTTGTGGTGTTATCTTAAGGTTTAAAGTCGATCCACCAGCACGAGTTTGGCAGAATGTGCTCTGATGTGACTCAGGCACTTCTGATGTACTTTGAGAGTGTCTCTAGTTCTCCTTGGTATAGCTTCAATAAATAATACAGCATAAGACATCAGAGGCTCCTGAACACTTTCTTCCTTCCTGACCTCACCATTGACCTTTGACTTCAGCAATTTCTCCAAAACAAACAGGTAAGTTCTATAAAAATTAATGACATGTCATGAATGGGGAAGTTAGCTATAGAGACCAAAACGTGTGCTAGGCCATAAACATGTTTGTTTCTGCTGTGTATTTGATGTATTTTTTATTGAGATGAACTTGTTCTGTAACCATCCTCAAGTGGAAGATTGAGGAAATACAGATTTCTCACAGCCACAGAGGTTGCTGCTTGGTTTTGACCTGACTCTGGAGACGGTCATCTCTGGCACGACTCGGCACAACTTGCTGCGTTTAAACTGGTGATGGAAATGCAAATCAATACAGCATGGTTGTAAATGGGTAAAATGAGGCAATGTGAAAGAACTAAAC
The DNA here is from genome assembly GCA_004119915.2 of Collichthys lucidus. Lineage (NCBI taxonomy): Eukaryota > Metazoa > Chordata > Actinopteri > Sciaenidae > Collichthys > Collichthys lucidus. The sequence goes on along the minus strand of CM014085.1, from coordinate 5,911,390 downwards.
TGTGTGTACACACACACTGTTTTTTTTTTTTTTTTACTGTTGCACACTGTTGGATTTGTCTGGTCTGTTTGTGAATCTGTTCCATTTGATGGCTAAGTTGTTTTAACCAGAATTTAAAAGCCTAAACAGAGTCTGCAAATAGCTTCAGCAACTGCAATTGTATAATATTGTCCCTGTTAAATGAACTGACAAATAAACAAAGTAATTCAATCAATGGTTTGAGTGGCATAAATAATATCCACCTCCAGTGTATCTGTGAAGTGAACCAAAATACTCTTTTGCAAGTGCGATTAATTCAGCATAATGTAGAAACAGTTTGACACATCCTGGAATAATTCTTGTTACAATTTGATAAACAAGAGTTGAACAATTCATTAGAACACTGAGTTTGTTCTCACAAGGACTGAGTTCATTCTGCAAATATACAAACCATAAAAAACAATATATGCTGAACTATCTACGTGTACTGGTATACCCAGGGCTGGATTAACATGGTTAGGGGCCCCTAGGCTACAAGCTGCTGTGGGCCCCAATACCCCAATAAACGTACTTATTTATTTGTACATCAATTACCAACCGTCGTCATGAAATGACACCTTTGCAGCTCTCTCACAGTAGAGGCAATGAAGCAAGGAAGTAGTTATTAGACTCCTAATGACCTTACAGGTGTCATTCACACATGGGTATTTGTATTACACATCTGTTGTTCTCAGCGGTCTTCTAATGTGATAAATAACTAGTGGCAACTAAATGCAACAGGTTTAGCAGGGCACTCCAGGCGTCTTTCTCCCCAGCAATGTCTTCCAGCTCCTCCTGAGAGATCCTGAGGCGTTCCCAAACTAGGTAGGCTATATAGTCCCTCTAGCAAGTTATGGTTCTGCCCCGGGGTGTCCTCCCAGTTGGACGTGCCCAGAACACCTCAAAAGAAAGACGGTGTGCGTTTCATGTCAGACTGCAGATAAAAGAGGCCAGAGGAGGAAGAAGAGGATTTAAGGCTGCAAAAAAACTATTGTTATTGAACTAATAATTCAGCTCAGGTAAACTGCAGCCAATCCCAGAATGCACTGGGGGAGAGCGACAAGCTAACCTTAGATCACAGATACTGTTACAGCTACAGGCAATGTGAACTGTTTCCACTGGGGGTCCTCTAAAGGATGTGGGCAATGAAAGAGCTGAAGGCCAGGCTGAGACCTCTAAACCGAAGACGACAGTCCATCTTCACAGAGACCAAAAGTAAAGGTGCATTGAAGTCATCCTCTCAGAACGAAACATTTCAACCCTTTTGAAAATGTAAGCCTGGTATTCTCTAGAAACATGTAAATGCCATTCTGATTCACTTAAATACATGATGGACAGCTGATAGAGTTTTTTTGTAAGTGCACTTGACATTCAGCTTCATCCTTTGAGTCGTGGAATCCTACATGAACATGCTGTCTTCTACCAAAGTGGAAACAGGTTTTGTTAGCTTCTTATATCTAAGTGTTCACTGCTGTGGCCCAACCAGGAATCAACACTGTCCATGACCAATCTGAGTCATTTAAAATGTGTCTGTGAGTGAACATCGCTTTGTTTTTAGTTTTTTTTAATCAAACTAATAAGGATTATCTAGCACACAATTAGCCAATCACAGCAACTCTGTACTAACAGTGGGAGGAGAAATTTACATGAGACGTATCACTGTTGGAGTTGTTGGAACTACAGAAACGTGGTTGTGAGCTTCTCCCCTCTGAGTCAGACATAATTAGTCGAGTAAAACAGATGTTAGCTTGTTACTTAGTTACAACTAACTTGATGTTTCACATGTGTGTTTGGTGGAGACAGAGACAGAAGGCCTGTATTTGCAGCATTATGAACTGGGTGTCTGTGGCTGGTTTTTCAGTGTGTTTTCCACCACTCAGCAGTGGTTTGTCGGCTACAGCAGGTAGGCGGAGCTAATTCAACAGATTCACTCGATGGTGTACGTTCGCTTGTAGTTACTGTCTCAGAAGTTGTCATTCCATTTTCCCTTTGTCAAATTTGTCAATGAGTGCTTGTATACTTCATTATATAAATAAATGATGATGGATGGATTGTGGGATACTGAGTATGAACAGGCAGCCTTCCAGCCTTTAAAATGTGACAGACCTCATGTTAAGTGTTTAGCTGGTCCACGGGTTGTATTTGCATGCAGTATGTACTTCAGCAGAGTGACTTTTCTGTGTTTTTTTTTGCTTTCATGGCTTTAAGATGCAGCCGTGATTTGGCCAGAATGTGAAGCTACTGCATCTGGTAGACAGTGGGTCACTTTAATTGGACTGTGGAAGGAAACCTGCACGGACACAGAATGATAATCATCAAGGATTAAAGCAGTAAGGGTGTTCAATTGAAGGTCCACACTCCTATTAGCGTTATACTGTAGGTTTTTTGAGTTGTAGCTTTATTATGTCATGACCAATTTCTTCCACTGATGTCTGTATGTTTATAGTGGAAACACTTGTATTAACTCACTGTACACCAAGCAGCAAACAGCAGACACAGTTCGTGACTGGCTGGTGAACATAGTGGAGCACTTAGCAGCTAAGAGACAGATGGTTCCCTCAGGAGTTGGTGGAGACCAAAACCTAGAGCTGAAAGAGAGAAAGTATTGGACTTACATTCATCAGGTGGACACAAACACGACCATAAATGTGTGATAATGTTGCTTTGTGTCTGCTGGATGTGTAAATTAGGTTAACACAGCTTTAGTATAATGTTGCAATATGTCACTGTTGTCTCTACAGCTTGTTCTACTGGTCCAGAATCAATGAGTGCTGCTTTAAAATCACCTTTGTACTGAGCCTACTGAGAGCTTGCGTGTTATCGATGTTGAACACATTATTGAAAGATTTGAAAAATACTGTTTTCCCATAATGAAAAGATAAAAACATGCAAAAACGTTTTAATTTGTAATCCAAATTACACATATACAAGGATTCAGGATATTAGCATGTCATTTTCAGAGACCACAGCCAAAAGAACAACAAGAGAGAGAGAGAGAAAAAAAATACAATCTATACATATTTCAGTTTACAGTGAGTAGCCAGTTGGAGAGTACCAGAGAACACTAAGGCAAATCATCAGCAGACAGAAGAAACATTGCCTTTTTTGTATTTAATCCACCACAGTAGAGTATCAAGAAGTACTTTTGCTACAAAACAAGGACCGATGTCTCCCTTTATTTGCAATCAGCTGCGTAAGTTACATTGTGATAAAAGCAAAACAAAAAACAGAAGGTATCTATCTAAAGTCTAGCATTACTGTACATGTCTTCTCACGAGCTTTGGAACACCAAACTGGCAAAAATATGCGGCTCTTTTTGTACAGCTCTGGGTTTCACCATCATCTGCCTCCTGCTAACAGAAACTCACAACAACACTGTGAAAGGCTGTGACTCAACAGGCGAAAAAATGCTTTTCATACAGTATGTAACACTGGTCCTGAATATGATGCTAGGTTTTTTTTTTCTTTTTTTTTAATTCAAAACACTTAACCCCTCGAGCAGCGTGAAGGTACTCCAAACCTGATTTTAAACTCATAATCAGCCACACAGGGTGTCATAATGAGAAGTTCAAAGAGTGTCTGCAGCATGTCACCTCTCAGAGAAAATCATTCCAACCAATGTGTGAGTGTGTGAGCATAGTGTGGGTGAGTCCTAAACAGAATTTCATCATTAACCTTGAGACTAAAGGGTGAATTTTCCCAATGGGACAAGTCTGACAAATAGTGAGTATAATAATACTTATGAATTGTCAACTGGCATTGATACTGTGTTTTTACCTGCATATATTTCCTCAGGTATATTGACTCTATCAGAGTTCAACACAAACAAACTTTCCATTTGGTTGAACAGCTGCTCTGTAACATTTTCACTTTGTCATCTCAAAATTCATATGGCTCAAACACTCAGTTCACGGCTGGAAGATTACTGTTATCATAATGCCTATGTTTTTGTGTTTCCATAGCAACCAAACAAGGATTTGTTCTCTTGATTTTATTCGCATGTGACAGAAACAGCCATACAGAGTCTGGCAGTGGAGAGAAACGTTGGGATAATAAACTTAATAACAGGTTCCTAGTTGATAGTTGATATTTTGTGTAGCTTCAGATGCTCTGTACAGCACATGACATAGATGTTATTAAAACGTGAGTTTCCCGTCCATAATGCTTATTTTGTACAAGCTGAAGATTTCATTTGAGGGAGATGCAACATATGGAGCTGTTCCACAGTAATAAGCAAGACTAGAAAAGTTACATGAACTTTAACCGTTAACCTTTAACCCCCTAACTGTGTGAAAGACGTGTCAGCAGAGACAGAGGTTTGGTTTAGATGGTCGGCCTGTCTTTCACATTCTGGTCTTCCACCTTTGCACCACTCAGCTGCAGGTCTAGAGTCTAGACATTACAGAGAACTCAGACCGTCCCTCACCTGCTTTATATTCTGTTGGCAGCCTCTTCGTCAAACGTACATGTTCATCTGTAAATACAAACCCCATCTAGAGCGTGTTTGCTGATCCGACACCAGGCGCAGATCCACTTGTGCTCCCTGTGTCATATTCATCACTTTTTCATCATTCAATTAATGTTCTTCATGACAGGAATTTGAATGTATTGATCATTTCACCGAGCTCGCTGTCGCTCCCCAACCAAAGTGATTCAAATGTTTTCTTTGCTCGTGGCCTTGATTCTTTGTCCCTGTTTTCTTTCATCCTCGCAAACACATAAATGGAAATTATATTTGACTGTTTTCACCACTTTGCTTCTGCCTTTTGCCGTCATCCTGTAAATAAGCTAAACTGCACCTCATTTAAAGTTCCCATTTGCAGCGAGGACATAACCACAATATTTAAGCTGCACTACTTGAAAAAAACAAACAAACAAAAAACATCCCAGATTCAGAAAGGAAGTTATTTAAATTCATTGTGGCATTAAATGTCCTCGACTATCTAACACTGTTGAGAGCCAGTGCAGTTCTTTACAGCGATTCCATCAAAGCTTCGACATGATGTGATGTCGAATGTCCGGGGGAAAAACAGTGTGATCTCTGCCGGCTTTGTTGGGCGGTCGATCACATTAATACCAGAGCAATGCAGTGAAATGAGTTTCCTGTTTATGCGCACAGACATGTAACTAATATATCTGCTGCATCACAGAGAGAGGTGTCCCATTGCCTCGTATGTGTAGCGGCAACAGTTGTGAGTGAGCTTCTGCTCACAGGAGAATGTCAGCATTCAGTGTGAGTGTTACTCATTAAGATAAAGCTCAGTCGCAAACATAAATATGTATAACTCTACACACTCGTATACTGGTGTAGTCGTCATTTTCTGACTCAATCAGATGGAAAAAAGAAACACCCAGAGCCGTACAGTAAAGCCATGTTTTTGCTGGTAGGATCATCCAAGGCGTCACATAGTAGGCCTTGCCCTTTAGTGTCCATCCAGTGTGTCTCTGTGGAAATGTCTCACATACGCTCACTCACACACATTTACACACACACACACACACACACACACACACACACACACACACACACACACACACACACACACACACACACACACACACACACACACACACACACACACACACACACACACACACACACAGGTGATGACATGGAACCCAAACACACACAAGCGTTCGTTGTCATGGCGAAGTGCTCCTCCACGTTGCAAATGCAAAACACCGGGAGCTTTAAAGCAACGTACAGAATCGAGACTTGAACACAATCAAAAGAATGTACAAAAAGGCACATTTGACCCCAGTGCTCCTGTACTGTGAGATTCAAGTGTAAATGAGCGTCTGTAGCATTGCTGTCGTAGCTCTTAACCATCATAGAGACAACATCCCCTCTGAGTGCACTGTTCTGGCTGCTCACATTTGTTAGCACAGGGGGGGCTAACGCTCAGATGATAATGTCCATTAGCCTGAATGCTAGCCGGTGCCAGGCCTTGCTAGGCCAGGAGTCAGAATGGTCCCTAGTGTCATCAACCGTCGTTATAGGGGCAGCGACGTCTCTTTACAAGCTGTCCCGTGGTAATACAGAAGTGCCAATCCATATACCCCATGTTTACCCCATATCCTCTCTCCTTAATCCTACACCCACCACCTTGGAGCAAGGATGGGGTGGGGAGGGTGGTTGTTGTTGGTGCGGGTTTAAGGTGTTAATCATCCCCTCCGCCGTACAGGTCGGCCAGCTTGCGGAAGCGTGGCCCCCAGTCGCCGAGGTAGTCGTAGTCTTGGTCTCCGCAGCTTGAGGAGGAGTGAAGGGAGCTAAGGGAGCCGGCGGTGGAGCCACTGCCCTCGTAGTCAAACACCAGCAGGGAGTCGTAGGGGGGAGCGGTGGGGTCGTTGTCTGCCGCCTTCAGGCCCTGGTTGTAGAAAAATGAAGGAGATGGGAAGGTGAGCAAAGAGAATCGCAATGGCAAATAATAGCAGAGGAGAGGGTGTCATTGTCGAGCTCCACAGTGAAAATAAAATGATTCCTTTGAGACTGCCAGAGTGTAGAGGAGCCGGATGATGAATAAGAATGGAGCTCCTATATGAACCTTGTTTACTGGAAATAAATATGGAGACAGGAAGGTGTGCAAAAAAAACCCAGCGAGAACCTGCATCACATCATGATAGGCCCCCTTTGAGATTCCTGGTACCACAGTCTACTGTTGGCTAGTGCACATCGGCAGACCTTGGTGGTTCGATTTGTTGCTCGATGGCACCTGATCAGAGGTCGCTGAGGCAGGAGAGTAAAAGAACTGATAAAAGCTTCACACACAAAGTCCGTGTCTGATGGAGAATAAAGAACGTTCATACCAGGCTCACTTTGAAATCAGAGAACATTGTATGAAATATTTGCTGAGCAGAGCTGTCAACTTTCAGCTCATTAAAAATGAACAATGCCATGTTTGTACCAGATATTTCCTACATGACAGTGCAACAACCCACACTATCAGTATCACTGAAAGTGAGAAAAGCACAATTTATGGCTGAGAGCGTTACAAGACTCTCCGCTACGATATCTAGCGCAGGATTATAGTAATCCTATAATATTTCTATAGTATCATAACCCTCATAAATCTAAGGGTCTTTATGCTTTAAAAGCAAAGCAATGTGAGACCCACGTTGACCTCCCCCCGAAACCATGTCTGATCACCCCGTGCACACCATCTGAAAGTTCACTTTCAGAACTAGGTCTCGAGAAGTCAAGCCAGCCTCTCCAACCTTACAAGGGTAGGATGTGGAGGAGATCAGAGTAACGGAGGGGCATTAAGGAAGAAAGGCTGTTTTTATTTCTGTGTGTGTGTTGAGGGGTTGAGATGGACAGTAGGGAGAGCTGGGAGAGAAGAAGGGGAGCAGGGATTATGGAGGAGTATAGAGAAGGGGAGGATTTGGGTCAGGCTGGACAGATGCTGCCTCTATCTCCAGGAAGAGATTCAACAGATTACCCAGCGTAGCCTGAACTTAAAACCACCACCCTCCCACCTATACACACACACACAAACACACACACACACACATAGACATATACACGTTTTTATGAACTCACTCAAAGCACGCTGCTGGAAAAAAAAAATCACCTAAAATTAACATCTGAAAACATCTGCTCAAACTAACAGCAGGGAAAATGGGATCTTTTTTGCCGCTCGTTGCTGTTCAGGACGGTTGAAATGAAAAGCAGTAAATCTGATAAGCTGCAAAACTGTTTTGTGGGCCACGTCTGTCGTCTGACTCAAGACACTCCTGTCACTCTGAAACTCAATGGGAGGAGAGAATTAACGCAAAGAGAAAGGGAGGGAGAGAGAGAGAGAGAGCAAGTTAGAGGCAGGGTGAGAAACATCAGCTTGTCATGTCTGCCGGATTAAGCTGTCTAGATCAGCTTGCAATATCTGACAGCTCCTGCTCATTATTCATAGCTCCGCTTGGCAGATGTCTTTATGTAGCTCCGACCAAAAGACACGCTCAAATAATATGGAAGCAGCCAGCGCGTGTAGAGGAACATACACCGGCTGCACTGACAATGATGACTCTTCACGCCCCCACTGCCCGGACGCCACGCACTCGAGATGTGATGACAGCAATCAGCTGCGTTAAAGGAAGACTTCAGTCTATCTGATTAACTCTGAGAGTCATGTTAATCCATCTGAGTGTCATTCTTTTACAGCATAAAGACTGACTGCACTGATGACAACCAACCTTGACATTGAATTATAAAGTCCAGTCAGCGGCGTCTATTTTATATATATATATATATATATATATATATATATATATATATATATATATATATATATATATTTTTTTTTTTATTACAGAAATGAATTTAGAAACATTTTGTCCATGTAAAGTAAGAATAAATATGTGTTTTGAGTTTGTCAGACCAAAGAAGAAGAAATTAACCACCAAGCCAAATTTGAATGATTAAAAATATCAACTAGATTATGATCGGGTAAAAATGAGCAGTATTCTCAGCCCCCCAGGACTGTGGGGGCATGTCCGATGAATGTGCTGAAGTAAAGCAGCATTTTTTAAGCACAGAACTGAAACGTGTCAGATGAGTTCAGAAAATGAGATGACTAACTTTGAAACACTCTGAGCGAGTTGAATTAATCTCGATCTCTCTGCAAGGGGTGCAGGGGTATGCTGAGGGTGGCCTCAACGTGTCATCGAGCCATCCTTTAGGACCACCCACAAAATCCTGGACAGAAAACTGGTGAGAAAATGTTTGAACCTCTAACTCCAGATTTCACTAATTTATCGTTTTTTTTTACGCTTTCAAATATTTTCAAACATATTTAATGTATTTTGAAAGAAATTCCTTTATACGGACAAAATACCACATGATTCTGAATGAAAATGTTGAAACTCACATTTAAAATGTGCATTTCCTGTCATTCTTTATCATGTTTGAGAGGGAAGTGCATAGCGCTTGCTTACATCCATCATTAGTTATAAACTCATACATGATATGGAGGTAGTAAGTGGAGGTACGGTGGCGGATCAAAAATCCCGCAATCGTAGCTCTAAACAGGAAATGTATGGTGGGGATCACCCAGATGACTCTAATTCTGGAATAAACTCTATTTAGAAGTCGACAACAATATATAATCTTCTTATACAAATAAACCCTGTGTAAACTGTCTGTAACTGAGTAGAGTCAGCTGTGTCATAGGGATGGTACTTAAAAAGTTTGAGAAACACTGAACTGGGTCATTAGAAGCATACCTAATGCTCATGCTTTAAATATTTTAAATGCTCTTATATGTTTCTTTGTTTCTTGTCTGTGTTGAAATGTTACCCAACAGTATTCGTTGAAATTTTCAAATATTGGCTACAAATATTGGGTTCGGGCTGCTTATAATACCTCTGTAGGTTCCATTTTTCTTTCTTTCTAACCTGAATGAAATGATATTAGGCTTGTTTTTTTTAGATTCATGATCCTGTGTTGGCTTATAATATTAAGAAAATTGTAACCGATCCTTAGAGAAAGCTTTTACCAGTTTTCTGCAGGAATCAATATTTGGATATTTCCAATGGCCATGAAATGTGAAGGTGGTTTCTTAGTAACAAACCCACATTGCCATTGTTTTGGTTCAGTCTCTCAGCAGCAGCAGGACGTTGCTGATCTGTCTGCTGTAGTGTAATGCAGCTTTAGGATTTCACATTCATTGATTCTCCTCTGTTGGCACACGTTTTGTATCATTTCCTGTTAGTACAAAATGGCATCCTGTAATTTCCTCCATGCACCTTCAGGAATAGGAAATATTATACAGTGCATTTATCAAGCATGAGTACGAAAATGAAACACAGCGACAAAGTTCCCCACAAAGTGTGTTTTTAAGGAGCTGAGGATGGCCTGCAGCCAGTCTGTGGATTAACTAAACTCAGACTGCGGCCGCATCTGAAGCCAGCTAATCCTGACCATTAGCAAAGCTAATTAAGAATTACACACACTGTGTTTCTCTGCCTCCTTATGTCCCTTTTTAAAGAGAGTTGGCTGTTGTGTTGGCTATATTCTGCATCCTGCTGCCAACCACACATCACATATCACTGATACGTCACTGATACTCGTGTATGCGCTGTGTGTGGACACCAGGCTGCACAACAAATACTATATTAAATTTTAAATCTGCATCACTTCATAATGTTTCTGTGAGTACTTTGAAAATATGCACTGCTTTCGTTTTAAATTATCAGTAATCAAAGTCTCTGAATGTTACAGTGGGTTAGTTCCCATACTGGCAGCGAGCGCAACTGTTTGAAAACAAACAAACAAACAAAAAAAATACTTCAATATCCTTAAATCCTGTAAGGTGATGAGGTAAACTGCACACTTCCCGGCCACTCTTTGATGCTTTATAGCAAAGGATGAAGAAAGGATGAGAGAAGCAAAAGATCTAATGTTGGCAAATCCAGCTCTTTTTTTTCTGAACAGTGTTTGCTTACTGCTGTCGAAGAGACAGTTTGTATTTCACTCAAGTTGTGATTCATCACTTCCTGTGTGCTGAGAAGTAAATGTGGATGACACCCGAATTTAATATGACCAAACAGATTGAATGTCACTTAGTGAGGATGGGACACCTTCCTCTGCTGTGGCCACACTGTCTTGCTGGTTTTCGACTGACAACACTGACATTTTACACAAAGATGTTACCGTAGAGATATTACTGGTAAGAGGCTCTGTGATCTGTACTTGTGGATGACAGAAACAAACCCTGTGTGCAGACGTACCTCGTGGATGAAGTCTCCTATGTCTCCTGGGTGGGGGGCAGCAGAGCGGATGGGGTACTGGTGGTCATGATGGAGGGGCCTCTCATCCAGGCGTCGGATCCCCACCTTGACACACTCGGACTCCAGGGCATCAGGCTGCTGCAGCTGACTTAGATCGTAGTCCTGGATACACACATACACATGTTGGTGTTACAGTAAGCAATTTCTTTTAGAACTCACACCTAATATCACAAATCTGCCTCCAGATGCTTTACGATGTGCACAGCACGCCCTCTGTCCACCTTCAGTTAATTTTCACCTTGAACTGCTTTAACCAGTGAATTTCCCCAGGGATCATTAAGTTCATCGTCTCTTTTTCAACTTTCAGGGTTCGTTGAGTTTTTTAGAAGTGAAATCCAAACACACACACAACAGAATAAATATAGTTTATAACCAGAGCAATAAATACGTACTTTAAATGTTTGATTATTCCACCAGCTGTTCATATTCATTTTCATAACATTTATATTTAACTTTGTTTTGATCATGGTTAATTTATAAGAGTGCAAACTGTGGACTGTGGAAAGTGGATTTACAGACTTACTGCTAAAGTCAAAATTTAAAAAAATAAAATAAAGAAGAGCAAAATAAAAGCACAATATGAAAAACAACATTGTTTGTCAGTCTGGTGTTCAGCGTAGCAGACATCTTTTAAATACCTTATATATATATATATATTTAGATTATCTTTTTTTTTATTTTTATTGATGATTACCTGTTGTTTAACATACCTTGGAACACCTTGGATTCCTGGAGTATTGCAACAAAAATAATAATCTCCCCCTAGTATTAATAAAGTGTTTCTGATTCTGAATGTAAATCATTGTCAGTGGTTAATGTAGGGTGAAGCCTACTAAGAACATTAAGAGTCTACAGCCGTGCTAACAGCTCTGTGAGGCTGCACTTTAGCACTTCTCTGCAATGTGTTAAATGTGAAACACAGCATGCTAACACACTGACAACACAATGTTAGCATGTAAATTCACCCCGTTCACCCTTGGCTAATTAGCAGTTAACACAAAGTACAGCTATGGCTGATGGAAACAGTGTTTTGCAGGTATTGGTCGGAACCCAAAACACAAATTAAAATTTTAACCCAATGATGGCTCAAGATGCAAAATCAATTGGTTTCCTCATCGAGGTACCAGAAAAGTCCGCACCAGAGTTTCATGAAATGTATCTGTTAGCTGTCACAATATTTCAGTCTGGACCAAAGTGACTGAACAACAGGCAGTGCTGTACTATGATGAACACATTGGCACTGGCAGTGAAAAGAGAGAGGGAACTAACCTAAAGCGAGGGAACCTAAAGAGGGAACACACATTACAGCCGTTATGCTGGTTGTAGTCATAATATATGTTTATATTGATACTAAATATGATTTTTCCTGACCTCCTTTGACATTTACAAAATTGTATGCCTTTTATTGTGTTATATAACCTGTAAACCCATTCACTTCCTCTGCTGGAATAGTGAAAACCAATAAAAGACAAATAGGGAACTTTTCAGATAATTCTCCCTGAAGCTGGTGCACCAACCCACTGATAAAAACTCTTATTGGACATTTGACATTTGTAGTAGGAAAGAGAACCTTATATGATGATATATTATATCAATCAGTTTTGGGTTTTTTTGCAACTCCCTTTAGAAGTATAAAATCGCTGAATACAGCTTTAAAGCTTTCTCCAAACTCATCAGCTGTCACCTGATGATGACTGAGCCTTAAGACTTCCTTTGCAGCCGAATTAGCACCTTCACACATGAGAATGACATTTCCGCTAAACTCTATAAACAGATTTGTTTTAAAAAAAGGCTAAATCATCGTCCATCAATAGCTGGTAGGTTCCAAGGTTGTATTTCAGCCAATGGGTTCCGCCTCTTTTGTTCTCCATGCAGACTGTTTACATGCATGCAACAAAAGCTCGCTCAAACGTTACTGGTCAATACTCTGTCTACAAACTGAAACCAGAACACTTCCAATGCCAAAAATTAATCCCTTGCATACAAATGCATCTGCATTGATAAACAGCCATCTGTTTGTAGAGATTACCCTGCCCCTGATTTGAGCTACTTACTTTGTGACCATCTTGAAATAATAGTATGGATGACCTTCCTCATACTTCTATCACCATGAAAATATTTCTATATGTGTCTGTGTTTGCCTTTACTGATGTGGAACTTTGCTAGTGTGAGCGATTGTCTATGGCGTCCAATATGTAATATATATGAAACCCTGGCTGTGCATTATTTATAATCTAGTGAACAAGTCAAATCCATTGTTATTCAGTGATGTGAACTCCTAGACTTTTTTTACATTTTTTTTTAGACCTATACTTTTTAATTTGGCAGCAGTGACTTTTTGCATTTAGAGAGCTAATTATAACTGAATGCAACTTCAGTAATCAAAAAAACTAACAAAAAAAAAAAACCCTGCTGTCCTGACCTTCTCAGCCATGGTGTTTAACATTAAATTGCACGATAATGTATATATGTTTGGAGACGGTGTCCTCAGATTGTCCTAAAACACGAAGTTCAACTTCGACTTAAAAAGACATATCATCTGTCCTTGGCAGAATGTTTAGGCTGCTGTAAATTCACACTTCAGAATAAATGAGAACATTACTTACATTGATCTTTTTGTCCAAACTCTAACAAACTGAAACCAACATGTATAACAGTAAATTCTTCCTAATGCCCGGTGCACTGAATGTCGCTGGGTATAAAAATAGCACTAGTTCTCATCACAAACTTGACTGATTCATAAAAGTAGCAGTCTTCATCAGGACTGGCTTGGAAGAACATTTAAGTGTTAGCTGTGTTTAATATTTGATGTAGTGAGAATTTCAATGACTCAAACGGGTGCCACGAGTTTTTCTGATGCAACGTCTGCCATTTCTCCTACATCATCCGCCCTAAGGGAGGAGTGAACCCGACTATGTAATTAGCATCCACTTAGAGAAGCAAAGTCTCTCTTTCACCTACTCTTACACACCATCAGCACAGTCAGCGGGTAGAGGGGAAGTGTGTGTCACAGCCTCTGATCTGTTCATGTTGAATGGTATTGTCTGAGTCACTACAGCAACTATCCAGAAACCATTTCGTGCTCTCTGGTCTCCAGGGAAATCGACTAAAGCAGCCTTTTCAGGACAATAACAACATGCTGTGAACTGACCTTGGGCTTTGCTCACAGTAATGGCCAACCAACAGAATACTTTTGACTGAAGAGCAGCTAAGAGCCTTGCAATATCCTGGCAGGGAGAAAGGAAATACTGTGTGCTTCAACACTTAAGAGCTAGACAAACTGATGTCCTCTTAATAATGACATTTTCTCCTCTTGAAGGACTACATTTAAAGAACAAAACCAGCATTCATGCATGGTCATGTCTTATTTGCAGCAAATGAATCATTGTTTCCACTAATGATTTCATTGGTTTACAAGACATGAGTTTGTTTTAATTATTTCATAGTTGGTTGTTCATTATCACACAATTGTACATGCAGTTATTTAGAACAATAAAAACTAGTTCAGTGTTCACTGTGATGGATGACCAGCAAGTTTCTGCAAGTTCAGTTTCATATTTATGGCAATGAATAAACAATAATGACAGAATGTTGGGAGGATAGAAAAATGCAATACAAGATGTAAAGCACTTTTGAACCTTTATTTTTAACAGTGTAGCTCAGTGAAGAAGGTTACTGCTTATATTTGGTGTTTAAAGCAAGAGATGTAGAGTTGTAGCTTTCAGAACTCAAATTCCTACAGGACTTTCACAACATTTAAATAACGATTGGTTGCTTTTTGAATCATGACTCAATAATACTAAACAAAACCTGCTTCATGCTAGGCCAGATATGGTCATGACATCGGTCTTGTCCACACATACAGATTTAAACATGGCAGGCTTTGAGCACTGAGCATATATTAATATACTGTACATGCTCAGCTTCAGTAGAGTTGCTATTCTTTGACATTGCCTCTGCTACCCTAAGATAAAGTGGTTTACTTAAACGTACGGAATAGCTCATATCTTTGCAGTAAGATATATTTTCTTTGTGTTATCCATTACTGAAAGACTGTTCGCACTTACGTAAGAATTTACTGACATTATCTCCTGCTCGGTGTGTTTATGAAGCCATGCCGCATGCACAAATGAACACGTCACTCTCAATTTAAAGACTAATGGTTTGTGCTGCTGTATGCTGCTGCATGTATTTAATTCAGAGGATAGCATGTTACAAGGACAAGTGATGGGGGTTAAAATGGGCAAAAAAAAAGCACAGTCTGCACCCGTCCCACACTGTGGGACTGAAGATAGCAAAGTGCCAAAGACTGCCTGACCATACCTCATTTTACACAATCATGGGTGCACTAACTGGCACAAGTACATTCGCTACTTACACAACAAGAGTGCTGGCCAGGAAATAAATTAAACTAGCAATGACACTTGTGCTGCTTGCACAGAGCTCAATCAGATAAAGGATCAATAAGTCAGACAGATTAGACCAACATATTCAACTAAACAACCCCTCTGCTGCTGCACTCTGATACCACAGGGACGGAGGTGGGGAATTGCACGCTAATAAGGCAGATGGAAATTGCCTACTCACTTTATTATAATACACTCATGAACTCTAATATTATAAGGCCTCATAGATATACACATAGATAAATATGCTATGCAGGAGCGACACACAGTGCATGGGCAGTGACGTGAGCTGATGACATGCCTCCGCTTGCATGTATTCTTTTGTGATCTGACACAGATTGTGAGAAAATTATTACCGACCTGAATTCTCACAGTGCATCATGACATGATCCTACAGGGACCACAGCTCAACCTCTGCCTCCGCCTATGCATTCACAAACCAAAGTTTTGCAGGCAGTATTTAACTTTAACTTACTCTCGACCAATCACAAACCTGCTGCTGATATTTACCAGTTTTATTCTGCTCCAGGAAATGCACACTGCAGTGCATTATGTAAGCTTTAATAAGTCTTTAAGGCTAAAGATGTATTAGTTATAGGTAAGGATTAGAAGCGAGTGGAACAGACAATAATGTGTGTGTATGTGTGCATATTTGTCATGCTTAGCATGCCTAAAGTAAGAATCTGTTCCAGAGTCTGCTTTTTTTCCAGAGCTTAAATCCAGACAAATAAAGATCCAGGCTGTCTGAAGTAAAAAAAAAAAAAAACAAAAGAGAGAGAAAACTAACTAACAAAAATCTGATCAAACAGAAGAGAGCCTCAACACCACCCAAGGCCTGTGCGCAGTGTTACTGTAGCAGGAACTAACTACCAAGGGTGTATAAGAACCTACAGTGGCTGCAAAAAAAAAGCATGAAAGGCCTTATGTAAGACCCTGTGTTTTGTTTGTCCATTCTGGGCTACTGTAGTAACATGGCTGTGCAAGATGGTGGATCAACACTAATGGACATAGTTATGCATATTAAATTATATTTAGATCCCCCTAAATATTACACACTGGACCTTTGTTATGTTTTTATTTCAGGTGTAACACCTCTCTTTAATGCTTGATGCCTGAAGTGAAAATTGGTTAAAAATGTTTAAATCTATATAGGACCATGTTCAGGAAAACCTGTATTTCTGACAGGAAATTATCAAATCTAAACATCAAAACCTAATTTTAGAAATTAAATTTTGTGTGTCTTCAGGAGAAACTAAGAAAACTTTCTGGGCTCTTGCAGCCCTTTTCAGTTCCAGTTGGTTCAAGTTCCAGGTTTGATAAGACTCTTAGCCCCTAACATAATAATCCCTGTTTCAGTGGAATGTGCTCCGGAGCCAGCGACAGAAGCTCAAATCTGGCACCATCACGGAGGTACGACAGGAACTGGCTGTTCTCAAATAACGTCTAAATATAAAAACAGCAGAGCAGGAAAAAGGGAAGTACACGAAAGGAGAGTGTTGGTGTGGGTGCAGATTAAGTCAGAGACAATATCTGATACACTGTTGAAGTGACCCGCATGAGACAATAACACAGATGTGACATCCAATATCCTTGTGTTAAAATAAACTAGTAGATAGTGAGTGGGGCTCTCACTTTATTGTCGAGTCACCACACCACACTGTATCACAAAGGTCTATCACAGCTGTGCAACAACTCTAACATTATATTAAACCAGTACACTGTGATATTCTGATATATGATTAGATACATATAAATTAAAGAATATATAAAGAAGTATGTAGACCCAGTCAGACCTGGAAAGGTCATCTGAGTCACATGCAAAGTAAATCAAACATTCTAGCACCTCTGTAAGGCCGTACTTAAAGCTAAATGCTAACATCAGCCTGGAAGCATGCTCACAGTGACACTGCTAACATGCTGATGCTAAGCAATTATTATGTTTACCAAGCTCATTACTTTAATTCCGAATGTTACCATGCTAATATTTGATAACTGACACTAGATTCTGGACTGAACTCACAGTAAAATGAGTTGCACATCATGCAAAATCATTATCTGTCGCTAACCGCCTCGTGGTCCTGGTCACTGAAGATATCGAGCAAATACTTTTGCAGCTAAAGTCATCCACAAAGTTTTGCAGATGATCTGCAGTTTTCTGTGGTCCAGTATAATTTGGTCTTAAGGTGGAGCGTGAGTTTTTTGAGTCATAAAATGCAGTTTGGGAAACGATGTTGCACCCATATGTCAAGATGTTGGATCTTGGCTCTGTGGATATTTTCTGGACTCACTCTGTATCGAGTGTTTTGTCAGACTCATTGTTATTCGGCGTGTTTGAACTGTGCGCTCTGCCTCACACCTCTCTGTTTCCTCTCTTCCTCTCTCTTGCTCTCTGCGGGACCGGTACAGATCGTAACCATCCGCCTCTGCCTCTCACAGCAGTACGTTTTACATTCTGTTTTACAGTTTCATCACCTCACGGTGAACAGGAATTGCACTGTCTATGTGCCATCTGTGCTCATATGATGTACTGTGATGTGCTATTGCTTCGCCTGGCTCCAATCACTGCTGCCACAATCGCGGGATGTGCTTCAGTTACCACCAACTGTCTCAAGACGCAATCATTTTCATTTGAACAGCATGTGACTATTAGCGCTTGTGTTTGTGAATTATCCTTTTTTTCATGCAATGAGTCTCATTTACATAGAAGGGGGATAATTTTGCACCAGATGTATGCATATTACCTCATTTAAATACATGGAGCACCAAGACACTGTTTGCTTGAGAGTGCAGTTAAAGGGTGTATTTCACCCATTGTGGGTACTTTGTGAATGACTCGGTTTCTTTGTGTCTTATTTGTGCAGGTTTAATGGCTGCAGAAGCTCTGCTATCCTTTTGTGACTTCACCCCGCAGAGTACAGCTGAGGCTGATGGGAATATTAGCAGCCAGATTGTTAGTCAAGCTGAAATTTTGATGGTAGTATTTTTTCACTGGTGCCATCCAGTTTGTACAGAGGTTTGTGCCCATCTCTCTAGTAAATGTTATATAATATTTCACTTAAAAACTCCAGAGACCAGTCAGGGGGATCAACTAATTGGACTACTAGACTAATAAAACTCTGCAGGCACCAGGAAAAGTATCTACAGGCTAAGTAGCTCTGAGTCGACTGTGTGACTCTGTTACATGAACAAAGCTTGCTTGGTCTTCGTTATTCTTTGGCATACAGGGATGCTGTTCAGCATGTACAGGACGTGTCAAGGGTAGTGAGCCTGTACGAGAGCTGGTATCAGCAGCAGTCGAGTCAAGTCGAGCATTCAGGGTTTTAAAGGACTGAACAGTTTGAACAGCGAGCACACGCTGCTGCGATAAGCCCGGAGGGTACAACATATGTCACTCAGTCATCGTCCGCATTGCCTTAAATTTACAACGCAGAGTGAGATTGTAATACTGCTGAGGATGTGGTTACATCATGAAGGAAGTCTGTACCTGATACCATATCATGCTCTGAAAAGCAATCAGTGCAACAGATTGGTCATTTCTTGCCAGCACGAGTCCAGAAAACAGCGAGCACAGTTAAATGGTACAATGGATTGTGAGTGTGTGTATGTTTGTTCATATACTATGCAACTTCCTCCCTTTTTACAACCATCCTAATGAGCTGTTGCGGTACAAAAGTGAAATATGTCCTTCCGTTTAGTCGGCCTGGCTAAATGAGGGTTAAACATTTTTCCCAGCAGAAGTGCGGAGCAGCTTATGTGCTTGGCACCGACAGACGAGTTGTGTGGAGGGACACAGGAAATTGTTCTCCAACAGAAAGCAATTAATCCTGTTTCGAGGTCCTCTTTTGTAGTACACTTAATCGTAGCTGGAGGACAGATGATTGAAAACTGTAGAGAAGCAAAGTGTGTGTCTGCGTGGCTACATTATGCGTCTTTTATGGTTCATTTATGCGAATATGTGCGCGTGTGACTGCGTGGGTGTGTACGTGTGAAAGAATGAGCTGTTAGCTTGAATTGTTAAAAGGATGTGAATATATTTAGTACTGATAACGTAAGTGCAGCTTCAGGGCAATTTGTGTCACAACCAACAGTGGCACTAATGTAAACCTGGAGTCAAAATCTGACAATCACTGCTAACCCAACACAAACTTGTAGTCAGTTCAGCCAATAACAATGGAGAGAGAAAACCTCAGCTAGACCAGTGCAGATAGCGTTTGTCAGTGTGTGTATACTGTGTGTGTGTGTGTGTGTGTGTGTGTACCTGATCCTCCTCTCCGCCTCCCTCCTCGTCGTATTTGAGGATGTTGTCTCGGACGTCGTCCTCCGGGTCAATGAGGAGTTGCTTTGCCTGGCGCTCCTTATCCCTTCTCTTTATCCACATCACAAACAGCAGCACCAGCACTGCAAAAGACAAGGTTGTTTAATATACGGAGCAATTCAGGTTCATGAGAGGGTTTCAGAAGAAGTCTGTGAAAGAACAAAACCAACACTCCACAGCTCCACTAGAAACTGCATAAAAACAAAACAAAACAAAAACATTCACTACTACTGACCACAGAGAACAAAGAACACTGCACCGACACTGACTGTTCTACTACAGTAGAAAGGTGTGACCTCAGGATGGCACTACATCAAATCACCTCATTCAAAATAATGGTTCTTCCTAAGGGGAACTTGACTGTGCTTGGCAAATATCTTATCACATGTGTGGGAAGATCACAATAAATGATGCCAATCTTCTGAGGACCATGAAATTAGTCTAGCTATTACTAATCTTGCACACAAAGTTGAAACTTTGGCTTATCGTTAGTACTCTTAGAGAGTAGTGTAGCATTTTAAGACATTAAAAAAGAAGAATTTAATTTATCCAGAGTAGAACGAAAGCTCAGGGGTTCACCAAGAAAAGTCAGAATCCATGACTGGGTTTTGGGTTTGTGATTGCCAACAAATTTTTCTGACAATATGGCCAGTATTCATAGTGAGTGGAGAACCACATCCAATGGGTTTACCGCTAGGATCGCAGATAAAATGAGGAAGAATTTTCGAGGTCAACACAGGATATATAAACAGCCATCCATTATCTATAATCACTTGTCCTCATCAGAGTCGTGTGGAGGCTGTAGCCTACCGAGAGGCAGGGTACACTCTGGACAAGTAACCAGTTCAAAAAAACAACCATTTAACAAGGAAGCCAGAGTACCCGGTGAGAACATGCAAATTGCACAGAAAGGTTAGAGTCAGAAAACCTTTTGCTGTGAGTTGACAGTGCTTACCACTGCACCACCACAATATATGAACATGTATCACAAAATGACAATGAGACAACATCTGTGAATCAAATTCAATAAATATAATTCATTTCTGAGCTGAATTCTTATTTTCATAATTTCAAAAATGACATATGCTTTAATGCTGGCAGCTGACTGTAATGAAACCACATCTGCTTTGCATTGGTTTATATTTAATTAATAATAATAGCTGATATACAATTTATCAATAGTGGTTCTTACTTACACGGAGAAATTACCCTAACCCTCTGATAGTTAGATAAAACAGTTTGTTCAAGTTAACCATGTTAACACAAGGTCCACTCTCACGCGTAACCACTGTAATTATGTATTTGCAGATGAAAATACTATAAATAGGAAAGAAATTCAAATAAAACAATCTAAGAAGGGAAAATGACACACTGTTGGACCTGCTCCAAACAGGATTTGGACAGCCGTAAAATACGACTGTTTGATGGCAAACTAAATCGACAGTCTTGAACTTGACTCCTGACAACACAGCCTAGTTCAAAAGCAAACAACAACTAAAATCCCTTCACATGGGACAAAGCAACTGGTGGGTTTTCAAACTTGATGCGAATCTGTCTCTTTTTGATCGTGATAATCTGTGTGGATTTATGAGACAGGGGAGCTCATGGTGTGCGTGTGTTTGTAAACGTACACCGCTGTACGTGCTGGAGCCAAAATACATTAGGACACTGAGTGAAATTCTAAGCGAGGACAATTTAAGCCCTAGAGAGGCGATTTGAAAAATGGCTTGTCACCATTAGTAACATTTCTCTGTGAAACCAACAGGGATGGCTGGCTGCTTACAGCCTCGCAGCCTTTCAACAAGACAACAGACAACACATCTAGTCTATTTAAAATAACAAGATGCTGCCTCTGCCCGACTCCCAGAATTGGCCTCATTCCATAACGTGGTCAACGTACCACATACCAAGCTTTAAATTAACTCTTCTGTCTTTGGGTGACCAGGCTCAGGGGCCATAAGCCTATTACCTCTGCTTTTTCTTTTCTTTTCTTTTCTTTTCTTTTCTTTTCTTTTCTTTTCTTTTCTTTTCTTTTCGGTCTTTCCTCTTAAATAAAATGCTAAATCCCAGAGCTCAGTACCCCCCTGGCTTTCAATTTGTACTATGTTATCACAAGTAAAGTAAAACGTAGGTAGGTATTAAAGGTTCTTTAGGATCTTAACTTTAATTGTGGTCAAATTTAGCTAAAGTTGGATCACATTAAATATTGCTACTAATTCTTCAATTCCAGGACAGGACACAGGAGTCTGTGAGGCTGTAACTAACGATGCTAACATACTAATGTTTAGTGAGATAATGTTTACCAAGTGATATGCTCACCATCTGACTTTAGCGTGTTCATTCTGGCTAGCTGGGGCTGATGGGCATGTCATGTGTTTTGCAGGTATGTTGTCATGATATGTGATGGATATTTGTGTACACATTGGATATATTTCATTAAAATGTGACCTGATGGTGGTACAGTACAAGATGAAAAATCAGCTGATCACTACAGTTATTACAGGAAAACAAACATCTGTGCAAAAATTCATGGCAATCCACCCAATAGAGACATTTCACACTGCACCAAAGTAGACACATCAACAACCTGACATTACCTAATGAACAGCTACTTCATTCAAAACCCACCCAAACCACACACAACCTCCAGTGTGTGGTAACTCGATAGGACAGGACTACTGTTGAAATTGATGGGTGTGTTATGTTTGAACAGTTTTTAGCTGTATTCTAATACTTCTAGTAAGTGATACACCAACAGTGTGTAAGCATGTGTGTCTGGGGCAGAGTAAAACTCACCCAGTAGTATGATGATACAGATGAGGATGGCGATAATTGCTCCGGTGCCAAGTCCTGGAGAAATCATTCGCTCCATGTCCACACAGTCTCCATGGTGATCACACTGGCAGACCTTGACCCTCAGGTAGGACGTGTTGGACATGGGCAGGTTGCCAGAGTCTGTGATCATGATGGGAACCTCGTAGATCCCGCTGGCAAGAGAGCCAATCCTCAGTCGAAGCTGGGCATACTCGCCTAGAGTATGATAAGGTAAAGACGGAAGGACAGGTAGACAGATAAAGAATTTGAAAGAAAGGCATTTTATATTCATGCCACTCTGTCACATTGGGAGCTGCCCAGTACTGCTGATAACTGTGTACTGGATTAGCTTTGTGTTCTTTGCTTTGCAAAAACATTTCAAAAATAGCTGCTAATGGAGAAAAGAATTCTGTACACATTTTCAAAGATACCAATGAAAATATAATTAGAAGTAGTAACTTAGTAACTACCCAAACCTTACACCATACCTGAAGCCAAAGAAATCAACCAGTCACAGTGCAAAGTAAAAAGCAGAAAAAATGTCGATTTCTAAAGCGCTCCTGCCATAAAATGCAAGTGAGCCGACAGACACTAATGTACTTTTTTATGTATCTTTAATCAA
Source organism: Collichthys lucidus (assembly GCA_004119915.2). Classification (NCBI taxonomy): domain Eukaryota; kingdom Metazoa; phylum Chordata; class Actinopteri; family Sciaenidae; genus Collichthys; species Collichthys lucidus. The sequence continues at coordinate 5,888,433 of CM014085.1, read as the reverse complement.
AGAGGACACAGTGGATCACTTCTCTTTTGTGTACTTTGAGGTAGAGCAGGTTGTCCGTTAATCTAAAGATCTGCAGTTCTGTCCCCAGCTCCCTACAGTCTGCATGCTGAAGCGTCCTTGGATAAAGAACCCCATATTGTTCCTGAAAAGCTGTGCCATCAGTGTGTGTGGGTGTGTGTATGTGTGTGAGAATAAGAACAAGTTAGTGTTCCGGGTGAGCAGTTGGCACCTTGCATGGCAGCATCTGCCATCAGTCTATGAATAGGTGAACGTGTTGTGTAGTTGTAAAGCTCTTTGAGTGGTTGGAAGACTAGAAAGGCGTTATACAAATATAGTCCATTTACCATTGTGATCCAAACTGTAACAAGGAAATTGGTTGAGTGAGACAGAGAGACTGTAAATTTAGAAGTATATCAGCAGCTAAATCACACTTGGCATGTCCAATAAGGCAGAATGGTTGGTTTGCAACCAAAATGTATCACAGATAGATAAAAATGTGACACTTGAATGTTTTTTTTTTGCTCTCTGATGTCAAACCTCCAGAGAGTCGGCTCTAAAATAACTACAGTCTCGTCGCAGTCACGTCCAAATCCAATTTCAAAATTAAAATAATGGCTATTTTTTGTGATTAAATCTGTCTCAGTCCAAGTCTGGACCCAAGTGCCTCTCTGATTAAAGTTATTAACTGGTCGAGGTAAATCAAGTCTCTCAGAGACAAACTTCGCTCCCAGACATTGTTGCAAGGCTGTCATCATGCAGTATACGTTATATTTGTGTTTATTCTTCCCCTTAAGCTGGTACAGACAGTAAAAGACACGTTCTCTCGTACTGACCATTGACACGACTCAGAGTCCAGTTACGGCGGACGTCTGACGGACGGAATGCTAGCTCGAAGGCGAAGGGTCCGGCGTTAGGGGTCAGGTCTGGGTCGCTGCCTGTGATGTTGATGGCGTTGGGATCTGGCTTCTCGCACATTTCCACCTCAGGGGGGAACACGTGAGGTGCGTTGTCATTTATGTCCAGCAGGTACATCTGAAGGGTTCCTGTCCCACTGGCAGGTGGGATACCTGGACCAAAACAGTGAAATTCATTTTATTTTAATGTTTGTTTGTTCAGCAGCAACAAATTACAACACATTTATGCACCTAATATTGCTAAAATGTCATTTAAATCTGTAGTTCCTGGGTGGAAGCCACATGTGATTGATTGGTTGAGGAAGTAAAAGGAAACCTTTATATTGCATATATTGTCTTTTATTAATTGACTTTCTAATGATTTTTCATGTTATTCTCACTTTATGCAACCTAGCTCATCCTGCTTTGTAACCGTACTTACAAAGGCAAATTCTTTGTATGTGAACATGTACTTGGCAATAAACCAGATTCTGATCTGATTCTAAATGACAGCAGTCATTTGAGGTGAATTAAAACTCATCTGGAGTCAATCATAACATTATGACTGGAAGTCTCTTTTTGTCTCTGACATCACCGGCTTTGCAGAAGATGGAACATGGTGAAAAATGAAGAAAGGTAAAAGCTGCTCATTACACCTCATCATACAATGCTGTAAAAAAAAGAGTCTTAGGTTCATTAAAACCAAAAAGGTTTTGCTCCCTTGGGTTGAATAATGCAGTGTAACAAACAGGCAACTGTTACATCAAGACATAACCTTAATGATGTCTTCCTCTGTGCCATAGAGCTCCATTGTACATGGACTATTAAAAACACATGTTCCTGGTTCACCATGAACTCACAGACTGTAGTTTAGTTCATGCACACCAAATGTGGATTAATCCGCTATTGAAAATAGTCCCCAACAAGCAATTTCTTCCTGTTTGGACAATGTTTGACATAAACTACAGCAACCAGCTGTTTACAGAAATTCAAATATCATTTCTAATTGAAGTATTTACATTGTTCATGAGTTTTTTTATAAAGTTTTTTATTGACAGAGTAGAAGAATATTAGAAACTTTTAGCTGTTTTTAGTCTTTTCATTGGACTTGTTGACAATAAGAAAAATATAAAATCGCTATTCTTAAAGTGAATGTACAGAACTCACAATTTACACAGCAAAAAACATTCCCAATAGATTTTTTGGTCGTACTAAATAATGTAGATATTGAAAAATAATGCATGAGAGCTGCTGGATAAAAAAAACTGCATGCTACAGTCGTGGTGAGGTTACTACATTACTTATTTGAAATGAATGTGTGTCCTCTGGCAAATCAAACCTCTATTCTTCATGGACACAATATAATCTACAGTATGCTCAGTGAGCGTAGAGACCTGCGCACATATGGTGACCGCAGAAAAACTGCAGACATGTAACCTCTTGCACAAGCTTGCATGTGTTTGTCCTTTCTCCTTGCCACTCGCAGTGCTCGACAGCGCTCGACAAGGGCAGAGAATGAGCTCCGACAGCAGGAAACCCGGACCACAGCGGGCTCTCTGTATGAAGACGGACATTCCTCTAGAACAATTTTCCACTTTGAACAGAGAATCCTCTTTTTCCATGCTTGTAAAGAACCATTGTGATCAGAACAAGAGCGAGACTTTGGGAATCATGCACTTAAATAGGCAGAAAAACATCTCCATTAGAAATCAATGGGAGCACTGTGTCCAGCAGACTGACTATGTAATCCTACAGCCTCCCCGATCAGGACATTTGATTACCGGAATAAAGAATTGAAATGTAATTAAAGGTGGACAGAACAGTCTATTGTCTGCAGGAAGAAGTCTTCCTCTTCCCATTTGGTGAAATAAGAGCTTCATTTCAGACTGGAGCCAAGACGTAGGTGTTTAAACTAAGCCCAAATACAACAGGACAGGATGGGGCGAAATATATTCCATCAGAGATCTCTCAGAGAACTCTAGGTTTTGTAAGATAAAATCCTTAATCTTAACAATGAAGATCAGTGGCCTTTCAAACACCCCCATTCCTGCTACAATCTTCTGCTACTAACTGTATTTCACAAGCCAAAGACATTTTGTTTCAAGTCATACAGAAGAGTAAGAACAAGCCTATTCAGCATCCAGACGATATAGGTTGTTTATCTTTTCAATATGCTGCTGCTGCTCAACTACTATTCTGCAAACTGCCATTAAGAGCTCACTTTTCTTTGGTGCGTGTTTGTTTGTTCAGCAGGAGGAGGTGCGGAACAAGGCGCGTCCTTGAAAGAGAGACGTTCCCTCGAAACAATCGCAATTCTAATGCGATGCCTCTTTTTCAGCTCTGTTTAGAGCCGCTGTCTCTGTCTGGCTGTTGGGATGATGATAGAATGGTGATGGTTACTGCTCGGCATAGTCAGAGAGCCAACAGCATTCTGACTAGTTTATGCACAGACAGCAAAAACACATCGACACCTCCCATTTGGGCCTTTGATCTTTCCCTGTTCCATGCAAAGGAAACTACTAATGAAACAAGAGTATGAGAAGTGTTTTGGTTTCATAATAGTGGAACTTTAATAAAACAATAAGTGCATTTCTTTATTTGTGTAGCTCTAGCTGCTGCTCCCAACTCAGCACATACTCTGCAGAAGCAGGTCTGTGACACTGACTCCACAGTAAAACCAGCACGACTGCGATCATTGAAAAGAGCACTGAGGCACAGTGAACACAGTCCATCTCTATGTGTGGGGGGATGGGGTTACTGCAGGATACCAGCGCTGCCCTCTTGTCTCACCGTTATCAGAAGCCATGAAGGTAACGTTGTAGAGGTTGTTCTTGACGTAGGGAGACTCTCGGTCAAGGATGGCGATGGTGGAAATCCGACCGTTAACCGGGTCAATCTCCAGCCAGTTGGCAGGGTCGTACATCTTGGAGTACCTGGATTCAGTGAGAAAGAAAGACAGCATGAGAAACCGCCACAGAGAGGCTTCTTTATCTGCCTCCCTGGCTACAGGCCAAGCAGCCACTGCAGAGCTGATATATGGAGGCTGCAGCACTCTCACGAAGGAACCACAACTCATTCATTTATTGAAATCATTCTACCTTCAACAGATTTAAAAATTATATATCCCAAAAAAAATACATTTGTCAGTGGAGTTTTGTTATATGTTACGATTTCTAGGGGTTGGAGGGAAGCCATAAAAAAGAGTGAAGCTTGGCAAATCCCTGTGACTTGCTGAACAAATGTATTTATCTAACAGAATTTACTCCTACATCTGCATTGCTGTAGCAGCAGAAGTCGGGTTTCAAATGGGCCATGCAGTTGGGAAATAATGTGAGTAAAAAAAAAAATAGTATGGCTTTAAACAGGGGCGAGGAGAGCTGCCAAAAAGCCACCATAAACAACCACCCATGAATAGGAAATATTGTCCATTTTGTGTATTTTTAATTGTCTGATAAAGACTAGAAAGGCACAGTTATGAATACATGTAAGAGCAGAAGAAACTACACAACACAAAGCAACAAAAAAGAAAAAAACAGAAAGCAGAATGCTCTCCTTGGCCCGCTCTATAGTGCATAATACACTCGATTTATATGTGAACATGTGTGTGTGTGCTTGCATGTTTTTGTGAACATAGTGTGCGTCCACTATTGGCTGTTGCTAGGCTACAAAGACTTCAGCACTACATTTAGAAACAAATAGTGGGATGTAAAAGAAAGGAGGATGGGGACAAGAGGCAGCAGTCCTGCAGGCTCTCTGCGCTCTCTGGTCTGCTTGTTGTTGAGCTGTTAGTTCACTGCTGCAGCATCTGGGAAGAGATACATTTCTCCAAGACACAATCCAGATAATAAATAAATAAATAAATAAAATAAACCAACCATTTTATCCGATTTTATCTCAAAATGGGGCTGTGATAAAGAACAGCATGCTGTCCTCTTTAATTGAAGAATGCAAACGTTCATCCGAATGAGCAAGTGAAATTGTGAATGAAGGGAAATCTCAACAAACAGACTGCTCCTCATTAGGAGACTTTGTGGAAAACAATAATTCATGTTTATTTTCCTTCAAAAATCATCATGTGGTCATATTATCTCATAAAATAATGGGAAGTCACGTTTTTTTCACTCTGCTGGCTCTGGCACAATGTATTTGAGATGAAACAATAAATATGAAGCTGACTTAATTTCTTTGGAAATGAATAGTCAGTATTCATTTATTTCACTTTCTTTTTGACATTCAGTGATTGGTCAGCTGTGCAGAGCTCTCTTTTTTCATATGCTATATAGCTATTTCTGTCAGTTGTCGTGTTAAAAATCAAGTGCAATCATGACTGTCTTCGAGGAGAGACGGTCTGAAAATGAGCACCGTTATTGTCATACATGGATAAGATCACCTGACCCCTCTGGGCCATTTACACATGTTACTACTTCTGGATCAAATCAAGTTTCACAAGACACTCCAAATACTGTATGTGCAGGTTTGTTGGTTAGATCGCAATATCATTATTAGCATCGGTCCTCCTCCGGTTCAAAACCTGAAGCTGTTTGGAACTTTTGCACTTCAGCAGTTTAAGTATAACAACGGTTTAACTAACATTAGCTAACTATCCATAACATGAACACGTGATCAATTACGATGAGTGAGACGAAAACTGCTCCCTCATCCACACTAATCACTTAGTGGATGAACTGGAATAAGACCTGAGCAACATCTTGATGCACTTTCTCTACATAAGTGTGTGTTGAAATCTGGAGCAATTCTGTTTCATGATGAGAAAGAACGACAGCTAGCTGTGGTGTTACTTCAGCTGCCGTTGTCCCAGATGAACGCCAGACTGAAGTCAGAGTGCCAGACGAGCTTGAAGCCAAGATGGCTACAATAGAGCTCTGGCAGACTATCAAGAGTCAGCTGATGTCTGAGTGAGAGGTTGTAGGTTGATGATCAAGGTGATGAATTATGGGGAAGACACACATGTCAGAGTTTTGTTTCTACGCATTTTTATAATTAGTTTACATAATATTATGCAGCTATTTAAACCCTAGAGGGCTCATTACTGTGTAAAATCATTGTCTTATAATGGATGATATTCTGGGCATGACAGATTGTCTTTTTACACATGGGATACTTGAAATGATCGTTAGCAAAGTGTATGCGGTAGATGAGCAGGTAGAGGCGACTTTCATCTTCAAGCTATTTTCAAGTTTCAAGTTACTTCATTTAAAAAAAGTTTCATGTTTGAGATGTAGTCTTTTTTTCTGTGACATGCTTTGAAAGTAGTTAAAAAAAAAACACAACTTAGAGATGATTCAAGATATTTCAGAGGCTCTTGGCAGCACCACTAATTGTTCCTGTAGACGTGTTAGCTAATGTTCCCAAATTGGGAAGTCAAAGAATGGGCACGGAGAAGCGCTACACGCTAATTCTGCTTTTAATATGATCACTTTAATGACACAGCTACATGAAGATGTGGCTTGCATTAACAGATCAAATATTTTTCAGATATAAAATATCGTACGAGTTCAAAGTTGCAAAAGCTAGTTTTACTTTCAGCCGCACTATGTCAATGCCAGGCACTGCCATCTGAGATATAAATGCAAGCTAATTAAAATATGAAAAGGCACAGATATTCATTCGTATTCATTCTTATCAAAAGACAGTCAAAGACACATTCAGTGCTCTTTTTTAACCTACAACCTCAATATTTTATTTATTTTTTTTATTTATTTAGTTACACATTTGAATTATACATATTTTGACATCTAAGTAAAGCCTCTGCAGCGTCCTTACCGGACAGTTTGTCTCATGGAGCGGTCCGGGTCCTGGGCAGTGAAGGTGGTGAGAAGAGATCCGGCAGGTAGACCCTCCTCCAGCTTGATGGACTTGGGGTTTGGGCTGAACTCTGGACTCTCGTTGATGTCCAGGATTCGCACGGAGACGGTTGCGGTGGACTGACGGGGCAGGTGGATGCCGCGGGCCAGTGCCACTTCATTCTCTGCCTCCACCGTCAGCATGAAGGAACGGGTCAGCTCAAAATCTACGGGCTGGACAGAAGAAGGGAAGGATAAGACATGATACATTCGACATGGGCATGGACAACCTTAAGCACATACAAGTGTTTCTGGAGCTGCTTGGGACATTTTGCATGTGTACTGACTGTCTGTGTGTCCAACTGGATCCACCTCCGGATCATTACATTTACTACCAAAAGAGCATTTTTCTCCCCAGGATCAAGTATACAGGTAAGTAAGGTCAACAAATCCACACACCCTTTTCAATTCTTTATTTCTTCTCTCTTTTTGGATTTGGAATCTATAACAAGCCTAGATAGCTAGCCGAGATTTAACACTAGTAACCACTGATACTGAGGGTCGGGAAAGTATAAAGAAAAAGTGCCCGGGTTAGGAGGCAATGTTTGATGCACATTTTAGTTAAGAAATGTCAAAAAACATATACATACTGTGTGATGGTTGCATGTGTTTATAACTGAAGAATCGCAGAATCCCTTTAGGTCTATAATTGATGATGAAACAGTTAAAATAACTCTTATTCGTGTCCATATAATATTTTGCACAGTAACCGGAGAGAGGCTAAAGAGCCACATGCAGCCTTGGAGGATGCCTGTAGGCTCCTCTGGACTAGACGTTACAGCTGACCATGAACTCCCCTGGCGAAGTCAGGAACCTTATTCACTGAGTTGTTTTCTTTTTAGTTTCCTGTCATCCCTCTATTGTGATCTCTCCAATGCAAGCATAGAATTAAAAGTGAAACTTTTTCTCCTGAAGACTCATCAAAGAGCCAACTTTATAGCTTTAGTAGCACTGCTGCTGTCTCACATGTGGTTTGTGTCTGAGGTCGATCTGTAGGGATCTAAAAGGTTCATCCTTCCAGGCCAGGTACCGATATATAGACGGCCTTTTGGCCACTGAGATGCTGTTTCATTCTTCGCTGTCAGCATTCTCTGTTTGTGCAAATAAACAAGCTCTGTTGTGAGTATCAACTTTTTCCATTTTCCATCAACTGCAAAATAAAATTTGGTTCTCTCTAGTCGGTATCTGCAGACTTATATCTCTTCCTGTCTTGACATTATCTGAGAGTCACTCCGTCAGCCTTGGCTCACTTTTAGCTAGTCCAAAATAAGTTGTAAAGCTCCTGACTGGCAACAAGACACAGCATATCCCCCTGTAGCCTCCTGTGAAATTTGGAATTTATTCTAAGACTTTTTTATTGGCTAAGACCTGCATGGTCTGGATCCAGTAAATGTCTCTGATCTGCTCCACTCCTCAGATCTTTAGCCTGATTCTCTTTAGTCTGTCTGACGATGGTTGTTTTGTGTAGGAATCTAACGAACAGGAGGTTTATTTTAAGGTTTTAAGTTAGGTTGGTATGCATTTACTTGATTTCCAGGTGTTCAAATTATGTCTTCACACCTTTATTAAAACAAATTTAAAATGGCATGTAAAAAAAAAATTGAAAATAAAAACACAAAATGTTTAATTGCTTCTTTAAAGTTGAATAATTAGTGTATGTTTAGAATGTGTTTTTCTTTGGCTGAATATCATTTAATTACTGTTAATGGTGGAGTCCGTCATCCCACGCTGCATACAAATTACCCACACATGCATTTAATTTCATGTATCTTCTCCGAGGATACTTGTTTATAATTTGACATCTTACTACTGTCACCGAGTGCTTGCTCATGGTGGGAATTGTTGGGTCTCTGTAAATAATATAACGAAGAGTACAGTCCAGATCTGCTCTGTATGCAGGAGATAACTTTGGTTTGTGATTTAGAGCTATAAACATGAAAACTGAATTGAATAGAAATCTACCTCGCTGTTCACAGCGTCTTACAGTGCTAAGTTGATGCTAAACCACGCTGTTGCTTCTGCTTCACTTGAGAAGCACTCAACAGGTGAGCCATAAGGTGTCTTTTGTTGTGAGGCAGACAGAAAAAAATGCAATGTTTTGTCACAGAGGTTAGGGCTTGATGCATCTACAAAAGGTGCGTGGGAAGCAGCACATCTCCAACGTGCCATCAAAGCAAACACCTCTGTTTACTGTGGCCGGCTGTTGTGTGGAGAACCGCTCGACCGTGTGAGCAGCGTGATCGCCAGATCGCTGTTGCTCCCAGTATGACAGTAAAAATCCAATTATTGACTTTCTTCTGTCTTAGTACACTTTGTTTTTCAGCGCTGTGAAGAGAAACACCACTTGTTCTTCTGCTGATGATAATGATTAAGAAAAAAAAAGACTCACAGTGATGATACAGCCCCCAGTGGTGGACATAAAAGTCTGGTCCAACAGAATTCTGGGAACTGTATTCATTATTAAAACCCTGCTTGTTACCACCAAGTATCCCAAAATGGACCAGCGGTGAAACCTTAAAGATGTTGTTGCCACCAAAGCTTGCATTACTCTCAATGTAAACACAACAGCGAGGTGAGAGGGCAGTTGCTCTTCGCCACTGCATTCAGAATTGCGGCGGCTCGCCGTGTGACTGCGGCAGCCACAGAAACCACAGCGGGGGAAATGATGCAGGAGCTGATCTAATCTCAGCTCCCTGAATTTTACACCTCAGTAGAGAATGGCAACCGCTTGCTGTCTGAAAACACCTTAAATGGATGGCCCTGGTTATTTGAAGTGTGATGCACTTATGCATAGCCGGTGTGTTACATACACTAGGCTGCAAGTCGGCAGTTGCTTGGTTTGGAGAAGCAGACAGGAGGACCATCACCAAACCTATTTCAGCCACCTGAACTAATCAATATCAGACTAAGTGTATGCTATATTCAGAATATTTTCACTGATTTAACTTGCAGTCAGACACTGTTTTTAAATGGAAAACTGGAGTCTTTATATCGATCTATGCTCTCCGCAAAGCCACCAGACAAAAAACAGTAATTTTACCTCAGAGAACATGAAGTTAGTCTGCCATTGCCTGCATCGATTAGTTAAACACGTTAGTTTAGATCTGATTACTAATGTTAGTTGCAGATCTAAACCAGCCGACATGTTCTGTTCTGTGAGGTAAAATTAATGTCTTATGTCAATGAAGTCTGGTTGCTCTGGAGAGCTGCTTCAGTTGTCTGATGGAGGCAAATAAATTAAAATATTCTAAATATAACATACTTAAACTGATATTAATGTATTTAGATGGCTAAAATATGCTTTGATGGTGCCCTTGTTCCACAGTAGTACATTACTTAGCGGAGGTTCAGACAGGATCAGGCACCGCAGCAAAAACGGAGGTCTTTCAGTTCATTTCAGTAATGTTCGTGCCTTTTTTACACCGGCAGTTTGCAACGCAGGGGTAGCCGCAAAAAAACTGGTGCGGGAGAGAAGTTAAGCCAGATCCAACTTTGGGAAAAACGGAGCTCAACGTCACACTCCGCAAGCCAATCAGACACTCAGATCGGTCACACCTCCACAGACAGCCTGAAATGTCTGAGAATCAGAGACGTTCCAGGTGGATTCATGGACTAAACTCTGATAATCTACCTGTGTGTGTGTTCTCACTCTGTTCGTTTGAAGTACCCAGTTTCTAAATCTCAGTCCGACCCTCAATTTACTCCGCAAAATAGAAACACGAAGAAGTTTAATTTGATTTGTGTCCAATGATTAGAGAGAGAAAGAGACAGACAGCACTTTGACACAGAGTAACAGTAACTGCGCACGATAAAGCTAATCAGAGAAATAAAAATGATTTCCTCACGACAACCCACCTCAGCTCCCCTCATCCCCCCACCACCGGACAACCCTGCTACAAGTTGCCAGAATCCCTGATCCAGTCTGAATGCGCACTCAGCTGTCTGCTTCTCCAAACTTGAGGCGTGCCGACCACCGTCTGCTGTTGGTGACACACCGACCTCACAGAACCGAACTTCAAATAATCAGAACTTTTTTATTGAGGATTAGATTTATAAATACATCAAATCGGATGATATGCAAAACATATAAATAACATGAAATACATGGAATTGTTAGAAAACGTTAGAGAATAAAAACAGTTAAATCCCATATGGACAGGATGTTTATACCAGTATATGTTTGTGTGTGTGTGTGTGTGTGTGTGTGTGTGTGTGTGTGTGTGTGTGTGTGTGTGTGTAGAGACCCACCTTGACCACAGTGAGCAGGCCCTCATTGGTGGTGGGGTCAGTTGGGATGGAGAAGCGCCCAGTGGGGTCTCCAGCGATGATGCGGTACACAGCGCTCCAGGCTTGAGTGTGAGGCTGGTCTTTATCCGTCACGGTCAGGTTAGCAACGATCACATTCACCCTGTTCTCGTGAACCTCCCCGAAGAACTGACAAGAGACGGACAGGATTGTTAACGCCCTGCAGACTCTTAACACAAATACGTCACTGCAAAAATCAAACAGCCGTTCATTAATACCTCGTTTGAGTTACTGTAAACAGACGAGGCCGAAGTGCAGATGATTGCTTCTGTCTCACACCAGAGCTAAGTGTTTCTGTTACCTAAAATAAAGACCATGTTTCCCACAAATACTGCTCCTTCCTGTCCAACCTGTTCAGCTTTACTGAGGAAGATAAACATATTGGACGTTTCATTGGCTTTTCACTCCTCCACCATCTGCCACTACCAATATAAACTCTGAGAGTTGCAGTGCTGTTTAGAAGAGAGTGCCTCGCCCCTGTTTGCTGCTTTAGAGCCATTAGATTATGTGTGTGTGTGTGTGTGTGTAAGCAAGAGAGTGTGTGTGGACCTACCGTGTCTGTGGTGAATTCAGGGGGATTGTCATTGACATCGGTGATCCTGATGATGGTTGTGGCTGTGTTGGACAGACCGTAGGTGGGGTTTCCTTCCATGTCTGTAGCCTGGATGATCAGGGTGTACTGGGTGACTTTCTGCAAACAGAAAGAGCAAAGAGGGTCATCAACAGGAAAGATGGATCCTCTGGTTTACACATAACGCTGTCATCGAGAGCCCCACCATCCATTATATTTAGGAGAGCTGTAAAACATATATTAAACACGCCACAGTTCAAATATTGCCGCACAGATCATAGCTGATATGAATCTAATTAAAATGGAATATATTTCTGTCATAGCACCATTATAGCTGACGACTCAATCAGCACGGCTTTACAATCGTGTTCGGAGAGTTAATGACTGCTAGATTTAACAAGAGGCTCTGCACACCTCCTGCACAAATTTAATTACCTTTTTAATAACTTTAAGGAAAATCTGAATTTCTAATGCAGAAAAGAAAAGTCTACATTACGCTATACACCATAAAACTCGGTCATAGTGTCCCACATTACTTCCAGTGCTTTCGTTTGTCTTTTAGACCTTGTGTACAACAACAAAGATGACATATATTAAACCATACTTCTTGAAAGATCTCTGATCATCGTCATCTCTAAAGATGGATGACGATCCAAAGTCACAGAACAGGTGAAATTCATGTTTTAGCTGTTATCATGACTTGGACTGATGGCCCTAACTATGAAAATAAGACCCAACTTGGGCAAGAAAGTTTCAGACTTTGGTTTCTGACAAAATGAACTTAACTCAAGCTACAGTAGCTGTATTTGTATACAAGCTAGTATACAACATGTGTTTCTATTCTAGCATGCCACACATGGTGGTCACACAGGGTTAAACATGTCTTGAAGTCACTGCAAAGATACTGTTAAATCTTAGATTGTTACAGGGTCGCTGACTTCTCTCCTTGAGATACAGAGCAGCTGCATGTCTGTGTTTAGGAAAGCAGGCGCCATTCGGATCATTACTAAGGTAAACCGAGGTCAGAGGATAAGACTGTCGCACTTAATGGACACAACAGTACATGATGTAGGAGCCTCTACAGAGTCAGAAAACAGCGTTGGAACAGAAAAGACATATTTCCTTGTTTGTAGATTAATAACCAATTGGCAAATACTAGTATGACCAGTTGTCATATAAATAAACTGATCAATCTCAATGACAGCTAAGCACAGTTGATCTGCAGAAAGAGTCCTTAAAATCTGGTCAAAACCACCAGAAAAGATGGTGAGTTGTGTGTGTGTTGAGAATGTAGAGATCTGTTAAATTTTCCTAATCTTACAAAAAAGTGAAAAGCAGACTGATATTCATTCATAATCATTGGCTGCTGACACAGAACAGACAGAACATTCTGTAGAGTCTACTGATGTAAGGTGTCTTTTCACTGTAGGAAACACTACAGGCTTCTTTAAGACGAGCCATTCAAAATGTCCACTCAAACAAACAAACACTTATGCATACACACCTCTCGATCGAGGCCTGCTGCCACTGTGATGATGTCACCAGTCTTGTTGTTAATGGTGAACATGTTGGTGGAGGGGCTCTGGGGGTTCTGAGAGATGATCTTGTATCGCAGCATCCCATTGGCAGTTTTTGGATCATCCTTGTCCACCGCTGTCACTGTCATCACAAAGGATCCTGCAGGGAAACACACACAAGTCAACACAGATATGTCAGTGAGGAAGAATTTTATATACACGTTACAAGTGTGTGTATCTATGTGTGTGTGTGTGTGTGTTGGTACCAGGCTTGGATCCCTCCGGTACAGAGCCGTTGAAGATGGTGTGTGTGAACTCTGGTCTGTTGTCGTTCTGATCGATGACATTGATGACGATATCGATGGGATTCTCCACCTGGTTTCCATTCAGATCCACAGCGTGTGCTCGCAACTGTACACACAAACACACACACACACTCCATCAGGTTAAGTGGCTGAGGTAAGGCCACTGGAAACACAAACGCAGAATGCTTATTTAGTATTCCTCGATGGGAACTGAATCATTTATTCAGAGAAAATTCCTTGAAATAAGATTGGACGAGTTAAGTGGTAAACTCAGGGCTGTCACACGGTCAGAAAAAAAGTTAATTATATATCTTCAGTCCTGCTAGCAGCTCTGTGAGGCTGTACTTAGACACAGCAGCCCTTTGAGTTAAATGCTACATACTCACAATCACAATGCTAACATGTAATGTTTACTTTTAGTACAGCTGAGGCTGATGAGAATGACAGTTTCACAGGTGTTTGATCATAAAGTAAACCTATTATCCTGCAAGCCAGCGTATAGTCAGTGAATCACCAGTGTAGCATCATTCCTCTCAGGGTTTTGAAGATTTGTATATAATCCCCATGCTAACCAAACCTTGTATGGTCAATACCATGCCTTCTTCAGAGCAAACACACACTACAGGCCAATGTTTTGGGCTGGTTTGCTTCCAACACATCTTTTAAAATCCCAAATACACATTTGTTTCACTACACTTTGTGTATTTGGGTGACCTAAATTCACTCAAAGTTCCCATTAGATAATGTCTTGTTTGCATATTTAAACATAAAATGCCAGAAAACTTGTAATGCACAAATGAATTGTCTTCATATGATTAGTTTCATGGTGATATCTACAGGATTAGTTCAAGCTTTTACCCTGTACCGTCTGCCCTTAAGTGCTCCTGATTCTTTTTAAAGCCTGATGTCGATCAAGACGTGTTATGCACAGTCTGCTGCAGCAGGTTTGAGCGTGGAAGCTCCACAATAGAAAATATTGTGTCATTCAGATCAGCCTTTAAAATCAACCCAAAGATGGAATATCAAAATCAAAAGTTTTCATGTTTCAATACACATAATGTCACTTTGAGATTCGAAAATCTATTTTCTTCTCACCATCTTTGATGTTTCCAAACTAAAACAGCAGGCCTATGTGATTTATGTACTTAGCATAAAATGGTCAGAGATGCTGAATATAACTATTGATTGGCCTTGGACCCTCAATAAGCCATTCCTTCACAGTGCATGAAGCGTCTGCACGAGGCTCTCAAAGAGCCAAAGCCTCCCTCATGAATAAACATGACGGGCCAATCCCAGCTCCTGACAACTACATCCAATCACATGAATATTCATCAGACAGCTTAAATGCAAATCACCCTGCTGCGACTCCAGATTTCCACTCCCCTGTGTGAGCTGTGTGTGTGCATTCCTACAGATCAAAAGGTTAGACTCTGCTCTCCGAGGTGTATGCGACTGTATTAGATATAGTGAGCAAACACCAAGAGTCTTATTTTTTTTAAGAATTTCTCCTTCATCTCTGAGCATGAGAGAGAATATATCGAGCAGAGTGACGGCGAAGATGAAAATAAAAACAGGGGGATGACATGCAACCAAGGTGGTGAGGCAGACTGGGAGCAGATTCAGCCATCAAGTAAAGCAGGAGGTAAAAGATCTGAAATGTACTGTAATGTTATTCAGTAAACAGACCGTGTGTGTGGTCGGGTATGAGTTTTCATCTGAATCCAGTCCCGATATCCTTATCAAACTCAGTTAGAATCAACTTTCAACAGTTTAGGGAGGTTAAGTTGAAAATCACATGTAAAGATTGAATTAGGAGCTGTAACCATCTTACTTTGGACCAGAAGGCAGAACGTTTCTTGATGCACCACTTTGATTCGGTTTATTCACAGTCAAGATCTTTGGCTGAGTGCAGAAGCCTGCTTGCATCGAACACTATACACTCTATTCTTTATCTGTCACCAGTGAACGGAAGCAAAAGTCAGCACCAATTAAATGAGAAACTATGTGAACATTTTCTTATTTCCCTCTATTAAAGCTTGTTTATCGTCCGGTCCATGGTGTTTCAGGTGCTGTCAGTCAGGCATAAGAACAACCAACCACAATGCTGTCTGTGAACAGAATCCAAAAGCACGGCACTGAAATATAAAATGTTTGCTCTGCTGTTGACCTCAGCTGTCACAGTGCGAAAAGTCTTACATGGAAGTTGGAGATGTGCTCTCTGTCCAGAGGTTTGGTGACAGACAGCTGGCCTGAGATCGGGTTGATGATGAAGATGCCGGTCGGAGGCTGGTCGGCCCCGGGGCCCGTCACGCTGTAACGCAGCATCCGGTTCTTATCCCGGTCTGAGCGGATCTGAAGCAAAGGAAAAATTACTATACACAGGAAAAGGGCTGAAAGAACAATTATTGTAGTAATCAATCACAGAGTAACTGGATAAAAAAAAAAAAAACATCCCATGTGAGTGCCTGCACAAAATATACATCATTTTTTTCACTTCTGTCATCTGCTGCTGTCAGTGTATTTCGGGAGATATTTCCCCTCAGCAAGCATGACTGCCTGTTTAAAGGTAAAAATATAACAATATATATGTGAAGCTAAACTTTTTGAGTTTGACCTGGATGTGTCTCGTATGTCACTATGACTTTAGGCTTGCACAGGCAACACTGAGCAAATGCTTGGGGCTGCTGCTGCGTAACCAGAGAAAATCTGATTTAAGCTGAAGTCAAAATAAAGCGCGGTGCCCGGCACGCCACTAATATCGTGCATGCCATCCATGCAATCATAACAGAGAGAGGCAAGGCCGGAACTGTACAGACAGGTCTCCACATGCACATGCATGTTTATAAAACACAGGAAAAAGAGAGGGGATAAGCTGCAATTCAAATCAAGTATCTTAAAAGCAATTATTTCAGGTTTGATTAAGCGAGTAAGTGTATAATTCAGCTGAATATTTGATCCATTTAAAACAGTGTCATCTGAGGGATTTTGGATGGAGTTGAGTAAGAAAGAATGGAAACCCTCGTAATATGTCTGTATGAATGCTAAAAGAAGCACTAAACACTCACAAACGAAGTAGAAAACACACTCAATGTACATCAAGTGCTGTTTTAATGATATGAATTCAAAGGGACAGGATGTGAGTGATATGTTGGCTCTTATATTTCAAGCTGCAGCCAATGAATGACTATACTATACTTTTTTCTTTTCCTAAAGCTCAAATAATCCATATTACAATATTTAGTGTATTTGGGACATTCAGGGAATCAGCTACATACCACCTAACAAAGGTGAAGGTAAACTATGTAATAAGTATAATAGAGATAAAATAACAATGTGATATGTAAGCATTAAAGTTTACTTTGGTGCACTGGGAACAGTCTATCCAGTATACAGCCTGGACAGGGTGTCCTGAGTCCTCATAAAATATAAAACATCCTGGTTTTTAACACTGACTACTAAATCATCATGATTTAACATATACGTTTATTATGTTCTGTCTCCGGATAGCATGGTAGTGCAGTGTTAGCCTCACAGCAAGAAGGTTCCTGGTTAGAACCTCAGCTTTACTTGTTTCCTGCATGGATTCTCTCTGAGTACTCTGGCTTCCTCCCACAGTCCAGAGATCTCCACTTAAGGCGACCCCTCCTCTCACCTAAAGCCATAGGCTGCAGCCCCCCATGGCCCTGATAAGGATAAGCAAGTACAGGTCACAGATAAAGGATAGATGTTCTGTCTCTCTCATTATGACCCAAATAAAAATGTAAACAATGCACCACGGGTCTGATTTCAGCATTATCTGTTAATAAATCAGTGTGTCAAGCGTCGGCTACAACATTGTAGCTTTTTCTGCTCTCTTTCCTGTCAGTATGTTAACAGTTAGCTGCCATGTAGAAGAGTGAGAGAAATGGCAACAAAAATGTTGTGTTCATAGCATCAACTGTGTTGGAAGATGCGCTTGGATGGTTTGTGAACTGCTAAAATAATCGTCCATAATCCTGATGAAAAATACCTTTGGTGGATGCATAAGAGCATACATGTGCACACACATGAACGTGCAGTGCACTCAAAGACAAGGTCAAGGGTTTGGGCTTTAAAAATATGGCCATATCAATCTACTGTCTGTAACAGATACACTTAAAAATGGCAAGACTTAAAAAGTGCCCTGCAATTGAAAAGTCTGCTCACTAACTGTATATGCTTTTAGTAGCATCTCAGGTGAGGGACTCTGGCCCAGCTCCATTCATTGAATTAACACTATGAGATTCAGTTAAAAGCTCTAAAAGCTAGTTATTAAATATTTTCACTTAGATTATTTTGTTACATATGCTGCTCACCAAGGTCAGGAATGAAATTCCATAATCAAGTATCACATACTCATTTTATCTGCAATGTAGAGCAAGCAACAAGGCTATCTGGATACATAATAAAACGCAAGTCACGGCATGGCGTTTCTGTTATGTGAACCTGTTCTGCAGTTCTGACAGACCTTCTTAGTTGAAAAGCCTGAGAAGTGGGCATGCTTATATCTTATATCTTACCAAAGGAGCCAACATATCTCTTCATCTGTTCAGAATTATGTCGAGACAGTTAAACGTTATATGTGGTGTCCCCCAGGGCTCCACTCTCGGGCCTGCTGCTGTTCAGTTTAATGCTTCACATCATCCAAAAATGTAAATTTACGTTGCACAATTGTGCAGTTAGACGCTGCTGTTCCATGGAAGCCTGAGCGTTACAGGTTCTATTAGTATTCAAGATCCCAGTGAAAACCGACATGGAAGTGTAATTGCTAACGGTGAACTGTTCCTGGCCATATCAGCGACCTAAAACTGGCTTTTAATGTATCTAAAGTAAAAGGCTTCTTGTCACAGATGGATGCAAACTGTTTTTATCTTATCCTACAAAGACTGTCAGTGTAGCTACACTTCTTTCAGAATGCTACTTTCAGAGTTTTCACGAAGAACAAGGCAATTTCATCATGTTACACCACTTTTCCTGTCTGCATCAGCATCCACTTAATTCAACGATTCGCGCTTAGATTTAACTCCACGTCTGAAAGGCCCTGCATTGCCACCCTCTGCAGTGCATATCTGACGGGGGTTGTCAGACCTCTGAGGTCACCTGGTGTGAGCTTTTTGGAAGTTGCATGGGTTAAATATAAAGTTGGTGAAGCTGCTTTTACTTTTTTATGCTTCCAGCAACTTGGATATCTGTCAGACTGCATTAGGCCTGTCTCAGAGTTAACATTTGAAGGAAGACTAACAACATTCCCCTGTTTTCGGTGCATTTGATTCGCTTTATTTTCTCACTGTTGCATTGTATTATATGCAATGCATATATATATATATATATATATATATATATATATATATATATATATATATATATATATATATATATATATATATATATATATATATATATATATATATATATATATAGTCAAATGTGCCTTTTAATGTTCTTTGCTTATGCTGCAAATATGTGCTGTTATTTTGCTTGTTTTCTTGCTTTGGGGTTAGTCAGTAGAGGGTCCTCACAGCTACTGTAAGACATGCTGCCTTCTGTATGTGTATGTGTGTGTGTGTGTGTTTGTGTGTGTGTCTTACTCTGACTAGGTCCTCAGGGAACTGTCCTCGTGAGTTTTCAGGGACGTTGATAGGCGGAATGACCCAGTCCCTCTTCACCCGCCTAAGAGTGCCATCACCTCTGACAACCACGCTGCGCCATGGAAACAAGATCTCTGGTACCCGCTGAGTCAGTGTTGCATCACTGGGCTTTACCTGCAGAGACAGTAAACAAACGTTGTGTACTGGGCTACACACACACACACACACACACACACGCACACACAGAGCACGGCTCAGTTCAGAGCCAGCCTGCTGGGAAGGCTTGGTGACTCAGGGTATTTCTGACCTCATTCCAGAGGCTTGGATTAATGCTCTCATTATAGTCCGTCTGATGAATGACCACCACCTGTCACCATGTGTGCGCGAGTGTGTAGGTGCGTGTGCGTGTGTCCTATACAATCACAGATCTGCATGACTAGTCAGTGAGCAGCTACGCCACAGGGCTCGCAGAGGATGATAAGGAAAAGGAAGTTTCTCATTATTCCCACCGCCCTCCCACAATTCACCTGCTGCTCATGCAGGGTTCTGCCCCTGACCTTGGAGGTAGCAGGATTGGTTTTCAATTAAATTTCATTTTTTTAACACAATAAATCTCATATTGGACAGCTTTGGTAGGCCGCATAGCATAAAGGATTCATATAACATATTGCAAAGCTACATAAAAAGGGTCACCTAGAGCGCTGAGTCATTATATGACACAACAACAGAATTTTCTTTTTCCAAGTGCTTTTCTGAATATTGATCTTGTGCTGAATTGATGCTTTCTTCTACATCTCTGCTGTGTCAATATGTAATTTGAATTCATTTCATTCATATCAGAACATCATGTCATACTCCTTCATCTGATTGTTGTCAAGCTGCAGTCAATAAAACGCAACGCTCGCGGTGAGGTGTTTCACGTTTAGAGGAAAGAAAAGGGGGGGGTGGCGTGTTATCTGTGAGCTGCTGGACTTCTTTTGACATAAAACAACTCTGGTGTGCAGCTTAATAGCGGCAACAATGGTAATATAGAAGAAATGGAATTATTTACTGAATGAAAACAATAACGGAGAAACAGAGCTATGACACGTCTCTTATTGCATGTTAACATACATTATAGCTAATCAAGACATGGAAACATGGAGGAAGGTTAATATTTGGATCAACAGCAGATTATGAAGCAGGTCATAAAACATGGAGGCCTCTAAATGAAATATGATTAAACATAAAGTGCTTCATCATCAGGGGAATTTACAGCCTGTAATTGAAAGCTCTTTCAAATAAAAGCCTGTTTCAGTCTGCAGCTGAGGTTCATACATTTGAATTAGAATTATAATTTTCAGAACAATGTGAGAAATAAGGTATATTTGGAATTTTTTTTTAAAACTCATATACTTCAGATAAGTAAGGTGACTCTGCCCGATCTGTCAACCAAAGGCTGATTTTACTGACATTTGGAGCATGGTGGGCTGTAAATGTGACGCCTGTTTGTCTCACTCTTCAGTTTCATTTGATAATATCCCCGGCCCTGCCTCTCAGTTGAAGGGCACAGTGCTGACACTGCTCCCCTGGCAAATGACTGGCTGTTAACTGCCATGGCTGCTCCTCGCGAGTTTTCTTTATGAAGGATTGCTGACAGTTCTTTCACTCTCTGCGATTCTCCTCCTCTCCCCGACTGCAGTGAGCGTCACCGAGAGCAGCTAAAGCATATGGCAGCCGGCTATTTCTGGGCTGTGTTTAGAAGAACAGCCAATCAAGGCCGGTGTCTTGTCTAAATACATGCAGAGGGCCTTATTATCGCTGTTGTACATGAAACAAACTAACAGATGGCTGTTTGACTCGCTTTGTCTCCGCAATCAGTACTTGGCCAACCTCAGACACTTGCTGGGCTGGAAAAAGCTGATTTTATATCTGTGCATAGTTCATCCAGCATTACTGAAGCCTCAGGGGGAAATAACATCCCATCATATTCGGACTATTCAATGATTCTGCTTGTCAAAAATTATAGTTCCATCTCAGAGAGGTTTCACACATACACTGACATCCTCAGAGTCAGATCCACGTATGTGTTAACGCTGTCAGGTTCCATGTGCGTTAATGAACTCGCGATTATTCAAATGTCTAATGCCTCAGTGGCAGCTGACGTGTGTGCACAGACTGTACATTCACTTTATAGACAGTGAGGGTTGTCTTCTTACAGCGAATTAACAAAATATATAAAATAAGCACTTATTCGTCCATGATTATGTGCAGCAAGCCAGTCCACAGCTTTAGGCAGATTCAAGGCCCCTCCACCCTGTGTGTATTTTACAATAATGACCAGCTAATTGATTTTATTGTGTCTGCTGTGGTCCTCAAGAGCCATAGCAGATACCATAGCAACAGTCTGTCATACATGAAATGACAACTTTAAAATGGCATGACTAAATAATCAATTCAACAAAGTCATGTTATAATGTGTATAGTTAACCAGTCATGAGCCTTTTAACCAACTTAACAAAATGCATTAACAAGCCAATTAGGGCTGCAGTTAATTCAGTTACAGATTTGGATAAGTTGCTTATTTTACATGAATACTATTAGTTAAATAATAGATTACAGTTAAATAACAGTTAATGTACAATTTTATGTCAAAAAGTGAAATATCTTGTGTTTGCGTTTAATCTGACCAACAGCTCACAGTATTCATAAAGATGCAACAACTACTCACACTTATCTCACAGTAATCCATCAATAATACTTTGAGCAGACACGGGACACAAACAGCACCTTTTTGGTAGGAAGCCCTGACGGCAAACATCTCCCAGGTGCAGAAGCAACAGGTAGAACTTTTACTGCTATAGATGTTTAAGGTTTAAGGAAATAATTACCTTTTCTCAGCTCCGCTGAGCTGTAAACACAGTCCTGTTTTCTATACTGTTGGATAGTTTAGTCTGCAGCAAGGCATCATAATATATAAGATCAGCATATATTTAAGAATTTATGAGACACTATTTAAGAGTAAATTTGTATACAGAGTGATATAGAACTCCATGCCTGTGGACTTTGCTTATAAAAGATGCTATATAAGTTATTAGTATTATTAATATTAATATTAATAATATTATTATATATCGTATATGCCGTAGGCGCCTCAAAATATTGAGATATTATTTTTAAGCTTTATATCTTCATATAGCAATAGTAGTGTGTTTAGGTGACTGCATCTAAATGATGAACAACAAACACAAGAAGAAGCGCTCTCTCTACTACACAGTGATAAATATGCACATTAAATACACATTCATCATGGTGGAAAGCTATGGAAACTTTAGAACCAAACATTTCAACGAATACAGAGAAAATGGTCACTGTGAATAACCAGAAAATGTTTTTTCCATCTTGCTAAAACAGCTCTCTGTTACCTGTTGAGATCTTGCGTGGAGGTGCACTTTGGTCTTCCAGACCTGTTTGGACTGCAGGTCTCGAGCGTAGACCACTACCGCAGCTTCTCCCTTTCCATCCAGGTTGACGTGCCGCAGGGCGTAGATTGAACCGTTCTGACTCACCCTGAAATCAGAAGGATCTCCAACCTCGAGCCACACCTTTCCTCCACCGCAGTCCATGAAGCTCACTAAGAGGAAAAGACTAGAGACAGACCCATCAATCACCTGTGTGACATGCTCCATCTGTGTGTGTGTGCTGCATTGTTGCATTGTGATAAGGTTAGACGTCTAAATACAACCACCACTGGGTTCATGTTGACAGTAAATGTCCAAGAAGGTTAGCATTAAAGGATTCAAGAGACTCTTACATGCCAGGTGGACTAACAACCCACATGTGACCTTCAAGGAACCCTGCCGAGTTTTCTTGAATGCATTTCCTTCCACACGTGGTGTGTGCATTCAAAGCAGAAGTGTTTACATCTGTATTCATTGCTTCACCATCTTGATCTTCTCTGCCTTTGTTGACACATATATTGTGATGCATTACTGCCATGGGTAGATCAGTCTAGCCGTGTGAAACCACTGACTGGACTGTTTCGAGTTACCCATGTGCACCCTAATGTGCATCCAGTTCAAACAACAACTCCACAGGGAACCTTAAACTTGGACTCCAAACATCTTCAAGAATTTAAAGCAAACCCAGTTGCCTTTGATTTAGCGCTCCTAAATGCATTAAGATTTTCTTTGGAACTGAGGGGGCACACCCAAACCGTGAAAAACAGCTTCATTAAGATGATAGCGCAGAAGTCTCTCAATTTTTTTATGTTTCTTCTGGAAAAATTGAGGGGCTTCTGGGCGAAGGGTTTCCCAGGCCAGATGGGATATTTCATCTCTCCATCATGTTCTGGGACCGCTCCATGGCCTCCTCCTAGTTTGACGTCCCTGGCACACCTCCACAGGGAGGAGACAACCGACCATCCAGTCCAGAAATGTCTTGTGAAGACCCCAAAATTTTCCATATATGTCAAACTGTTTTTTTTAGGGAAAAAAGTGCACTAAATGATGCTCTCATATTGAATATTTTTCTCTGAGCCTTAAAAAACACACTGGGGTTAAATTATTTATCAGTGAACAAGCAGATACTAAATATATATGTGAAGCTGTCAAACCATCACTTCTGCTTAAGGGAAATTTTAAGCGATAAAAGGCCTTTTAAAGAGGCAAGAAGGAAAAAGTCATATAAAGCCTGACTTGCTTTTAGATGAGCATTATAGGAAAAGATCGATGGACCTGGCCAGAGAGAGTTTAGTCTGCATGTAAATTCTAAATCTGAAGCAGGATTTGCTAAAGTAAAAACCATAAACGGGCAGGAATGGGACCAGCTTTCAGCAGGAACAGTCAGGTTTTCTCCTCTTTGTTTGTTTGCCAAGTATAGTCTATACTTTCAGAGAGGAAACTGCTTTTGTGATGCTTGAGGGAAGGTACGCAGCACTGTGACGGCATTTCGCCAGAAATCATCATAAGTTTGTCCGCAGTGTGATTTGGGCACACACAAGCACACTCAAGCAGAACAAAGCTGTCGACGGCAAATGTCAGCTCATCACAGTCGGCACATTACCAACAAGTCAGTGCATCCAGAATGGCTTCTTCCACCTCAGATGGAGGAGAGAGGGGATGAAGGATGCAGCTTTGGTTTCTGTCCAAATACTTCTTTTGACAAGTGATGGAGTATCAAGCCAGAGAAGGAGGATGCAAATGAGGAATCTGATAAGATTTCTGCAGTAAAGTTGAAAGTTGTAGCTATTGATCATGCACTAACTACAAAGGCATTATGATGTTTTCTGAAATGTAATCCAACACAGCCTCAGATAAATCTCCATAATGATTTCCACATGCGAGTCTGCAATTGACATATATGACGGGCTTCAGCTAAGGGCTGATTGCTGTAAAGAATACTGTTTCAATTAATCAAGTGATCTAATAAAATGAAAGAAAAAAAAAAACGCTCATTACAAAAAATCTAATCACTTCGGGAAGGTGGAAATATATGAAATTTTTGTTACTTTATTACTTTAATTACTTTAACAATGAATGTTTTATCAGTTTCTGTCAATTGACTCATCAATCGACTTGTCGTCTCAGCTCTACGGCTGACATATCACAATCCTTTCGAATCTCATCATATTAATAAAAGTAATTAGGTTCAGCTTTCAGCATTTGAAAGTAACTAAAGTTATAAATTATTAAAACTAAAAGATAATAGTAATATCTTCTTTTGGCTGAGAAGGCAGAGCTACTGCAGTTTTTAGTGCTTGTCTAATTTACTGTCTCCTGTTTCTACTCACAGATGTACAGTGGTGTTACAGAGTGATCTTAAGCAGAGCACTGACAGCAGAGAACACACTAACCAGACAACAAGGAAGAATTTCATGCTGACGTGTTATCAATGAAGTTAAATTTAGACATAATACTTTGTAGGCAAGCATTAGCCATTTAAATTTAATATGGGCTACTACAGGTAGCTAGTGGAGCTTGATGAACAGTGGGGTAACGTGTCCATCACGTTCTGGATCACTTGAAAGGGTTTCACTGTGCAGGCTGGGAGGCCTGTCAGGAGGGCGTTACAGTAGTCTAGTTGTGAGATGACCACAGCCTGGTATCAGGACTTGGGTAGCATGTTGAGTTAGGTAAGGCTTGATTTGTCCTATGCATAGTCATGGTTAACATTAATTCTAACGGATGTAATCTGCTATCATTTACATTTCCCATTTCAAAGTGACAGTGCCAAGTAAAAATAAATCCTGATAACGTTACATTCTATACATTCTACGCTAATAAAGAAGACTAATAACAGCCACACTGATGGATCTTTGAGGTTCTTTGTACTGTACATACTGTATGAACCGAACAGAAACCAGAACAAGATTTGATGGGAATACATCCAATACTTCTATAGATTTTTAATCTAGACCAAAGCTGTGGTCCAAGTGACCAATATCATTACAGCTACATTGCTAGAACACAGTTTTTAATACAGATCTTTTGCCATCAGAGCTTCAAAAATTAAGATATAGATAGACAGATCCCTAAATGGAACCAGAAAACATAACTCAATCTTATCCTGTATGACCTGAGAAAAAGAAACACTCAGATATTCATATATTGTATGGCACTAAAGAACAATACTCCTATTTATGTCTTTAATGGTTGTTTTTCACATTCAGGATGCAAATGTATTGACTTCACTTCAGCTGATAAAAATACACTTCATTCATAGTTTATTTTTAGAGCTGTGATAAAAGTTGAATTCAAATGTGCTTGATGGCTGGATGAAAATAGCACTTATGAGACAGAGAGAAGAGAGGGGAAGAGAGAAAACTCAGAAAGGGTGTCTGTGGAGAAGCAATAAGGGCCGTTGTTCCCTTAATGTGTGCGTGTGTGTGTGTGTGTGTACGTGCGTGCGTGTGTGTGTGCGTGCGTGCGTGTGTGTGTGTGGTTTTGTGTGTGTGAGTGTGTGAGTGTGTGTGTGTGTGTGTGTGTGTGTGTGTGTGTGTGTGTGTGTGTGTGTGTGTGCTTTTGTATTCCTATCCTCAAATGTGCAGTTGGAAGTCAAATGACTGCACTCTTGATTTTTTTTACTTCTTATACCCAAGAAGACCACATATTTATTGTGATACTTGCATCGCATTACAATGTGTTTAGTGTGAATAAAATGTAGTTTCATCACAATAACCTAGGTAGAACTTGTGATCACATCTAATGAGCACAATCAGCAAAATGCTTTCCATGCTTTGCAGGAAATGGTTGAAGAACTACCAAGAACTTTGACCATACATAACACAACACACAACATAATTTATTATTAGAAACACAGTCTTCATTTTAACAGGCACTTTTCAGCCCTCTGTGCAATAGCGTAATGAGATAGAAAAATAATTTGTCTGCTTTATAAATTCATATCATGTCCGTTTTTTTTTTCCCCCCTGAAATATTAAAGAGTTTTCAGCCTCCAGGCCTCCTCTGATGATGAATCAAATCAAACAAGCTGAAAAGGCAAAATCATTTTCTGGTTGAGCTGTTCACCATATGCACGCCTTGACAGGGTGGAAGTCACTTTTGTTTTAGGGCGTCCTGAGCCAAAAAAGTTTGAGAGCCACTGACATTGCAGTGTTCTGCAGTAAAAAAAAATATATCAAACTGTATTTTATCCATAAGAACAAAGTGCATCAGATTGAATTTAATAAAAGGACTGTATCGTAACAATACTCCTTTGTGACTACATCACAGAGGTCACTGTTATCATTTTGATGAGGGGATTGGTGGAAATGTTGTTGTATAATCTGATATTTTAGATTAAAAAGTGGCAATTTGTTGTTTATTTCAGTTCACAACTTGTCCCGTGAATGTATATGTGGTACTGTGTTGTATTCAACAAGATTTCAAGGAGCTCCCCATGGCTAGAATAATTCAATACTGTTTTGTTATGTTTTTTCAGTGCTGTTTAATTTGACAAAGACAAAAAGACTAAAGACTAAGAAGATAAATGTAGATGCAAAAAAATATCTTTGCTAACGATACTAAAATAGTGAAGTGAACAAAAAACCTTCTAACAATTATCTTAGTATTCTTACAAACAATCAAATGATCATTTATTGGTCATTCTACATTTTGGTTGCACACCAAACAGCCTGGGGAGAGAAGCTGCTGGTGGTATGGTGGCAGACACTTCTGTATTGCTTGTAAGACTGTACTTCCAGCAGGCTGAACAGGCTGTTCTTGTGGTGGGTAATGGCTTTCAGTATGTAAAGCACTTCACCACACATGCGGATTTTACTAATGCTCACAGTGCTCCCTATCCAGAGTCAGGGGTTTGATTCCCAGAGGAGGTAGGGTGCATGAAGGTTAATTTTTCCAGTCGGTGCCTCTGATCAAGAAGCAGCCTTAGATCTGAAGTTTGGTCCCAGGGCACTGCACAGTGACTACCCACCGCTCCTAATTAGGATGGGTTAAATGCAGAAAATGAAATATGATTGATTACCATATGATATGATATGATACGATGAAGCTGATTTAATTCGATTCGATGATGTAGTTTGGGCAATTTTAATCAGAGCCCTCCATGGGAATTCTGCCTTCTTGAGTTTCCTCAAGAAATACGATGTTACTGAGGTTTCTCATTCGATGTTTCAGACACCAACTTGAGCACTCACAATGGATTGGCATAAAGTTTAAAAACCTTCCTCCAGTACCAACTACCTTCCCTTCAGCTATAACATACTCCACTGTCTCTCATGGTCTCTACCAGCTCAGTGTAAAATTCTCATATATTATCCATGGCCATGTTCAAAAACACTCATGTTGCTACATGCTGTTAGAACTGTCTGATTTAACACCACCCTCCCTTCCCTCATCCACCAACCACAATATCGAGGGAACTGGGGCAGAACTGAGCACAGATGTTGCTGGGCAGCAGTTGGTGGTGGGTTACCAGTTCAACCTCAATATTCAGACAGCACAACAACATGAAGTGAGGTACAAAAAACAAAAAACCAACACAGCAGTGACCTGTAACAGTCAGTAGTGAATATATATATATATATATATATATATAGGAGGAGGAACAGACAACCTGGATAGATAGGGGAAGTAGCTGATCTCAAGAAATCTTACCAGTGGCTGGATAATGCAGGACTGACAGACAGCACAGAGGAACATCTGCAACCAGTATGGAATAGAAGTACCTAAATCCCGATGTGCCATGCGACAGAAGGTGGCTGAGAACAAAAGGGCCAAGGTTCTGTGGGACTTCAGCTTCCAGACTGACAAACAGGTCCTGGCTAACCTAACCAGACATAGTGGTGGTGGACAAAGAGCAGAACAGGGTAGTGGTGATAGATGTGGCGATCCCACCTGACGCCAACATCAGGAAGAAGGAACATGAGAAACTTGAGAAGTACCAAGGGTTGAAAGAGCAGCTGGAACGGATGTGGAAGGTCAAGGGTTGCGTGGTTCCTGTGGTAGTGGTGGCACTTTGGGCAGTAACCCTCAAACTGGGAGAGTGGCTCCAGCAAATCCCAGGAACCCTCAAACTCCTAGGCCTCTGGTAGAGGACCCGAGCTTGAGGATGACACGGATACCACCCCACCGGGGTTAGAAGGAGATTTATTTTTATTTTTTATATATGTATACTATTTTCATTCATTTTTTCCGTTTAAAGCCCTTGAAAGCTACAGCAGCTACTAAATGGACCTTGTAGTGAGATTGCTTCAATGTCGACTGCAGGTTTTCGAAATGAACAATACAATTTCAATCTGAACTTTTCAGGTATTCAATTTATTTCATATTTCATTCATTATTCTTGACAAAATACTGTTTGTTTATTTGACTCATTATTGTAGCCCAAGGCTTGCCTGATATCAGAACTGTCAACTCGTTACGCTCCATTTCCATCCTTAGTCTGACCTCTCTCCAACCTCTCCTAACCTATTTCTGCGGGGGCAGGGGGGATGTGATTTTCACTAACAAGTCAGTAAAGACCAATGCCTGAATCCATCACATTTCGTTTTGCTAGGGTTTTAAAATTGAGCAGAGTATAGCACAAACAAACTATGACGCCAGGTGACATTGAGAAAAAATGTCATCGAACAGCCTCGAAAGCAGTGTCTATTTGTCTTTAGCAGTTGCTATTGTTGTTGACAATGCTTAACAACAACATTAGTCAACATTGTCGATGACTGGTTAAGTGTTACTTCCTTCGCAATGCTCAGAGGATCATTAATGTCATGTTGCCTGAACATAAATGGTCAACTGAGTGGGCAGATTCCAAGATCTGGACCAACAAAAGGCCCCAAGTAAAAAACATAAACTGAGCCATTTAAAGATTTACAATTTATAGGCAAGACATAGCTGTTGCGATAGCAATAATTATCTGTCTATTTGTAGTCTATCCTTGGTCAATCGTGTAATATCCCAACAACTGTTGGATGGATTAAAATTTGGTTCAGGTTTTATGGTCCCTAGAGGATGATTCTTTCTAACCGACAACCCCTTCTAGATACTAAATGGATTGGCACACATTTTGAACATGTATTCATAGTTCCCAATCAGTCATCATGTGTGATGTCAGATGTCAATCAAACTACAAATTTGTAAAGCTACTGATTCTGATTCTATACTTTTTTTCTCTGGGGGCTGTTTCACCACCAACAGCTACGATATATTTTATTTTGAATTGTTTTTTCATCTGTGAGCAGCTCCTCCACTTCCTTTGTGCATTACATCATTGGAGTATAGTCAACATCACACACAAAATCAACATCATTTAGCATGCACACTGTCTGCTTTCTGAAAACCTACAGAGAATCAAGTATTGTTGTATGTAACTGGGACACAGAGTTAGTCTTGTTTATGTGTTTCCATAGATAGTTTCAACATGTGCATCTTAGTTCCAAATTCGAAACTACTCCGATAAACTTTAGGTAAATATTTTCAACTTTATTTCATCTCTGAAGATGTGGACGTGTTATGTGCTAAGTGACTCAGTAATGGCAGAGAAAAATTTCCCAAGAACCCTTTCTAATCCTGAAAGTGCTGCACAAGTGCAGCTTGATCAATGCGCTGCTGGGATCTGATCAATATCCTAGCTGGAAAAAAAGGCTCATAACAGTAGTTCTACTTCAAGAAGCCCAGCGGACATGCACACATACACACACAAATGCTACAAGCTTTACATCATGATAAGGAAGATGGAAAAGCAAGTGTTTACAGAAAATACACAGGGATAACAATCTATGAACTGATATGAAAGGCTTAATCGCCATCTGACGATAGCTGATGGGTTCGGAGATTGCATGGATAAAGAACGGGACAGGAAAAGTGTTCAAGATTTGCTTGGACTCAAGCTACCAATATTCTTAAATAATAATGCCTCAGAAGCGATAAGAGCCCAGTGTTTTCCTCAGATTATTAGTCATATCAGAATAAAGGCTTTGAAAATCACATTTAGGCCACAATGGGCCAAAACTCTCCACTGACACCTAAAACAATGGAGCAGTTTGAATGATTATCAGTGCCTTAGGGTGAGAAAGGACAGATTCATGACACCTTTTACTGACTCAAAGTCTTCCAACAGTGCACTGGAATAATTTCCCTGGTCAGGATATTTGTTAGGAAATAAACATCGGACAAAAAGTCCTGATAAACTCTGCTTCTGGCAAACCTATCACATAATATGATTTAGTATTTACAACAATGATTTATGGCTGTATCTATGAATTCTCAATAGGCTCAAGAGTTCTCCTCTCCATATACACCAATGACAAGGAGGATAAGTGAGGAGGAGGCTAAGTGCTGAAAGGTTCAACTTAGTCTGGGTTTTTTATTTTTTTTTTTGGTGTCTGGATTCATATCAACATACCATCGAAGTGATCATGGTGTCATGAAGCTGACGAACTGAAGTAAATTAGTAGTTAAATGTAAGCCATTGACTGACTGCAAACACAGCAAACTGCATGAGAACATGCAACTTTAGAGTTACAACAAATCAAAATATCACGTTTTACTAAAACTACTAAATGCTAATATAAGTTCTAACATGCTAAAGTTTAGCATGTCTCATATTTAACAAGTTCACCATAGTTTTGTATGTCTGCATTCTAACATTTGCTCATTGGCAGTAAACACAAAGTGGAGCTGGGGCTGATGGGATTCATTTTCATTCATCCTGAGGTCATGGACCAAGCGAGCGACCTTACCGTTGACACTGGCTCTCAATGGGATAAAATTCAGTTGCATAAATTATGAAGCTGACTGTTTACATCATTGATTCTGAAAGCAGGGTCACTGACACTCTTGCCAGGGGGTCTGATTATCATAGTTGATGATATTTTATTTTCTGAATATTTCTTGTAAAAACTGAGAACTCATATCAATGAGTGACTGTGATGTAGTTGGACTGTCCACACAAACATCAGCTGAGGCCGTGAGAGTAAAGCCAACAGTGTGTTGATCTTGTGTCTGCAGGACGCAATGAGGGTCAACTTGATGTGATTAAAGTGGGACGGACGTCGACTTTGACCTGAGGGGATTTATCCTGTCTAATCTGACAGACTTAGGAAGAGCGCAGTGACTGCTGATCAAGAAAACACATGAATCATTAAACCCGCCACGGGGTCAGTGTGCGCGCCATTGATCAGCACATGAGGCCATATTTTAAAGTCAACATTAAGACATGAAAGGTAGAATGTTAAACAGACAGGATGGAGGCTAACAGTCAAACCCACATGGTGTGGAGGCCTAGCTGTAGCAGCTTTGTGATGGGCTTAACACAATTTACATAAATGAACACACACAAACGAAGGCACAAGTGAACCCACACACACACACTTGAACAAAGATTAAAAGACAACAAAGAGAGCTAAACAGGATTAAAGCATCACGAGGGACTCTCCCTAAACAATTTTATGTCTGCTAAATACTCACAAACACTGCTGAACTTTGAGGCTGCTGGCAGTCTTAATGTGTGTGCGTGTGTGTGTGTTTTTGTGTGTCATAGTGACAGCTGGGTGTTGCTAGATAAACTCTGTCTAGGAGCAAAGCCAGGGGCTGACTTCCTTCTTCTCTGTCAACCCAACCCATGCAGACAGAGAATATAGAGAGGATGATATTTCATGAATTTAAATTAAATTAAGAGGTTCCTGCCAGGTCCTGTCACGTCACTTAGAACGACAACTTATCTAAGACATTAGAACCTGACATTTTGTACACTGTGTGCTAGTTTCCTCTGCGGCAGAAACGTTTTTTTTTTTCTTTTTAATTACCAATGTGCACCACACAGTTAGCTGTGAGAGCATCATCCTGGTCTTAGGATTTATTATTTTATATCAACTAACACTGTTTTGCCCTCAGGATTTTTAACGCTGTGTTTACATCAGTGATGGGAATAATTCATGTTGGCAGACAACTCGAGATGGTTTCATATTTGCAGAATTGGCAGTGTGAGGGTTAATTTACACTGACAACATAACACTAAATCTAGATTTAGTTTATTCACCTCGAAGGAAAGACTTCGGTTGATGCCAGGGCTTTTTTCAAACATTTCTGTTTTATTAAGGATCAAGTCAAACAAGTAAGGGCTTCCAGAAAAAATCCCATTCATACACATGATTAAAACTTGGATGCTGATGTAGATCAGCGTCTAGTACGACTGAAATGTGTTTTAAAAAATCAACAATTTTGACAGCAGATTAGGTACTGAGTCATATTTCAATTAAATTCTACTTCACGACGGATAGAGAAAATGTCTTCATGTTCAGGTCCGAGCATCATCATGTTTAAGTTGCATTATAATTTAGTTATACATTACAATTATTTTGTTCATGTTAAAGCAGCATTGTCATTGTATCAACATCTGCACTGTGTGAAGTCAGTGACTCTGGAGAGCTACATACAGTAATAAATAATAAACGCAGACAAGATCTAGATCTTGTCTACCTGTCCGAGAAAGGGACATAGATCTGTCCCTTTCCCTGAGTAGCAGTGTAGAAACACTGTCACTGTCTCGGACAAGAGGCAAAATGTCTTCACGGGCCTACAACCAGAGCAGCTGCCCCAGATTTAACCCTTGTTTAAGAAAGATGACCTGGACGACTGAGAACCTTTAGAGAATTATTTTGAACATTTGTGATACGCAGTTTTCATAATTGTCTACCTTTTTATAGACCAAACAATGCAGTAATAAAGAAATTGTATTGATAATGAACATGTTAATGAGGCAGCTTGAAAGTCACATTGGATGGAGAGGATTGCTGCATTGATCCTAGTCTTTGTGTGACCTAAGACTCCTGTTATTATTCAATAATTAAGCTTTAGCATTAAGAGGATAACTTTTGATTTTTGTTTTTCTTTCCAATGGGAAAGCAAAAGGAAGATCAAGTACATACTTGATCTCCCTTTTGCTTTCCCATTTGTTTTTGTCTCTATTTTCTTTTCTAAGCTCCAAACCATGGAAGGTGTCTACTAGGGCTGCACCTATCAAATATTTTGGTAATCGAGTATTCTCTTGAATATTCCATCGATTAAACGAGTAATGGGATAAAATTATTACCGTAATTTTTGGACTATTGAGCTCACCTGAATATAAGCTGCACAAGCTAAATTTTAAAAAGAAAATACATTTTGTACATATATAGGCCACACTTGAATATAAGGCTTTTATGTTGTAACATGAGATATTTACAAAGACATATGCTACACGGAATATTAGTTTTAATTTAAGACATGCTTTTTTTTAAACTGTGCCTGAAAATCGGCAGTACGGCACTATTTCCTTCTTTGACGGCCAGATTGATTGTCTTTAACTTAATGCATCAGATGCATATCTTTGTGTGTTTTCCATGTGTGCATGATGCGCAAAATCAAAAAACTAGTGTCTTCTTCGGGGCATAATCTTTCCCCACATCTATCTCTGTTTCAGTAAATTAAATTCTAAATGAAAATTACAGTATTGTTATCACTTTTACTTTGCTGTGTTTGCTCATTTTCTGTTTTTTGTCCCAGCAGTCTGCCATTCTGAACATCAACACTGTCCACATATGCTACCAAAAGCCCCCTTCCATCTTCTTCCGCTTTGCAGGCGACGCATAGCCTGTAGTGTAAGCACGCTATGTCACATTTTTTTTGTAATCGAGTTACTCAAGGTACTTGAGGAAGCCCTAGTCACTACATTTCAAATATTGCAATAGGAATGACCTAAAAGTTGAACTATGCAGTGTTCCCCCACCCTCAATTTATCTCCTTTCTGTCAAAAACAATACTCCCTCACTAGTGGAATGTGCACGTTTTTTTTGCGCTACCCTGGTTTCCCTTGGCAACTGCCCTGCTTTCTCCTAGCAACTGCCCCTGCTCAGAAAGCCAGTTTTTTTCCTCTGGCCTCAGTGGGTAGAGCTGCGCGGCTCACTCCCGCCCCTCCTGTGAGAGATAACAGTGGGAAGCATACAAAATCAATCAGCTATGGCCCTGAAAGGCCAATATGTTGCTAATAAACACACACACAGGCAGAGTGAATGCAGACAAAAAGAGTCAGAGCTCTGCAGTCATATACCTGCATTACACACTCTGTCAGGGTATTATCATGTGAAGACAGCACAGGGCTGATAGATGAATCACAGGCAATGAGAGCCCACGCCTCTGAGAGGCCACTATCATCACCTGCTGTTCACAGGTCTGTCCACTTACTGACCCACCGTGCCTTCCTGCTCCACAGCTGGCAGCCTTAATGCACCTGCTTATATGTTGAACAGAAAGATCTCTCCTTCAACACACTTCACACACGGCTGCTGTCGAGCACACAGCAACATTCACAAAGAAACTGGGTTGTTTTCCACTGCTGCTGCTCATGCATTTTTAATCTTCTTAGAAACTGTGTAATGGCTGCAATATAAAGAAACAGAGAGGGTTTTTTTTCCCTTGAATAAAAGATTTTAATATTTTGAGCTTTCAATCAATGGTGGGAATGTCTTTTGAGCATGGACGGTTTATTTATGTTCACAAAAAGACTGATCAGAAATGCCACAGGGCCCCAGAACCCCCACAGTTTTCTTTTTGATGATTTCAATTGACTTATTTTATTTTGTATTTAACGGATAATGTGCTAGTATTGTATCAACCAAGTTGGGCCTTAAATTATTTAGCAAACCCAGCAGCACAGTGCCTCTACAAACTGAATTCTGGACCTTGTGGTTTGCATCCACAGTCTTTCTCTCACCTTTACCAAGTGTTTTAGTTTCTAGGCCCTAAGGACTAAAGCTGATTTGCCATAATGATGATCTTGCTACTAACCTTAACCTCACCGTACTTGCCACAACTATTGAAAGAAGTGATTTGAAAAAAAATATTAACGTTATTAAGTGCACACCTAGGTTTCACCTAAATTCACCAGTAGGGTTGCAAAATTCCAGGAATTTTCAAAGTTGGAAACTTTCTATTGGAATTAACTGAAATAAATGAGGAATTTACAAATTCGAAAATTGGCCCTTAACAGTGAACTCAAATATAGTGGGTGAAAACATAAAGCTGACTGAAACAATTAGATTTCATGCAATTACACATTGAATATCTGCTACTCCTCAATAAGGGGGATGCGTAATATTTATTTACTCAACATTCAGGTTTTTGTTGTTCAGTGAAATCTGTTGAAATGTCTCCTTTTTTATTGTATTATTTTGCATGGATGTATGCTCATGACGAAACGAAATGCATTTATGTTTGGATATGATACAGTTTGTTTAAATCACCCCCGATTTCCAGTTAATTCCCATAAATTCCCATTAATCCTCATACCATTTCCATAATTCCCATTGTACTGTTTCCAATTTTAAATATTTCCCAAAAATTCCCCAGCTTAACTTCCGACATAAATTTCCTGGAGTAAATGAAACTCCCTCTCGCCTTTGCTTATGTAATACACATTCCTCAATAACACTGTGTTTAATCGAACTGCTAATTAAACAGACACAGAGCAGACACAGGCCTGTGCAACATTATCTCAGTATCTCAGCACTGGGTTGATTCTCTAGTCTCTGGGTGCATTTAGAAGCTGCCATGTGCAGTCTGTTCTGTGCACTGCACCTGATTGAAACATGATGGTGATAAAGTACATGAATAATGCACAGAGGTTTTAAGGTAATAAGGAAACATTAGGGGTCCAGAGACAAAATTTTGCCCCAGTGACCCCTAAGAGGTTCCTGCCATGAGCATTATGTTATGTCTCTCGGTATGTTTGTTGACAGATAATCATACTGTATTGAATCACATCATATTGTTTTGCATGGCGCAGTGTTTTGTATCATGGTGCGTCTTACTGCATCATGTTGCGGTGCATTGGCATAAATTAACACAATCACACTGAATCGCTGACTTGCTCAGAGATATAAATCTGCTTTATGAATGCGATATAAATCTGCTTTACGGCGGATTTTCCATTTAACACACACACACACACACACACACACACACACACACACACACACACACACACACAGACACACACACACACACGCACACACACACAGTGAGATCAGTAGTGCTTGTGAGCTCACAGGCACATAGGGAAGTGGTTTAAGAAAAGCCTCATCTTAACCAGAGCCCCCCCATCTGTTATTCCTACAGTGTTGGACAGACAGTCGATATCTGTAGCGCAGATCTGCGACAACTGCTGATTGTCTTGGTGGACTCTCACAGCTAAATGAGATTTACTTCATTATACTTCTTTATCTAATTGTAGCAGCGCACCAGTACGGAACCACAAAAATAGTCTCTGGAGAAATCAGACTAGCCACTGGACCTGTGGTCACAAAGTATGTTCCCAATTCATTTTTAATAGAGCGCTTACAGAAACTGTCCATTTATAACCACAAGATAAAAGCTAGACAATTATTCTGAAGGTGAATAATTTCCGCATACAGATATACTGTCTGTATATTTTATGAATAAGTTTACTGGCTTCACTTGGGTTTCATACTTTTCATACAAGATGTGTTGGCCTTCATATATACATACATAGATAAAAAGACATCTTAGCAATGTTCTCCATTGTGAATTTGACAGAATGGAAGGTATTACCAGTCCCCAGATCGGGCTGTCTGAGCAAATTCACACGCACTCATCAATTCCTAATGTTATGTTTGTTAAGGCTCTGATCAATCCCGGCATTGATCTGCCTCTAATCACACTACCCACACACACATTAGACATGCAAACAGACTGGCAGATTAGCTGAGTGGCTTAAGGAGCACACTGCAGTCATGTTGAGGCTGATCCACCCGCCCCAACCTCTCGTCTGCGATAAGCTGAAGTGTGGGCGATGAGGTGCCTGGTTGCAAACACTGAAGGGTCTCTGGAGACGCCGAGGACATGGACCGAACGCTTGTATGCAAACACTGAATTCAACCACATGATTATGGGACTGTACTTTTGTGTTTGCTTTTTTCAGTTCATTTACTACAAATTACAAACTTTACATAATTGCGTTCCTTTTCAGAAGCAGGCTACATTAGCACAGTTAAAATAGGTGGTGCAGTTCTGCTGCAGCTAATGGGCATCCAAATAAAACAATAAACACATTGTATTTTCCTACCATCCAGGTAAATAATCACTTGCAGACCGGCAGAGATGTGACACTTGCCTGGATTTGATGATGAACTGCATTGTGTCTCCCAAGCATTCATTGAATTTTACTTTCAATTATGTTAATATTGATGAAAAAACAAGATAATCGAGATGACAGTGTTTTTACACTTCCCTAAAAGCCCAAGATGACAGAAAGAGGGCCTTTGGCCAGATAAGGCACTGTGGAGATTAGTACGGGGATGTGGGTGTGTAACCGCTGTGAAACAATCAGAAAATTAACTTTGTTTTTCACTACCCCCACTCGACCAACGCTGAAAATATCACATGGTGCACAGCAAGCACACAAACACACACACACACAGTAAACTTATGTTGGGTGTGCAGAGCAGCAGGGACCGTTGTTACAGTCCCAAAACCTTGTATATATAAGTTAGAAGTAAGCTTTCCGACAGCCTACATGTACCGGTTCACAGTGATGTGTGCGTAACATGCTCAGAGATGACAGTGTGTCATTAGTCGCCAAGAAAATTCAATACTGAATAAGTTAGAGAAAAGTCAGACATATCACGCAGATAGAACCTAATAAAAGAAAACGTTGAAGCACATCATCTTGCTGAGCATGTTACATTCATCTTATTTATTATTATACTTTGAAAGAGTTTGTTGTTCCAGATTCATTGCATGATTGTGTATAATAATCAGAATCAGTATACACTGTATACCATAAAAGTCATCAAATGTAAGTAACAGTATCCATGCCACCTTTCAATAAATGGCAACATCGCTCAAAGAAAGCCATGTCAAACCCTGATTCTTTCTTTTATGGAAACTTGTCAAGAAACCGCCTCACCTACCAAGTGAGTGTGAAATCTGGGGAGTCACTACAAACAGTTTTAAATACTGACAGAAATGTCTGTAGCACAGAGTTTGTATAAGATCCTGGGACACTGCCAATCTACATTTTGTAACTAAATCAGCATAAAACAGAAGCATGCACACAACAATCAATAACACTGAAACTTGTCAAGAACCAAAAGTTTGCATCGAAATTTCTGGTCTGGTTCTCTTTTATATTGTGCTTGTTTTGAACATGTATATTTCACATACTTGGCCCGACAACATCTAGTTTATTCTCGTCACTGTGTTACTGATTATGATGCTAACCTTGTTGTCCTTTTACATCAGTGCACTTTCAATTTACTGCGATACAAACCAGAATCATTCGTGAAGCTGAAACCAAGGAATGTTTGGACATATCCCCACATGTGCCAAACTGCAACCAGCTCATTTTTGACACTTTAATTCATAAATGACGGAAATAATTCATCAAAAGTGAAAATAGAAGTTTTGTTGATGTGGACTGACTGATTCAAATTGTGAAGCACATTTCTTTCTTTTGCTTTTGTGAAACTGCTACGAGCGTTCTTCCATTTCTGCATGACCATGCGCCAGACGCACTGCCAGTTAAAATTCAGCACACAAGTCTGTCTAGAGTCTGTGTAAGAAGGAAAAAAAAAAGAAAAAACAGGGTTGGACACAGGAGGGTAAAAGAGAGACAGAAAGAGAAAAAAGGCGGAAAAATGAAAGGGAAGAAAGGGGACAAAGACACACAGAGACAGCCACGAGGGATTTGGGGATCTCAAAGCCAATGAGACAGTGAAGATCTCCACTTTTAGATCTGTGCCTGAGCAAACATGAGACTACTACCAATTATCACCTCCTGCACCTGCCAACACACACACACACACACACACACACACACACACACACACACACACACACACACACACACACACACACACACACGTGGCATGCCTTGTTCCTCCCAAGTCTACCAGTGGGGCTCTCCTTTTCGGCATGGCTGCTGGGTGTTAATGAACCTATCTCCTCCGTGTTAATGAAGCCATTCACAGGTCCGCTCTCCTCCTCCTGCTTCTCTGCTCCCCACTAAAAAATCTTCCATAACCACCTCCTGATTTTCTACATGGCTGTGGATAAAGAGCGCCGATCTGTGGACTAAAAGGAGTTTCATGTGAAATAAACCTTTTATCCAGCTCGGGAAAAGGCATTTAGAGTTGCCAAGACCATGCACACATCATCTCCTCCACTCCATTTTGCTCTGGGTTAGAGCCACACCGCAGCGTGCATGAAAACATCCCTGAGGAAAACGCTTCAGGGAAATCTTTGACAGAGAAACCTGAGATGTTTAGGCAGCCTGGTATCAGGTTATATGATGCAAACAGTCTGATGGTAGTGTGTTTGTGCTCCGAGTATGAACCCCGGAGGAATAAATGACATAAGTCTGATTTCTGAAGGAAATAGATTGCAGTGCTGGAAGGGGCTGAGACCCTGGGATTCATCACACTGATAAACAGAAGATGGCAGTACCTGAGGGCCTCAAGATGAAATCCATTTCACGATTAATTGTCACATTTAAGAGTTATAGATAAAATAAAGACTGCCAACTGGACTTTCTGTGATATGAAAAAACACAAGTGCATTTTTTCAACTATTTATTTTTATTTAATCTTTATTTAATTCAGGCAGTCTCATTGAGATTAAGATCCTTTTTTCCCAAGACAGAGGTGAGAACAAGAAACACTCACAAAACACAATCCACAGAAGGAATTCATGAAAACAGTTACAAGAATCACATTACACATCAGAGAATAAAGCTTCAAAATATCCGAGGGCTCAAGACAGTTTGCAGTTCATTCCGTTTAAAAGGTGCACAGTACTTAAAACCACATCTACCAACAGAACTGCCTACACGAGGGTTGTCTAAAGGTAGTTACCTGTGCTGTAGGCACTAGATTTAAATGAGTAGAAATGTGAGACAACTTGGAAGCTTCAAGAATAGTTCTATGAGATGGCTATTTCTCCTTGACTGTGAGGAAGTTCATCCAACTGTTTCATACAGAGAACAATGACGAGCATGGAATTTGTCA
Source organism: Collichthys lucidus (assembly GCA_004119915.2). Classification (NCBI taxonomy): domain Eukaryota; kingdom Metazoa; phylum Chordata; class Actinopteri; family Sciaenidae; genus Collichthys; species Collichthys lucidus. The sequence continues at coordinate 5,847,873 of CM014085.1, read as the reverse complement.
TTTGTGATAAGGTGTAATGTGTTGTGATAAACCGGCTATATGATGGCGCTGCATGACAATATCTCGTGAATAGTGAAGGACAAACATGTAGGTTGACTGCATACTTTCATGGTTGGAGGATGACAGACAACCTGCAATTCTCTCCGAGAAGCCCAGTTTAATTTTTCAGTCAAATGTTTGAATATGGATATTGATATCATCAAGCCAGATTTATCTGTCTGAGCCAGAGTAATGTGGGTACAGAGTCGCTGGTGGGGGTGGAGAATGCCACATACTTTGTATTTTCTGCATTTAATTTAGTTGGAAAGCATGAAGGACGGATTGAAGTATTGAATGGGAACAGTTCTGTTATTTATATACAAAATAAACAACAGTGAAGCGAGGATAAACCATCGCTATGGTTACCATTTGTCCTCAGCTGCAATGGTTTATTGTAATATGTATCCAGACAAACAAGTATTGGTGTTATCATACCCTTTCAGGGCACACTATCTTTTTTACATCACTTCCATTTATATTCTGCTCAGAGACATAATCCGTAATCCATCATAATCCAGGCCTCAGTTTAGACCTTGCTAAATGAAATCAGTCGTTGTTTTAGATGCTGTGAAGTGTCAAACCACAGGTAACTGTTTAGTATGAGTTGAGGTCCATAATATAATAGCAGGCTTTTTTTTTTAATCTACTTACTGACTTTATTCCATTTTTGAACAACTCATCACATCAGATTATACTTTGGTACTTTCTGCTGACATGACTTCAGTCAGAGTGACTACTCCAGCAAAGCAGATTTACTTCCTAATGTAGGTTACTGTGACACACTGTCGTCACGTCTAATGTCTGCTCCAAAACTCTTTTGAGTTGGAGCTCAAGAAGTCAGACCTCAGTCAGCCTCAACAAACCGCTAATGGGCTAACAAGCCAACAATCCATTAGCAATCAGACAGCAGGGGGTGAGCCTCTGTCTGTGTTAGGTGCGAGACACCTGCTTTCAGACACTGTCTCAGGGGCTCACACTACCAGAACAGAAAACAACATGCAAGAATTTATATATTTATATATCTGTGTTACACAGGAAGCAGGACAATTCAATCCTGGAAACCTTTTTTTTTTTTTATTTGTACACTGATTTAACCTTACATAAAAAAATTTTCTGTAATCCTTGCTCTCTTTTGATCTGCAGCAGGTCCATTTTGCTTCCCTTTAAAGGGTTCACAAGCCAAATAGGTCGGAAACCACTGCATCTGTGTGTTCAAGTGTGTGTGCATACAGCAAGGACACAGTACAGATGAATTTACATTGATCAGTGCTGCCTTTCTGCCCTGCACTTAAGGAATCTAAGGAGAATACATTTACACAAGTCTGCTTTTCCCAAGGCCTACTCGATGGCTGCAGACCAACAGCAGACATAACAAGAGTGAGCAGAGAGACTCAGCCCACAAATTCTGAGCAATGTTTTGAAAAAAAAAGAAAAAAAGAAAAGAAGAAGAAGCATGCCGTGAATACAGCCAGACGAAAAAAGACTCAGCCTCATCTAACATCACTAAAACATGCATTTAAGAGTTCTCCACCTCGCTGTACTGCTATATAAACGCTCTCTCCATGTTTTTTGTTGGAGGCTATTTCTATGTTTAGAACTATAGTTCAGCTTTAATGACAGGTTATGAGTCACACTTTATAGACTTTAGACTGAAGATTAAGGGTAAACATTTGACTGAGTGCATGTAAGTAATTATGACTGAAATCTAAAGGGGAAGATTAGAGAGTCAGCCTGTTGCTGTGTTTGTCTGCATATGAAGAGCAGGCTAAACTCAGAACAACAGGACATGCACACACAGCTAATCCTCATAGGACAGCTGTCACCCTGTCATGGTTGATCTGATATGTACACTCAGACACACACATATACACAGACTTGACACAAACAATGTGGGCGAGGGCTGTTCCCAGCCATATACAACACCATTGGATTATGGATGTAATGAATGCTGGCGTTAAAATTGCATCATCCTAAAATCAACAACCCCCTCCTCTTCACGCAAAGTCCCATAATCCTCCCTGAGCCAAAACTTCCCCCCAGTGATAGGACCACACCCGCTGCTCTGGAAAGTGGGACAAAATATTTGGGTATTTGATACTTAGTGCAGCACGAGGAAAAACTCCACCAGCAAGAATCGCATGTCAAAGCAATGCATCACATCCAATCAAAGCAACGTGTTTGCTTTATTTTTTCGGGTGGATTAGATTTCTCTGTTGTTTCTTTTGGACTGGAAACAGCAGACACAGCATAAAGTAATTATGACACTGACAAATCTCGGGTTGGAGCAGATATCGATTTTACAACATAAAGAGCAGACGCGTGAGTGAGAACAGGATTTTACCACAAAGTCTTGAAAAGAACCCATCTCTCTTTTGCTATAGCAGATGGGTATGTCTGGATAGGTGAAGGAACAGATGGCTACCTTTTGCAGGGTTAGGTTAAGAGAGGGTTAGGTATGATGCCACGCATGCAAAGAAAGAAACAGTGGTGATGAAAACCTGAAAGGATGATTCACAATTTAGAAAATGGGTCAAATAACATCTGAACGGCCAACATCAGGGGTTTTCAGAGTCACTGTGGACCCCTGTCTGATATTTGTTTACATTTTGTCAAATTGGAACCATTTAAAGATTTGTAAATTAGCTTTTAGTATCAATGTTTATGGACCACCCATGTTTGTACATTGGACTCATCAGTGGATTACTTTGATACTAAAGAAAACCTGATGATTCTAAGGCAAGTGCAGTTTCAAAATCTTTCTTCATCTTTTCTCATTAAATAGATAATGATCCCATTGGAAAGTGTATCTAAAAGTATGTGCATCATATCACTGTGTCAGCTGGGATAGACTCCAGCCCCCCACGACCCTAGTGAAGATAGGCAGTCACAGAAAATGGATGGATTTCTCTGTGTTTAGATTTGATTGAGGTATGACCCAAAAAAGTAGTAGCACTTTTGACGCAATTTGTGACAATCATCAAAATGTTTTACCTGCCACCCAGGTAAAGCTCTTGATCTATTTACCAACCCTAACCTACGGTCATGAGACATGGATAGTCACTGAAAGAATAAGATCGTGGATGCACGCGGCCGAAATAACCTCCACCAGGTGGCCGGGCCCAGCCTTAAAGATAGGGTAAGGATCTCGGACATCCGGAGGGAGATCGGGGTAGAGCCGCTGCTCTCAGCTGAGGTGGTCTGGTCATCTGATGAAGATGCCCCTTGGGCACCTTCCTTTGGAGGTCTTCCTGGGCCCATGCAACTGGGAGGAGATCCAGAGGACATCCTGGCAGACTCAGAACTCGCTGGAGGGTCTTTAAAATCCATCTAGCCAGGAAAACGCCTCTGGATCCCGCAGGAGGACCTGGAATGCGTTGCTGGGGAGAAGGACTTAAGGAGCGCCCTGCTACTGCTGCCACTGCAACCCCACCCCAGATAAGCAGAAGAGAATGGAGGGATAGATCTAAAAGCATCATGAGTTCCATGAGCTGTGTGTCACGCCCTGTGTTCTACATGTGAAAGATACTTTGCACATGGGAAACATGTTTTTGTATTTGTGGTTTTTCATGGTATAAAGTGTGAAGCCCATGTCAGTTCCTATGTGTCATGATTCCCACATGTGCCCCAGATGTTGCAACATGTTGTACTACATCTGATCATCTGATGTGTGCAGCTAATACTGGAGCTCCAGCTGCTGACTGTGTTGGTGCAAATGAGCAGGCCAACTTCCAGTTGTTTTCAGAACACCTGCATGCACCTGTCCCTTTGGCCTCACACAGCATTGTCAAGAGAGACATAGTCTGGCCAAAGCTTGAAGAGGCTGATAAGCCAGACAGCCACTGTCACCACCAGAAGAACAAATACAAAGTCCAGTCCTGCAGCTACAGCTGAGTTAATAAAGTACAGAGCAGTGTTTGTGCACTACAGATGCTACTGCCCACCTTCTGGAGTAGTAGCTCAAATTGCCTCTTAGTTAACATAAAATAGGCCTCAACCCTGGAATCATCTAACTGCCTTTGGACGAGACAGTGATACTTAGTATATTGTTGTTTCCAACAGATTATATCATGCTTCATATCCTCTTGCTCTGCAGCTGTAAGACTGAGTAGTGAAAGCAGGGACATCACTATTAGTAAGTTCATCCATATGAGGACAAACAAACTCCAGAAGTTCATAAATCAAACTACTTTCCTTAACCTCCAGCAACCGGCAGGTCCACAGACAAGAGTAAGTGGGCGTTCAGACAGGGACAGGCAAACTGGACGTCGGCGGCTTTTTTAATTTATTTCAGTGGGGGTCGTGTGTTTTTGCGTCATTGCCACAAAAAACGTCGCCAGTGTCCAGGAGAGAAGTTGAGCCAAATTCAACTTTTGGGAAAAACGGAGCCCCACGTCACACTCCGGCCGCCAATCAGACACTCAGATCAGCCAAACCTCCCCAGACAGCCTGAAATGTCTCTGAAGCAGAGCGTATCCAGGTGGATTCATGGACTAAACTCTGATAATCTACCTCAACACGCCTACAGCAACCAACCTCAGCTCCCCCCACCACCGCACTCCCCCACCACCAGTTTTCCTGTCCATGTCTGAAGGTGGCCTAACACAAAATAATTGCATGTTAAATGAAGCTCAAAGATAATGACTGTTGGTGACAAAAGGCAGCTTGCATACAAAAATATTGCTGGGAGGAAACTGTGCACTGATCAAACTGTAACTCTGCATGAACTCGATGAAAGTTCACAGAAGAGTTAAAGAAGAACAAAACTGGAGAACATAATGAGGGGAAAGCCACATGATTATGTGGTGTGAATCAAACACACAGCCACCCACATACTGACCTACCCGCCCACCCACCACAAACAGGCAGAAACAGCCTGTCCCTGGCTGGGAATGTGTTTTGGTGGAGAGCCGGGGGAAGCTGTCATCCAAGATTAGAGAAAAACCTTGATGAGCCTCAGTTGTAGTTCTGAACTCTGACCCATCGAACCCCAACTAACCTCCCACTCCCACCACCATATCACATGTTATGTGAAAACATTGCTAAGCTTTTTTAACTGTATGTATGTAGTTTATGTATGACATGGAAAATCCAAAGATTCATGGTCAATGGCCAAGCATTAACATGGTGAGTCCTTAGTTCATGCAAAATTAGACAAAGCCGCCGCACAGGATAACTGGAGGTATTTGGGTATTTGGGTCACAATTTCTTGCTTGGCTTACGTTAAAAAATGATTGTCATATTTTTTAAAACTATGAAAATATCGGTCAAACTTTCATCAAAACAACCTTGCAGTATGAAAGGTCCAGTGTGTCAGATTTAGGGGCTCTATTTTCAGAATATTGCAGAAATGGAATATAATAATGATGACTATGTTTTCATTAGTGTGTGATCCCCTTATAATAATAATACATTTTACGTTCTGTTATCTTACAATGAGCCTTTTATATATACAGAAATCCTCTTCTCAGGAGTACACCAAGTTGTCCTGCCATGTTTCTAATTCCTTGGTCTAAAAAATTGCTGTCTCTAATTCCTTTGATGCATTTTCTTTGTGTGAGGAGAATGGACTGCAATCAGAAAATACACCACTAAATACCACTAACTCCTACAAACTGATTCTCTGAGTAATCACTTCATGTATTTATATATTTTGTAGGAGGTTTACAGTTTCTTTAATGGATGTGAGCATTATTTCTATGATCATGTGTTATTATACAATTGTATGTACTTACAGTATGTCTGTGTTAAAGACTGTGTTGTGTGCGTCTTCGGTGTCTAATGCAGGACACTGACTGGGATGATGGCAGCAGAGCCCTAATAGACCGTGACAGGCCCTACTGATTATATTACCCCACTATTAGATAGAAACACACTCACTTACACACAGAAGCACACACTCAGTAGCACACACACACACACACAGTTCTCTCGGGTTTTAACAAGGGTTCACACAATGCATTACACACATGTGGGAAAACGGTATTATGAGCCCGGAGGCCGGTGAACTCAGACGAACAGAGCAGGCTGTCAGTCACAGCAAAGACAGACCTTACTGACTCCAACCACATTGAGATCTGAGCAAACACGTCACAGAGGACAGATGGAGTTTGTCTCCTTCTGTTCGCCTCACACACTGCAACAGATGAAGTCATAGCACCAAACTGATACTGACACTCAGGTGAGCTCACCAGTGCAGCCTACACCTTTATCATGAGATGTTCATCTAACATAATACCAAATACATCATTTATGTAGGACTTTACTTTAAGGACTAGAATGTTGTTTTTCTACAAAGACAGTTGTCAAATATGGAGTATGGTCTTAAATCAGTCACCAGTCATAGAGACCCAAACCAGACATCTGCTGCCTACTTTTGGAATTTAACAATTTCCAAAACTCAAAAGTTATGGTGTTAGCTGAAATAATTCCATTAATCAGTCAGGATGTGCGCACCAATTTTGTTGAATCATTAATCATTTTTTTTAGACTGAACATCTCTGGGGTTTATCCTTGGCCTGACAAAAACAAGACATTTGGGCTCTGGGAAACTGTAATGGATGTCTCATTATTTACTCTCTGACATTTTATTGACTAAATAATTATTGAATTTATCAAGAAAATAATGGGCAGATGACAGAAAATGAGTGGGCAGAAAAAGTTGGACAACAAAAGGCTGTGAAAGTGTTCTGTGGTCAGACGAGTGCACATTTCAAATGGTTCTTAGAAAGTCATGGACGCCGTGTCCTTCAGGATAAATTGAATTTTTTACAAAGCATCCCAACTTTTTTTGAATCAGAGTTGTTGTGATGGTTTCAGCTCTAAAAGGCAGAGAGAATTAAAATAATAGTTCAGTTCCTCACCTGCTTGTTAGTAGTTTATCACATATATATCAATCGGCCTATAGATAAACTTAGTCAGAGAAACCTGGTTTGAATGAGATAACTGCTGCTGACCATCACCTAAATTTCAGGTGTCAATATGCGACGTAGCAGAACTGTAAACAATGACTTGTTATGGGGAGTGTTGGCAGTGTCAGTGAAGGAACAACTATGATATTCCTCACAAAAGGACAAGAAACATAAACAATGAAGCTGCTGGCCTTACAGGCGCAAAACAGTCAGCCTTTTATCCTTGACTTCAGTAACGTTCACGCTATTACTGCTCATTCATTGGCTGGAAAGAGCCAATTAATATGTATATTAGAAAAACTCAAAGAGTTAATGTTACATTAAACTGCAGGTAACCATGGAGACAGCAGATGCGTTGCATGTTCACTCTTACTCATGAATCACAGGCACAGTCATGTTGAAATGTGTTTTATAGATGTTGTAGTGACACCTGGTCTGGTGTATTAAGAACCTTCTTCCGGTTCTTCATCAGGATGCTATCTATGGTGCAGGAGTAGAATCTCATCAGTATTTAAGTTTTCTTAAGGGTCTAGAGTGAAACTGTCTGCCTCCCCTGTCTTACCACAGAGTCGGTGTCCAGGTCAGGACCTGTTGACATTAAGGGCGGTGCAGTTCCTCCCCTCCTTCTTCTCAAAACCACACCAGCCACTATTATCTCCTTGGTCTTGCTGACGTTCAGGAGGAGGATGTCACGTCTTCCACTTCCTTCAGATAGACCTCTTTATTGTTTTCAGTTCAGATGTTTCATCATCACACTTCATGATGGTGTTGCGAGTCAAAAATGGCTACATGGTCATTTATATAGGAAGAGCGCAGCCTTCAGGAGCTCCAATGTTAAGGACAAGAGTGAGACCTGAAGTCGAGATCCACATGAAGACATTTGTACTTTTAACTATTTCCCAGAGCAAGAATGAACTTTATTTCTTCCTTCATGGATTTCTCTGCAAGTCACCATTGTAAAACGTCTGACACAGAATGAACTTGGCAGAGAAAACACCACTCTGCACTATGTCACAGTGATGAAAGGTGACTGCAGTAGTGGTAACACTGAGGTCAGTGAACACAACATTTTCTAGAGTTCACCTGCAGACTGCAAACTCATCTTTTAGTTTGTTGTGGGTATTTTTAGGATGTTTTTTCCCCACAGAGAACAAATAAAGGTCTAAATCACAACAATGAGTATGATAAGACAGACTCCATTGATTTCTGTGCATGTTTTACTATCTTAATACAAATAAATCAGATCCACTGTTCCAGACAACATGATCAGACTAACTAATGTGTGCCGCTCTACCTGGTATCAAATTCTATAACGGTGTAAGTGTTTGGAAAGATTAACAAGTTGCTACACTGGCAGAGTTTTTTATGAGGGAATATATTTAAGATCTTTTTTGTATCTGACTGGCCATCACTACAGGAGGTGAAGGATAAGAGGCTCAGAGGGAGGCCACAGTACTCAGAGTTAGGCCTCTGATGGATGGGCTCATGGTGGGTATGATCCGTAAATGTACAAAATTGGGTTTCTCATCTATCATCCCGGGAAGCTGAAATATTCCTTGTAGAAAGATGACTGGTGAGACTTGCAGCCATCTTCAGTGGTTCAACAAATCAAAATCTTTAGATATGAGGTTCGCAATTTCATTTTGATAGCAGAGATGGGCTAATGTGTGTCTCTTGGAATAAATGACATAGCCTATTGTTTTTACACTTGTACAGTCTTAAAGAATAAGATAGCATTTATACGTTACCAGAGATGATATTATATAGTGTATTAAAATGGTTGGTCCTCTTTTTCTCCATAAATCCATTAGGACATTCACCACCCTATATAACATCTGTTCTGGACTGTACCACAGGACCCACCAAACTGACTCTTTTACTTTTCCACTCCTCTAATCCTTTAAGTCCTTCAGGTTTATTCTGAATTTGGAAAATCTGTCTTTGGATTTTGTGCATCAAACAAATGGTATTATCTACAACACATCCTCTGTGTGTGAAGGGAAACTTCAATGATTCTCAAGAAAATAAAATTGCAATGGTAGCTCCCTCTCTCTAATGTGTAAAACTGGTCTTCTCATCCATCAAAAAGAGACATTTCCATCTGGTTGGTTTGTAAATAAAACCATGGTGGCGTCAGATGAAAAGTCAAGGGCTCAGCAAAGTCGTGATTCATCCTCTAAAGACCATGAATGTCTGCACAACATTTCAGGACAAACAACCGCAGCTACATTCATTATTATACAACAAGTACTTCCAACCAAGTAATCTGATTCGTCACTTGACACATCACTAATAATATTACTTTGTAATTTCTTCATGGTCACATCCTGAAAATATATAACATATGAAAAATAATATGAATATATATATTGGATGTCAACTTTTGATAACATATCGTTACTGCAGGTGTGTACTTTGGTAATAGAGGTGTGTACCTCGTTTGTGTGCAGCACGTCGGCGATCTAACAGTTTAGTGACCTCAGAGAAAATGTTGTTTTTAAAGACTAAAGGTTGTCTAATATGGACTGAAGAGGAATATTTCATTAGATAAAAAACATGTTGTGAATTTTGGAAATGAGGTCGTTACTAAGGCTCGAACTAGTAGCGCAGAGTAGTAAACTGTGTTCCATTACAGATAAGAGCCTACTGGAGTGGCCTGTTTTCCAGGTATTAGTCAGACCCTGTGCATCTCCATGGATACGGAGATTGGAGCAGAAATGGCAAACAAAACATTTGAGAGTAAATTGCCTCAAAATATAAATACACTCTGATTATATATTTTATTTAAGCTGGTAATTGTTGTATAATGGCAATACAGTATTACATTTAAACACCCCCTCAAATGTAATATTGCACCGTAACCCTCTCATGTTATATTGCTTAATTAATTAATATATGAATATTAATAATACTGTGTTAATTCACACAACACACAAGCCAACAACATGCAACAACACTGTTCTAAAGTTCAACTATAATCCCATAATTCCATTCAGCATGTGTTTAAGATGTAAATCTCGTCAAACAGACATCAAATAGAAGATGAACAGCATTTTCCCGTCACGCCGAGGTACCCACACAAGCCTGAGCTCCAACACACATATACGCACACGTCCGTGCACTCACACACGCACACATATTCATTAGTCAGATGTGAGGTCAGGCATGCAGCCATCATTCATTTAACAGAAAATGGCTGAGAGACAGAGATGGAGGGGGAGATGGGAGGGAAGCAGAGAAAGACAAATGGGAGGACAGGATTTAGTGGAACATGAACAACCACAACTAGAAGAGCACCCGTGGGAGTATAAACACACACACACACACACTTATACATGCACATGCGCACACACACAGTGCACACATTCCATCCATATCTGTGGAGCTGAGAGTGGCACTGCCTGGGTTTTGTCAGTTCAACATACAGACGTTATAATGAGAACCAGGCCCAAGATCTCCTCCTCCACACACACACACAGAGACACACATACAGTACACAAACACACACATATAACAAGTTTCAGAGAAAGTGGGCCTCTCTCTGTCTACACTCTGTGGTCAGTCTGTGGCCCATAACTGTCTCTGGCTGGCTTTTGAGTATTTTTATGCAAGTTATGATGAATAGAATTAGAAAAGCAGAGTAGAAAAAAAATGCTCTGGTTTCCTCAACATCAGCAGAAAATGTTCACTTGAGACAGACGAAAAAAAACAACTCATTTATCGTTGAGGAAATCTGTTAATGCATGGCATTTGTCAAGCAGATTATGACTTCGAAACAGTTTGTCTCACGGGAAAAAGTTTTTTTTTTTTTTTTTTATGATGCAGGCTTTCATTATGGCCGGTACTAATTTATATTAAAGCTGCTTTCATTGATTTTCTGGGAGGGGGGGTTTCTTGGGAGCAGCAGAAGCTAAAAAAAACCATACGGTGAACATGTTCGCATACATTTGCCTATTTACACATTCAGCAGAAACAGAGCAGCATTAGCATTTGCTGTGTCGTGTTTGATAAATGTAAGCCCAATATTGTCTCGCCTTTTAGCTCCGGTTTGGTCGCCACCCATTCCTGAGGGAAATATCAGGCTCTTCAGTTGGTAAATGTTCCACTTTTTTTTTTTACTTGTTAAGCGCTAACTTTGTCTGGTTCTGGGAAATGGGTGCTACAGGAAGCTAAACGTGATCATTCTCTGACCTTCTGTTGAGAAGCCTAAATATGAAGTGCAGAACGCTCACTCTAGCCTCAATTTGCACTGCCTCGGGCAAATTTACATCCACTCAGGTTTTGCATTGAATTTGTCTTGAATTTCTTTCCCATTCAGTCGGAACACACCTTTTCATCAAGCTCTCACAGACTTTTGTTCAGGCAGATGGTTGGACTCAAAGGCAGATGGCAAACTTGATCCTCCTCAAGCGGGCAGAAGTAACAAGGTTTTTGAAAATGGTTCATTTGTTTCTGGTAACTTCATCATAGATCATTTGAAAGTATAGCTGATATTTAAAAGTTATGTACGTAAGAGCACTTTTAAAATGAAAATAATGGTTGCATGGCAACAGCACACACACACACACATATATGCACACACTCCTCCATCTCGTACACTTCCACATCTTGCCTCTCTGACCTTGACTGACCTCACATTCGCACCTCATGCTGGGGATTTTAACAGCCAAGTTCAGCCTGGAGACATTTCGCCCATTTAGGCCCGGACTGTGTAATTTCATCACGCTTTGGTGGAAGTCATTAATTGTGTCCTCATAAATCTTCACATTTCAGCCGCGATATCAATCTCTCAGCCCTCGTCACATGCAAATGAATTAAGAAACGGCAAAGTGATGAGAATAAAACAACACACATTTGGATGTCAGTAATTCTTTGCTGCTAGGTTGTAATTACAACCACCGCATTCCAGTGGTCCAGCTCGCACACCGCAGAGAAGACACAGTCACTACGGAGAAGATTCCAGTCCACAAGAATTACTCCTCTTCATTTAACTAAGGCCTGATTAACATATTTATGGTTATGTTTAGCCAACTCAAAGCAGTAAGTAAATATCAGAGTCTTTAAAAAGTCATTATTTAAACATGAGCACCGTCTAATCCCGACCTAAGACGAGTGTTTTAATGTAGAGTCAAACTCGTGTGCATGGTACACCCAACCATCCAGCCCCACCTTCTCTTCATTACCTCTGCAGTATATGAATGAAGGAAAAATGGTTGCCAGTGAGCATAATTCAGGCAGCTATTACATTTCCTCCAAAATGCAAATGCAATGGCTCTGAGGTCATATGATGCTGAACTTTATATTATTTGTGTGTTTACAGAGTTTACAGAATATGAAGTGGATGTTTGGACTACATCGGATGCCATGCAGGATGGTTGTGGGAAAGAGGGAGCTGAGCCGTGGTTAGGTGAAGCTTTTGATTTTCCAGTCCATCTACATTCAAAACCTCACCTGTGGTCATGAGCTTTAGGTAGTGACTAAAAGAATGAGATCATGGCTACAAGCGGCCAGAATGAGTTTTCTCCACTGGGTGGTCAGGGCCTTAAAGATAGGGTGATGAGCTTGGAAATCCAGAGGGGACATGGAGTATAGCTGCTGCTCCATCACGTCAAAAGGAGCCAGCTGAGGTGGTTCGGACATCTGATTAGGACGCTCCCTGGGCACCTCTCTTTGGAGACCCTGAGGCAGACCCAGAACCTGCTGGAGGGACTATACAGCCCATCTAGCCTTAGTATGCCTTGGGATTCCTCCAAAGAAAGCTGCTGCCACCGTGACCCGACCCCAGATGAATGGATGGATGGATTATTAGACTGATGTAGTGTAGAGTTGCACGATACCCACGGTATACCCGGTACCCCGCGGTACCAAATCATACCCGTCGCTACTATACTAGAAATTTTACACGACGGTACTACCGTGGATTACTATACTACCGGTGCCAGTCTCCGCTACATAGCGGCCGCCTCTGCCCTCCTCCCGGCTTCTCACTGCATGCTACTCACTCGTAAAAAAAAACATGGCATGTGCTGCAACCGAACTACACAGCTGCTGAATGATTGGCTGTTTGCCTGTTACTGGTGACGTCCAGGGATGTGATAGGCTGTTGCACGCTGGGTCCGCCCGTCTGTTAGCTGATTGGCTGTTCGCGTGTTTCTGCCGGCAAGCATGAACTCCATGAAGACAGCTCCGCTTCGATAGAAACTCTCTTCAGAACAAACAACAAGCTAAAGTTCTGTCTCGCCCAGACACGAGACAACACACTCACCGTGGCAGAAGCACCGGGCCCGAGCAGCGAGTCTGCTGTGGCGTCTTTGTCAGTGGCAACACTAATTTTGCTTAAAAACAAACGTTGTTGTTTCAAACTAACTTGTGCAAATACATTGCAGTTTATAAAGATAATAATAATAATAAAAAAAGGCCGCAGTATCGCGGTATTACCCGGAACCGTGATACTTTGTCTGGTATAGTATCGTGGTTACTCATTTTAGTATCGTGACAACTCTAATGTAGTGTATACAATGTTCAATGTTGGACTCAAAGGATGCTCATTAACATTTAACGTCTGAATTTAACATTTGAAATTTGCAACAGCAGTTATTATGAAGTTATTATGGTTCATACATGTCGTGTCACTGACTGAAGGTGTTTTTTTATTGATGATGACGATGCAGATGATGACATCAGAGGACAGATTGGTTTTAGTCAGTGAGGACATGAATGAGCCCCTGATTAGCCATGACAGAAGGCGCCCTCCTCCCTGCTCGCTGACCACTGGCACCAAAGTAAATGGTAAGCGCTCGTGATTGGTGCTGACAGAAGCCTCCCACCTCCCTGTCAGCAGTCCCCTTTATTCCATTTAGTAATTTTAATGACTCTCTGATCCAGAGGCAATTCCAATGAGCCAGTGGAATATGCTTTCGTCTTAGATCACCTGACATAGAAAAGGTTGGGTGGAACTTCAAGAAATGATAGAATATGGACCACATATCACCTGAAAGTAGGTAAAACATTTTAAAGCCAGCTCTAATATGTATAATATAATATTTTTTAAGGACATTCATTACAACTAATGTGCTCTACTGATAGCTTTGCAATATACTGAATGTCCAAAGCTCTCATTTTAACTCAAGATTTATTTATGAGCCCTGTGAATATCTTTTTTCTTTTTCTTTTTTTAAATCTATGCATAGCTTTAGTAGGAAAAGGAAACTACACCATAAATATGTTATTATCACAATACTGGGGCGGTCGGTAGCGTAGTGCATTGAGCAGCTGCCCCGTGTGTAGAGGCTACAGTCCTCGCTGCAGCTGGCCCCGGTTCGAATCCTGCATCAGCCGGCCCCTTACTGCATGTCATTCCCCCTCTCTCTGCCCCCTGCTTTCTGTCTATCTTCAGCTGTCCTATCATTAAAGGCCAAAAAAATGATCGCAATACAATACAACCTCTGGGCACCAGAAAACTTTAAAATCATCTATATATAATTTGTAATACGAATCAAGAAGATATACTGTTTTGTGTCATCCACTAACCCGATGATGAGTGATCCCTGGCTGCTTCAGTCTGCATGTCAAAGTGTCCTTGGTCAAGTTACTGAACCTGAAATTGCTCCTGAAAGCTGTGTGTGTGTGAATGGTTGCTGAGTGCCATCAGTGTATGAATGTGTTTGAATGGGTGAATGAGATATGTAGTGTAAAAGCACTCAGAGCACGCAGAGTGATCAGAAGACTAGAAAGGTGCTATATCCGGTCCAGTTGCATTTAATTTTTATGACCTCAGATTATCTGTCAAATATGTTATTCACTGTATTAGCCAAAAGCAGATATTCCAATCAGATTATTTTATCCATAAGTCAAGCAGAAAATCGACTGCATCACAATATAATATACTCTCATCATGAAAGGATTTTGTCCAGGCTGCTGCTTAACTGAGCTGTCAAGATATTTTAATCTGAAAGTGCCGCTGATGAAGTGAACAAAGTGTTGCAACAGCAGAAATGACATCCATCCAGTCATCCTTAAATTCAAATGAATATTTTATACCTCAGAGTGGTGAAATGGAGTACTTTCTGCTACAGAATTCAAGTAACAAACACTACATAACATTCAGAAGTGAAAACATCTAAGAGCAATGCACATCCCGTTGCTAAGACGTTAACAAGACCCTAAGAGACAAAACAAGGGCAAACGCAGGAATCAATGGAGAGGGGAGAGGGGAGAGGAAGAGTAGGGCTGATTCAAGTAGAGAGGAAGAGAGAGAGAGAGAGACAGGCAGAGGAGGAGCGAGATCTCATCCTATATCTCGGCCACCCCTTCCCGAATCCGGCTGTGGGGGGAGACAGTGATATATGAGGCATGAATAAAGTAGGGCAATCCCCTGCATGACAAGAGAAGAGAAAGAAAGAGGAAAAGAAAGGCAGAGAGAAACGAGAAAGAGAGAGGGGAGGGAAGGGAGAGTGGGGGTATTTTAGAGGGAGGATGTGGGGGAGCTGAATGTGCGCAGTGTCTGCTGGATCGCAGGATGGGGGTTTCCACGGCTGTGTATGGCATCGCTGACCAGCGAGCCTGCTGCAGGAGGCCGCTGACTAACACTCACTGCCTTAATAGGAAGGATGGATGGGAAAAATGGGAAGGTCAGAGCAGTCAACCCTGCCGCAATCCACAGGAAGTACAGGATAACCACTGACCTTGGCCTGACTCACACACACACACACACACACACACACACACACACACACACACACACACACACACACACACACACACACACACACACACACACAAACATGGATACTGTACTAGGAGAAAGACATGCACACACATACCCAAAATGACGAACAGGAAGCACTGTGGTGGCAATAAAAGTAAACCAAAACTAGCTCATCTCCGTGCACAGATAGCGATTATAAACACACAGGAGCACAGAGGAACTGTGTGCTGGTCTGAAAGCAGCTGAATCAACTTTCCATCCACATGTTTATTTTTGTGTGCTTTCCACAGAAACACAAACCTGACTCAGTGATGACAGTTTTTTAGGAGGCTTCCTGTAAGCGTTGAGCAATTCTGGGTGTTTTCTTTACAAGACAAAGTTCTCTGTAACACTTTAACAGCACGGCACGCTAATATTTCAACATTCTGGTGCTGATAAGATACTTGTTTATTATATTTCAATTTTTGGTTTCAAAAGATTACTGTATCGTGTCAAGAGTTCTAAACACGAACAACTCTACAAAAACTTGATCTTAAATCTGGAACGTTCTGTTCTCCAAAGCTACAAACACGTCTGTTGCTATCATAAAGATATTGTGGTTCAATCCACAGCTCTTATTCCTCTATGTTATTTGTAATTACCCAAAGTCCCGAGCTGATCCACAGAACTGGGATTGGGTCTAATCCAGGGATTCTTGATGGGTTACGACAGGCCACATAAGACCTGATGTGTTTCTGTTTCCAGTTGTTTGTTAAATGACTAAGATAGATAGATAAATAGAGGACTTTTGGATGAACTTCTACAAAACAATAAAAAAAAAGCCCAGAGTCAATAATTAAAACAATACAGCGTATCGTTATGTAACCTTCAATGCTACTTCTTGTTTCCCTCCCATCATCCGTCTCTATCACAAAGTGTCTGCTTATGATCTCCACCTCTAACCCATCCCCCAGAAATCCAGTCTGTCCGTCTGTCTGTCTGTTTATAATTATGTCTCCCCGTTCCATCTCCTCATTAATAATTCAGTTTTCCTCTGCTCCAATTAAATGATTAACAGCGCCCAAAGCAGCAGATTGTAACCCAGCAAAGACACTCTGTACTGGTCCTCAAACAGTCTTCAAACGAGTCCCTTACATCGTACTATAAACAGAGCAAAATGATCCAAATTTTCAAAATGTTACCCAGTCTTTAGAGTCCTTAGAGTTTGTCTGATCTTACAGAGACGATATTACATATACTTCAGTGATCTAAATCAGTGTTCCTGATATATTTTGTGACATGTAACCATGAACGTAATGCTGATTTAGCATTCAAAGTTTGTTAGTCTGATCAGTCATGTGACAAAAATGATGGCTACGTCACGACTTATTCTAAAAAAACTTCAGATATATGTTGATAGAAAACACAGCTGGTGGCCAACAACACACAAATATGTCTCTCTTCTTCTTCTTAGCAGCCTGGCTAAAATATGATGTAACGATTAGCATTTGTTAGACTTTATAAACGACACAATCTTACAATTTGTTTCATACTCCCTTTACCTACACACACTCACCGTGAGCATTAGCGCTAGACAAACACTAAAACACTCGCCCTTCTTGTTTCTCTAGCCGCTCTGTCAGCTTCAGTCACTGTTGCCTTGCTACACTTCACAGAGCCCATACAAGTCCACTGAAGCACACAAACATGTGATCACACACTCACACGGTCTCAGAGTTATTGTTGGGTTTGTGCCTGGTACTTCGATGTGGTAAGACAAAGCCTGCTTTGGCTGGTCAGCTCTGTTTCGTACATTCCCTCGGCATAAAATCACTAAAACACAACAAACTTGTTTCGATCCTCCAGAGGAGAAATCACTTTCTCATATTTATTTCTACACCACACAGCTTATTCATATCCATGCAGTTTCATGTGTTCACACTGTAAGGTGCCCTGTGAAACCACAAGCTTCCTCTGTTAAACATCCATGACACAACCCTCATCAAAGCAGAATGACACTAAACTAATCTGTGCTTCAGTAAGTCTAGTGACACCATGATGCTTAAACACATTTCCTTCCGTTCCCATTCACTGATATTAAAAAGCAGAATGCTCTCAACAGTAATATGCTCATTTAGAGGCATCGAAGGGTCTCAGGGCTTCCTGTATGGAGCTAATAAGCAGAGGCAGCCACCGGCAAAGATATCTGTGTGGTGATATTGACTATCAACATGCATCTCTTCCAATCCAGTCACATGTAGACACAAGGCTGAGAAAAATGTGCCAGTGTGGAACAGGTATTGGTCCGGTTATTGATTGCAGAATTCTGTAGAATATACGCCAAACCAATTTTAGAAAAGTGAAATCTTCCTGGATTGTTGTCTCAGTCAGCACAGTGGACTTATACAAACACTGGAGGACTTCAAAAGAAAATAAAGCCGCAGGGTCGCTGAAACACATTGAAATGCACAGGTATCACCATGGAGAGAGATTTCTGTTAGACATTCTCACTCGACCGAGTTCACCTCCGCCGGGCTACAAATGTACACTGCCTATTGATCAGCCTGCTGCTCATACCCCGAGGACCAGTCAATGATACTGATCACTCCAGCCCCTCTCACAAACACAGCATAGAGAAATATCATGCTGATTGATTCTGGTTCACTGGGTAAACAACAGCAGGGCTCGTAACCCATGTTAACAAATTACTGCGGAACGTTTGACCTATATGGGTCTTTGAAGGCCTGAAGCCATATTATGGAATAGCAGAATTAGAAATCATATACAGTCGTCCCTCGCTATAACCCGGTTCACTTTTCGCGGACTCACTGTTTCGCAGATTTTTTTTGTGTAATTTTGCATGTTTTTTTTTACACTGTACAGTATGAACGTGCATTGTGTTCTGCGTCCTGATTAAGAGAGTACTGTACCAAATGCATGTAAAAAGGTGTATAAAAGTGTGTGGTTATGTATAATAATTGTAAAACTCACTTTGCGGATTTCGTTTATTGCGGGTTATTTTTAGAACGTATTCCGCTGTATACTGTATATATAGTGTATTAATATAGTAATAAGTATATTCTTTATTTTACACAGATTTTAAAAATACTTGCAGTAATTCACCCAGAGTCTTAGACTGTGAACATTTTAGAGAAGGAATAACACCCTGATTAATAGTTTGTTACACAGAACCATCTGGGAAGTCATCCATGGACATTGTTTGGAAAACATTCATAGAATACAGGCCAGTTGATTGGATGAGCCACTGTCTAACTCCAACCAATCAGATCAATGAACCATATAATGTAGTCAAACTCATACCAAAGCGAGTCAGAAGGATAGTGGAAACATGTTTTTCATCCATAAAAGTCCTCAGTGTTGTTCTTTGCTCTTCTTTCAATAGAGAAATACTTCCCTAGTATTGTTTTATGGCTTTGTTGTAAAGCACTTTGGGTACCGTTTGGCTATTGTAAAGGGCTATACATATAAACTTGATTTAATTTTGATTTGATTTGATAGCTCTATTAAGCCTAAACCTCTCGTATTTGTTGCCCCATCTGAACAATTTTTAGCTGCTATTACATTTCAAAATCTCATTGATTACTCTGGTTGTTATGGAATTTTCTCTTTTTGGGTTACACATGGTCACGTGTGAAGCCTTGTGGTCCTCTGCAGTATTAATTGTTTGTCTTTAACTGGGTGCAACCATATCTCAACACTGTGGTGTCCAGGGTCGAAAAGACCTGGTGCTGCATTCCCAGACATAATAGATAGCTAATTGTTGACGTTCCATTATCATGAGCAAGACAACAGTGTCTCCAGGCTAGAATATGTTGAAGGTGAACACGAACATGAGCAAATGCATTCCCTTTGACTATTTTTGGCGTAAAGTATTTGTGGCGTCATCTATGAGGGTTTAAAGTGTTACCATCAGCATGAGTTTGTCAGAATGCGAGACCGACTCAAGCACTTCAGGTGTATTTTGAGAGTGTCTCTAATTCTCCTTGATCAAGCGTCAATAAATAATACAGCATAAGACATCAGAGGCTCCTGAACACTTTCTTCTTTCCTGACCTCACCATTGACCGTTGACTTCAGCAATTTCTCCACAACACTGGTGAGTACAACGCTAACATAAAGAGAACTACAAAAAGGTGTGTTTGATACAGTATCCGAAGATACTTGGGGTTCAAACGATAACATCAAGCTCTGGCCCTGTGTACTTATTTTTGTATTCTTCGTTAAAGGTCCAGTCTGCAAGATTTAGTGCCCTCGCCTTGATATAAGATTTCCCCATCTATGGTTTTAAAAATACTTCCACACATTTCTGTTGAGATTTGAGCTTGAGGTTTGGCGTCGAGATTATGTGCCCATGGCTTGCCAGTTTAATAAACAGAATGCAAATTGCTTACTTTACTGAAACAGTGGGATGTAAGATATGTCTATTGGCACTTGTAAACTATGATAGGTAGGGTAAATGTGTGGCTCATCAATTTAAAGGCTCCTTCTCAATAAGGATGCAAGCCTGCACTTCCCTGTGCCTAGACTCTGGCATCATCTCAGTCTCTGTGTCATTAAAAGAATATGTTTGACTTCTAAAACTTCACTGTGCTCTTTGTTCCCAAAGCAGTAATGGCAACACTTAAACCAATATTTGATCACTTAATCTTTTCTTGTGGTTTGAAGCAGTCAACATTTCCTCCAGAACTATGCACCAGTGACTGATAAAAAAAAACGTCTGAAATAGTAGGCCACAATCCAACATCTAACGCTTTCAAGAAAAGTGGACGGAAACATCCATCGATGCTTTCACAAAGCAAATCAAAAGAAGCTCCGCACTCCATTTACAGTCATGTTTCATCACAATAGGTGGATTGCATTCAAGACAAGACAACTTAGACCGGACCACATTCTACTCCACAACTCAGTCGTCACAGGTCAGTCCTCTTAAAGCTCCATTATGGTTCAAATATCAGCAGAATTCAAACAACCCCCACCCAACAGCAGGGGATTATTACTGGAGCTGTCCCCACTCCAAGACTGTGAGTGTGTTTGTGTGTGTGTGTGTGTGTGTGTGTGTGTGTGTGTGTGTGTGTGTGTGTGTGTGTGTGTGTGTGTGTGTGTGTGTGTGTGTGTGTACTGACCGTTGAAGATGGCCTGTCCCTTTGCCAACTCTTGCTCCATTTCGATGATGTATTCCTTCTCAGTAAAGCCCCTCGTGCATGGCAACGATCCCTGCTCGCTTGGTGACGTATGCTCGGCCTCTCCACCCAGAACAACAACCTGGAGAGGGAGAGCGATGGAAGAAAAAAATATTAAGACGTTTGCGTGCATCTTAGATCACATCTTAATGCCTTCACAACCTATAGACTCTGACTTCTGGTACTTTTTTAATGACTTTTCCTCAAACTGAAGGTTAACTCTTTGTTCTGACAATGTTTTATCATCATCATCATCCATAACCTCATTTAAAATGGAATTTGGAAGCTGGAAATGTTTAAAACCAATCACAAAACATGTTTGCAAATCTTAAATTCCCCTTTTGATAGACCCTAGACCGTAAACTAAGACATATGAACCGACTGACAGTGATTTGGTTCTCTGCCATTGTCAAGGCTCAACACGAATATGGGAAACAGGATTGGAGGAGAGGAGGAGGAGGAAAGCAATTAGCACAGACCACTAATTTAGTTTTCCACATTTTTTTCGTGGGGTTTGTTGTCCAAAGTTGCAACAGTGAAGCAAGAGAACTGTAGCACACCAAAGGGAAAATAAAATCCAGACCAGCACGTCCAAACCAGGAGACCGTTATTAATCACCACGAGGAGCTGCAGACAACTGGGTCAATTAATTCTGATGATAATTAGCGTCTAGACTTTTGTCTCTCCTGTTGTTTGAGCCCCAACCCGACATGAACCCCCACCTCCTGCCCCAAATACACGCGCACACACACACTCACACATTCCCGCTCCTGTGCTTCACAGAGCAGCAGAAAAGCATCTGTTGCCGTTTGTTAGTGTGCGTATGAGTGTGCATTAGTGTGTAGTGTGTGTAGTGTGGGGGTGTTCTTCTGTGATTAAAGTAATGAAGCCAAGAGGGATGCTGTGATTTGCTTCCACTTAACCCAAAAACTTTAAACCCTCCCGTCCTCGCTGCCCATCCTGACATGTTTAGAGGAGGTGGGGGAGGTCTGGGAAAGGGAGGGGCTGGCTTTCATCTCTCTCCCTCCCTATTACCATAAAGAGGAAGGAAGTAAAGATACATAGCAGGACTCTGGTGTTTCTGCACAATGATACACAGGCTTCAGTGATGATGTTTTGAGGGCGGAGGGGAGTTGTTTCATCACAAAAATTCCAAATCACAGCAGTTAATGTATTTACATCAATGAGACAATATAAAATATGACTTTACACGGCTCATTGTTTTGCTTGACGATAATTGTTGAAAACGATGTCAACTTAGTAGCTACTAAGAAATAAACAATATCCTTAAATATTGATTAATGACATGAATTACTTGTACAGCTCTAGCTGGTTAAAAAGAAAAAGTAATCTGCAACATTACATTGTTCCGCTTTGTGAACAAACTTCTGACACTTCATTGACCAAACAATAAATCGGTTTATCATAAAGTGATCGATGATAGTATAAAGAATGGACAATGCATGTGTGATGTCACTCATAGGTTTACAAAGCGCCCCTTTGAACAGCGTCGGTCCTGGCCACATTTGCGCCCTGGGCGAACCCCCCCGAGACGAAAATTTTCTCGGGCGCCCGTGCGCCCCTGGATGCGCTGTGTCCTGGCTTCTGTGGATGGCACCTTCTCAGCAAGCAAGGCAGGGCGCCTGCAGTTAGGGGGCGCCAATGTGCAGATTGCAGCGATATGATACAAACGTTTTTTTTTTTTTTTTTTTTTTTTTTTTTTCCAAGCCCTCATGGCGCCCCCCACGAAATGGCGCCCCGGGCGGCTGCCCTGTCCGCCCGTACCTAAAACCGCTACTGCCTTTAAAGCTTAAAACGTGCTTCTTCCGCCTCACAACTAATCTAAAAAAAAAAGGCAAAGACATGGACATAAAACGTGCATACTGTTCTGCATAACAGGTGAGTCCTATAAAAATTCACCCTCAGTACAGTTTACAGTCTCATGAACAAGGAAATTATTTTTAGAGACCAAAACATTTTTTGTACCAAGCTGTAAACATGCTTATTTCTGCTGTGAAGTTGGACATTTAAATATGGGTGCTTATTAAAGTTGAAATGTTCTGTAGCCAGCCTCAAGTGGCTGCTACAGAAATTACAGTTTTTTTGCACTTCCGCATTGGCTCCATTTCCCAGCCATGGAAGTTGCCGCTTGAAAAGGCAGGTTGACGAATAAATCAAACTTCAATAACAGCATTTATTTATATTTGCAGTAAATTAAACTACATTTTGCACATACAGACTACTTTTTGCAGCACTACTTTTATGACTATGTACTGTAGATTAACGTAGCATACAGTAATGACATCCACAAGGCCGTCCTACATCACATTTCAGCTTTGTATTATATCTAGACGTACTGATAACAGCTTGTTAATGTCCTTAGATGTTAAAATGTTAAATAAACTGATCAGAGGTCATAATAAAAGTTATGCCCTAGGCACCTCTAGACTGGGGCGTAACAATTGCATTTCTGCAAAAACTGCAAAATATTATGTGACTGCACAGGCAGCTCCACTCACAAGGGACTGTGTCAATATAGGTTTCAATCAGTATTATTGATCACATCCAGATCTGACAATTTTTTTTTCTTTTCTCTGATGGGCAACAACGTGACTAATTTTTCATCCAGACCCATCTGTTTGTTCACACGATTTATTTACAGCTCTGAACATACAGTAGCAGTGTGAGCGCTCTGCATCATATAAATAAATCCAGAGCGCTGGCTAGTTTTCTTCAGCTGAGAGCTTGATCTGCTCTCAGAGATAAGCGGGAGGCTTCCTCCTTCAGAAAACGACCACAAAAAATCTCCTCACATTCAGCGCCACAGCAGCTCTCAGTTTGTTTTCTACCTCCATGCATCGATCTTGCATCGTTTAGAAACACGCCTGCCTCGATTACTTAAAATGCAATCACTCTGCCGAACGTTAACCACATGTGTACCGCAATCATTACTGCAGGCACAGGAGATGCCGTCCAGTACTGTGGGGTATCTGCCTGCATCATGGCTTAGACACACCTCACATCTGGTCTGTTTGTATGTTTTACACACAATAGATGAGCATGAATGAGTATGAATGGAGTAAGTTTTTAGTGCTATGAATGAACAGCACTTCAAGCTTCACATGGATTGGATGAACAGGATTCAGGTTTCCCATCAACAACCCCCCCCCCCCCCCCCCCACCCACCTCCCTTGGGAAAAAAAAGGTTAGCAGTGGGTCACAGCTGGTGAAAACAATCTCAATCAACATCCAATGTCCATGTCTTCCTCCTGATCTAAGTAAAGTCTCTCAGATCAGATCAGATCAGATCAATTAAACATTGTTCTTCTTGTTTGTCTCCACACCAGGAAGCTTGAACAATATCACCACACCTGATATTCACACACCAGATGTGCGTGATCACAGCCTTTATAAAAAAAAAGCTCAGAATTAGCAGCTGAAAAAGTAACAAACAAAAATGCATCAAAGGCTTGTAGAGGATTTAAGGTAAACCCTTGAAAACGCTGACGGCTTTATTTTAGGCCCTGAACTTTGACCCTATGACACAGCACACTGTCCTCTCTATTGATCCATCACCTCTGCTTTCCTGTCATCTTTAAATCCTGCACGACGTGCATTTGCTAAGCTGCGTCCAACCTCTGAGGCTCACACATGAACATGTTACACAGTAACGGCAGTGTGCTGCTGGTCCCATGTGAACAATACAGCCTGACCGTGCAGCCACTGAGCACCTTTAGGACACTGTAGTTACAATGCGAGACTAAAGACAGCAAAATAATAAATCAAAACAAATAAGTTCAGAGAACAGGGTAATTTAGTTCTGCTTAATGCTTATTCATTTTTCGTCCTCTCGTCAGCTCTAAATATATTTGGATGAAGTCACACTTTTCAGTGTCAGTGAAGCCTGAAAAACTGAAACAAAAGGATCTGCAGCGATAGAAGCTCCGCGTGATTTGTAGCAAACGTTGGCATGCTCCTTTAAAAGTTTAACAGTCTGAACTTGTGGGAATGGGCTGAACAGCAGGTGGTCTGGACTGTAATAAAGCCAACCTGTGTGACCTGTATTCAAAATAAAAAAAATAAATAAAATAAAAAGCCGATCTTTTTTTTCTAGTTTCAAGCCAAACCCGCTGATTTAAAACGGCAATATTCTTGTGGTGCATTTTCTTTCCTGCGCGGATCGCACAGTGTTCACACTTTAACAATAGGCTCATATTCTCACGGAGCTCACACGGGCCAGGAGCCAGGAGGTGAACGTCAAGCCCGGAGAGGCAGAATGACGGAGACGCTCCGAGCGTCTGTTTTTTCTCTTTTAAATGTAGATTTGTTGCAGGGAAGTGATGAAGAGGCTTCAGAATCTCGCCTGACATAAATGCATCTTTCTCCACTGAACAGACAAGGGTGTCTTAAACCCTGCTCCGCCGCTATACCCCGGTTATAAGAGGACATGACATACTGCCATCTTTTTTTTAAATGGAGATCAGCCTATGCTCACAATGCAAAATAATAAAAAAAAAACACATCGAGAGCTCCATTCTTTCGGGCTAAACTGGATTAAAGTCAGCCTTCTGATCTGTGCAGAAAGCATCATGGATTGTGTCGTAGATGAGATGCTGAAACGGGCTGAAGCAGCAGCCTGTCAGCAGCAGGATGGATGGATGGATGGATGTTTCACAGCTCGTCGGTTATTTCTTCATCTGATCTCAAACTCAGGCTTTAATAAGCAAGAACCCATCGGGGTTCCGATTCCTCTTGTTTCCTTTAATAAATTACTCAGTGTGCAGCGGAAAAGAAGCAGGTCTGAGATCAGCAGCGTTTTACTGCCACTGTGTGAACACAGGCTGCTTGTGTCGGCCCTGACTTACTCGAGGATGGCGGAGAATTAAAAATATAATAACTTAAATGAAGAAAGCATACGGAGACGCAGAGTGGATGTGAATCGTCCTCCATGCAAAGCGCTCCTCTCCTCTCCTCTCCTCTCCTCTCCTCTCCTCTAAACGAGCATCAGTCTGTTTGTTCTGCTGTGGATCTACTGCAGCCTCAGCCAATCCGAGCTCACTCGGTGAAGAATTGGAAATATTAGTATTTATTTATTTTTATTTTATTTTTTACCTGCAGAGTCGCCATCAGCATCCAAATCCCGAAAAGACGCATTTTTGTTGTGTTATAATTCCTCCTTCCAGAACAGTGTCCGCCGTCAGATTTTTAATTCCCGGTAAACCCCGGCGGCATCAAGCAGCCTTCCTCCCTCCACCAGCCCTCCTCTGTGTCTGTCTGCTCTGCCCGGCTCAGCAGTACTCCAGTCTGCCTGCCTGCGACTCAACGCCAGCCCCCTCCGCGCCTCAGTGGCGCCCTCTAACGGACACCGGAGATGGAGAGATGTTCCTCCAGTTTATGGATGCACTTTTACTGAGCCTGAATCATATCAAACAAATGACCGCGTTCTCATAAAGCAACGCACCACCTAGTTTACTGGAGATGAATTAACTCTGAAGAGTTTATGGTACTCGAACATTTTAACAGTTTCTCTTTGTCTGTAGATGTTTAACAGAAATGTCAGCTAAGCTGTTCAAATACCCTATAAACCTAAATCTGAAGAGGGACTGTCTCAATAAAGTGTTACCAGTTAACTGGACAACATAGCACATATCATCAGGAAATGTTACATTGCCAGTTGGCAGCCAGTGCTTGACTTTATAGTGTCAACCACACAAAGTGTGAAACAAACTGGATAATTTTAATCTGTCTGGGGAGAGCATCCAAGTACTTGTGTCAAATGTCTCCCTCCCTGAGTGACAAAAGTCATGCACAAAATAAATACAACCTTTTACAATTGTAGGTATATATTAAAAACAAAAAACAAAACTAAGATCTACAACAGCAAAACACAAACAAACTCTCTTTTACTTTTTTAAGTAAAAGAGAGTAAGTTCTCTGGAGCGTTTTGAGTTCTCTGGAGAACCTTCAAACCTACTTTTACTGCTTAAAGTTTTTTGGGGAAGTAAATGAAAAAAAAAAAAAAACATTCTGCACCACAGTTGGTGCACTTTTAGTGATTTGAACCTTTTTAATGTTTAATTATCTTTGTTCCTTTTAAAAGATTCTGTGTTATACTGATTCTTCAGTTGGCCTTGCAGCAACTGGTTCTTTCAAGAACCAAAAGGTAAAATGTTCCTTCCCAACAAATATAACATCTTTTGTTAGGAAACTCTAAAGAAATCCTCTGACACCTGACGTCTGATGAAGATCCTAAATAACCTCCTACACCACTGAACTCAGCTAAGCTAACTTTCCACACCTCCCCACAAGATGCAAAGCTAAAAATTAGACCTACATAAAAATAATAATGGATGACATTCATATAGCGCTTTAACTTAGATACTCATAGCGCTTACAGTGATACCTCATCTCAACCACTATCAGTGTGTAGCACCCATCAGAGTACTGCACACCAGGCATTTTGCAGAAAAATGTTCACCACATATCAGTTTGAGCTGGAGAGGGAGGTAAACATATACCCAGCTACACAGTCGTAAGGTAGCCAGATTTAGACAGCAAGCATGGGAATTTTGAACCCTTACTCTTTGCTATAAGTACCATGGGATCTTTAATTACCACTGTGACTCAGGACTTCAGTTTAATGTCTCATGGCAAGGACAAAATCTCCTGCAGCACAGTGTCCCCATCACTGCACTGAGGCATTGGGATTTTATTAGGACCAGAAGGAATCTGCCCTGTATTGCCCCAGAAGCTTCCCCAGGAGGTCTCCCTTTCCAGTACTAGCCAAGCCCACACCTGCTTTAGCTTCAGTCACTTAGCAGAAAGGGAAAATATTGCTACGGCGTCTGATGTAAAGAGAGAGTATGTACTGTAACAAGAAAGGAGGCGACCCTCTTACCCCAACCCACCGCCCTAGACTCTCTTGCCATTTCACAAATATTACAAGTCATGCTGCTTGTTTGTAATTGTAGAAGTTCAGGATATGTATGTCTACAATCATATTTTACTGGTCAGCAGCTCTTTATGGCCTCTCATGTTTCTCCTTTCGCATTGTCTTCCAGTGTAACTACATTATAAAAGGAAGACATCCATTGTTTCAAGAGTCGAATGGAGTATGTGGAGGTATCCATGTCACCTACCATACCTTTACACATGGTCCAATGGCATGGCTTATTTTTAGAACTGTTATTATTTCTGATGTTTTTACTGGCTAACCTGCTTGCTAACTTTATCTCATGTCTTGCCACATGGTCGCATTTGCATGGCTCGGGTATCTATGGAATAGTCTGGCAGTGTTGTCGTCAAGACCACCTGAACCAAAGTCATGACCAAGAGTGTATCAAAACCATGACCATAGACCAAGACTTTAAAAGGTTGTGACAGTCTCAAGACCAATATCAAACCATGTAGAGCCTAGGTAGCTTTTATTCACCAAATCTCTTTAGGGTGAGGTCGTCTCAGTAAACATTGCATTGTTGGACTTACAGACTGCTGTTTGTTTTCTTTTGGTTGCTGTTTTGCAGATGAAGCGTAACAAAAGCCAAATTTTATCACAGAAGAATTGGCTGACATCTCCTCTCAGACTGCCACTGGCTTTTTCTTCCTTCTCCCACATTCACTTTCTTGGAGTGTGTGTGAAGGGAGGCGGGGAGGCATGGCAGCTGTTAACAGAAACGAACATTTTAAAATCAGAAATTAGTCAGTTATTGGTTATTGGTTTCATTTCACACAATGCACAGGCGGTTTAGTGATATCCCTGCAGTTGTAGTCTTCAATGGTTTTGAAATAAAATACAGAGTTTTTCCTGAGACCAAGACAAGACCAAGTAAAAATGCAGCTTGTTTCTGAGACAAGACCATCAAAGACCGGCCTTAAGACCAAGACCAATCTCGAGTACTACAACATTGCAGTCTAGTATGATCCCTGATCTTGTGCAGTTCAATGAACCACTGTGAGAATAGTGCTGCACACTCAGACACACGCTTTGTTCTCTCTGCTGGAAAAGTTTCAGTATCTGTAAAGAATGTTAAACAATAACTCAGTGCTGAGTTTTCTAGTGTAATACAGCTGGACTAGACCTATTTAGGGCTGCCATACAGTTCTCACACACACACATATTCCATAGCCCCTGTTGCTAACTCAATCAAGATTATAACATTATCTGGCCAGGAGAAAGTGCTTCACTGGGATTTTTACAGGATTGTTGTGTTTACAGTAAGAATGAGATTAGAGTCTAGAGATGATTTTCCAATTCCTTCCACACAGACACACTTTGAATTTTACTGTATAAGCAAAAGGGTAAACAGAGCGGTGTACGAGCCATACTGTATGACATGGATGCTCTGCAGGGTGCAGATATTTCAGCAGCACAGATAAACAAAGAAGTCACATTTCATATTTCCACCTGGAGTTGGAGGACAACCAACTTGTTGATGGAAAGCAGTGAAGCTGAAGGGACCTGTCACACACACACACACACAGTGAGCCTGTAGTAGGCAGTACACTAAATGTACTAAAGTTAAATAATCTTACAATAACTTGACTTCATAGTGCAAGACATTTGACATTTAGAATAAAACTAGGAACACGTCCCCCTGTTGTGTTTTTGTCCAATTTATAGTGGAGAGTGGGTGTTCTACTGTACACCTCATCACTGCTGCCATCAGAGGTTGAATCAAGCTGACATCTTTCATACAAGATTCAATATTCAAGAGTCAAGGGGCATTGTGCTGCTCCCTTTTATGCAGCATGAAATCCATTAGTTCTTTATATAGTGTTACATAATCTTGATTTTACCATTTGGATGAGAAACATCTTTCATAGCCTCATCAGTCAGTATGTCAGGTAGCACCAAGTGATGTTTTGACATGATTCTGCATTGGCCCACCCTAAAATATTAAAGCAGGTACATTTTTATTTGAACATGAGCAGGCTTCTCAAATAGTCATTTTATGGGAGTACTTGAGTATACATTTTCACCCATATTCAGTCATATGGAATGACTCAATCTACGCTGACATATTAGTGCATTTACTGGCAGGAGTTCACTTACAGGAAACATCACCTGGACCAGTTCCTGCTGCAGATACGACATCGAGGACTTGAGTAGCAGGCAGGCCAGGCCATGGGCAACACTGTATACAGGCTGGTCATTTTGGAGATTGGGATACAACTGGCTGGTTTTGAGAATGCTCTTCATTTTATTTCTGATGCAGTCACTTGAAAATGTTATACCAAGAGTTCATTTACACAAGTTAGATTTCTTCATCCTCATCAGCAGTCCTTTTCTATGTGTTTGACTTGATGAGACTTGTCTCGTCTGCTACCTGAGGATACAAGAAGAACATTTTATTAATTTTATTTATGTTTTTTTATTCAAGAAATATTCAGATGGATGGATAATTTAAAAGGTGTTTTTTTCATTATTCATTATCATTAAAATAATAATAATGCCAAATTAAATAATTTCCCCCAGGGATTATTATTAAAGTATTTCTGATTCTGATTACCTGCTTCCTTCCTGCTGCCAGTCATGCTTCCTCTCAATCACCACTGCCCACATCATCTCCTCAGCCATTATGCCCAAACTCTAAACTGACTTCAGATTTCCAAATAAAAGAGCTATGACTATTTTGTCACGTCCCTGTTATAAGAAAGATTTTATTTTTATATATATATTTATATATTTTTTGCTTTTTTCAAGCTTTATTGCATAGAGACAGCTGAAGAGTGACAGGAATGTGGGGAGAGAGAGATGAGGAATGACATGCAGCAAAGGGCCACAGGTCGGATTCGTACCATGGACCGCTGTGGCAATGATTTGTACATGGGGTGGATGCTCTACCAACTGACCTAACCAACACCCCAAAAACTTTATTTCTAATTATTCCCTGTCCGTGTCCTTCACTCTGGTCCAACCTTGAGTTCATTGTTGTCCAAAAATTATTAAAAACACATCAGTCAGCCACACTGTTGTATGAATACACACACTATGATTTATTTTGACTTCATCCCACACACACAAACACACACACACACACCATCCTCCCCAACAAATACCTCTTGTATGAATAATGTTTGACAGGAAATGAAATTAGAGCCTTGTCTTTAAAATGTAAATTATATATTTGTACTCTGTTTGATTTAAATCCTCAGTAGAACTTGGAGCTGGGATGACACAGGTGCATGTTGTCTTTTCATGGGAATTGTTAGAAAATAAAAAAAATGAATAACATGTATCTTTGAAGACATAACTCCCTCACAGCATATGTGATTCTGACCCCCTCTTCACTAAAGAGTGGCAAAACTAACTGGCTACGTCTGGCTGGTATCGACTTTTTTTATATGATGTACTGTACCCGACAGTCTGTAGGTCTGTAGGCATCGGAATGAGATTACAAATTGAGTTTATTGCACAACAGCTCTTCATTTAAGTGGCTTTCCCATGTTTTTGAATGCATAGTGGCATTGCTACTGTGCCTGTTCCACTTATGAAACAACCTTCCACATTCAGTGATGTTTTTTGGCCTCTGGTAGAAAATCACTAAAATGTGTTGTATATGTACTATTGCTGAATCACTCTAAAGATCAGAAGACCTTGGAGTGTCTCAATTACATGAAAGATTTTTTGGGAAACTGGTTTTGACTAGATTTGTGCTTAGAGAATAAGACAAGATCTCTGAGCAGAGCCATAAATGGCCCTCTTTATGGCTGCTTTTCATGGCAGCTTGGGGATAACTATGCTAGTGGGGAGGGGGGTTGGCAAGCTGGTTGATATGTGGTGTCTGTTTCCTGTACCAGTACTGTTATAAAATACATTAATTTAAGATGACGGAGACTGACCAGAGTGCTTCTTTATTCATGACCCCCTGTATTAAAACTTAAAGGGGCACTCCACCAATCCACCAAGCCTTAGAAAATGACTCATGTGTCATCACTTGGACATCACTACCAGGTAGACAGGGTCTGACTTTATACACAGAGCTAACATGGAATTTATTCATGTCAGAAAGCAACAACGGCATCTTCCACAGTTTTATCTTTTCACTTTCAGGTTTTTTTTACTAATCTTCTTTGAATTGATGAAACTCTTCACAACAACGGTTCCAGTAATAGAAGTAACTGCTTTTATCCAAACATTGCATCACTTTTGGTTGTGTTGTTCCCCAAAATCCATGACATTTGTTGGCAGCTTCAATTTCCTGCTGTTTTTCCTTCTTAGCGAACCGACATAAACTCAGTGTGTGGAACTATGATTTAGACTTTAGCTTCTTATTATTTATGACATTGATTGTTTCTTATGTTTCGAAAGTTTCCACTAAAACATTTGACTTAAACTATGAGTGGTCATCAGAAGAGGATGAAGGGAAAGAAAGAAGCCTGGATACTTCAGGGCAAACCTCCAACTGAACTCATATGACATCAAACCAATCAGAGAAGCGCAAAAACGTAGCTAATGACATTAGCTTTGATCTGCTTTCAGACACGGCCAAGTCTCAAAATTATTTACGCAGACTGGGCTGCGGTAACATGTAAGTAAGTTACTGGTCAGGAAAATGTCAATTTGCTATTATTATTTGTGCTGGTGGAGCCGTATAAACAATTAAATAAACAAAGAAATCATAATCTGTTGTCACTTCCTACTGTAAACTAACAAATCATATTTGTAGAGCTGTTGTATAAAAGAAAAAAAAAGAGCACTGCATGCCAGACACAGGAACCGTTTCTTTTCATGTCATCAACAAATAAATCAATTTCCTGCAATACTAACACACATATTTTTTATACATTACAGTGTAGCATAAACATGTAAACAATATCACATGAGAGGGACGTTGTGCTGAACATCAGCACGGCTGTGATTTGGTTTAGCTCTGCTGATATTCAGTACAGCATCAAACAGTAATATGAAGCGGTATTGCAGCGTTATTTAACTGGAAATTGATTTCACTTTTGATGATATGAAAAAAAAATGTTTTCATGTCTGGCAAAGAGTGCTCTCTATACCAGAGGGAAGAATGTGTTAGAATGTGCCCTGGGTGAGGGCTCTGCAGTGTTTCCACTTCTCGTGTCCTGGCTCTGGAAGTACACTGAGTGTAGGGCAGGCCGACAAGGGCTGACTTTTTCCCCCCTTGCAGTCCTGACTGTTTGTTGCAGTCTGTTTTGAGAGCAGACTTTATGACTGCTGTGCAGATGCAGTATGCTTCTTGGGAGATTGTGGAGCCCAAAACCTGTAGTACCTGTATCTGTGTGTATGCAGACATCTTAAATGAGGCGAGCCAATAAAGTAAATTCCAAGCAGATAGTGCAGTCAGTGTCATAGAAGATCAAGATCGAGGTTATTACAGTACCTATAGGTTTATTCATAGTAATAAGAGACAAAGGTAGGAAAGTTCAACTAAAATATGAAAAATGTCATTCTCTAAGGTATTATTCTGATTCAACATGTAGAAAACTGTAAAAATATTTGTATCAGGCCTCATTTTATTGTAATGTTTTGTGAAGATGGACCAGTCAGTTTTTCAGATGACAGGGAAACATCCAGTTGGCAAAATTAACTCTTTAATTTGCACAGTAATGACCCTCAGCCATCATCTAACAAGAGCACAGATGGTACTCATTTACATTATGAAACAAAAGCCAGCAAAGCCACCTCTGATACATGATTAAACATGTTAAGGACACTTCTTCAACCAAACATTAATCACACTGTGAAATCAATTTTGAGCTCCAATTTAAATCCACTTAACAAGTTGGCACAAATTTTAAATCTTGTTTTTTTTTTTCATTATCAATTTCACAATCAAACACTCTGAGTAGAGTACATGGGTTACAGAGGGTAACAGGTGAAATCAATCATCATAAAGACTGATGGCATGTAACTTCACTGATAGCTGGAACCCAAAAGAGAATCCAGGAATACTCCAGTGTATTTTTTCTAGTCAATAGTATCTCAAAAAAGGGTTCTACAAACTTGGTAACAAACAGTGCTGTTTTCTCATTATTTTTTTTCTAATAAAGTAAAGTCTAATTTAGATTCAATTTTCCACTAAAAGAGAGACCTGGCCAGAAAGGCAGCACTGAACACTTACAAAAATAAATGCAATTGTAATGCTGCCAAAAGAGGACCTGGCTTTGACAATGCCTCTTTGGGGCTTACACTTACATATTAGGCCCAACTCAATTAGTTTGAACTCATATTTAACCTTTCAAAAGCCAGGGGATTCCCACCAACAAAGTCAAGTCCACAAGTAAAATCAGACGTGGATTTTTAGCAGAGATAAGATAACCTTTAAGAGAGAAGCTGCAGCTAACACTGAACCAGGTAGGCACCAGATGAAAGGGACAACGTGTTCACACACAGCAATAAATACACAATAATGAAATAAAAAGCAAAGGCACCATCAAGACGGAAGCATAAAAATATGCAAATCAGACAGTTGTAAAGCTGCTGACTCATGCCTTAAAAAAGCTGTAACCACTTCCGTGTTATTTTCCCACAATTTCTCACATTTATTTAGTATTTCTTATAATAGTCCAGCCAGAGTAAAACCAAATAAAAAACCAAAGTACTAAAGAACAATATTAAAATGTAATAAAGTGGCAAATAAACGTAATCAAAAGGTCATTAAACAAACAGGCAAAAGTTCAATAAAGCAAAGCATAAAACAATAAATACCAAATAGTAAAAGTCGAGTGAGAATCTAAAACCTGGACCAAAGCAGCAGTGGCAGGCTCTGCTTTACTGTACACTTCTATCTTCTGCAGTATGTTGGCGATAAAACTCAAGGCCAAGTGATCATTCACACTGGGCTGTTTGTAGAAGACCCACCCAAAGGAGCAGTGCAGCATGAGGCGAGGTTGGACATAACCCAGGAGAGCAGGGACATTATGCAACAGTGGAAAAGAAAGTCTTACTGCTACAAATAGTTCCAAAGAACTGATAATAGAATCTCAATGCATTTGTTCTATCATAGGGGTCATCTTTCTGAGGGGTGCGTGCCAGAGGCTGTCCGAACCTGCCAGTTACACTTTATTGAGATCCACCGTTCATCATGCATTCCACCATTTTCCAGGGAACCATGGCCTCAGACTCAGAGGTGCTGGCCGCATCACACACAGGGGCAAATTGTCCCAGTGCAAGCTAAAGGTAACGGTATGATGAAGCCAACAGAACCACATCATCTGCACAGAGCAGAGATTCGATCCTGAGGTTCCCAAACCGGACACTCTCCTCACCCTGGCTGCACCTAGAGATCCTGTCCATGAATATCACGCATGGAACAGAGACAAGGGCCAATCTTGGTGGAGTCCAACACCACTGAGAACGTATTTGACTCTGTGCCAAGAATACGAACACAACTCAATCATTTAATCCTGATACTTACTGATTTACTAGAATGTTTCTCCTGTGTTAAAGTTAGAGTTTGGGTATTTTAAAGTGGGGTTCTATAAGCTTTTGATCCATAGTCATTGTGTTACCTACAGTAGACAGCATCAGTGTTCCCCCAGGGGAAGCAGAGAGGGATCTGATTGTAGAAGCAGAGCTATGACCCACCTAGGAAAAAATCTATATCCGTTTAGGTCTACACCATTTTAAGAATATTTCACCACTTTACTTTGATGTCAGACAGCCTTTTTTTTGGCACTAACTGTTGAACTTCCAACTGTTTGGAACAGCTGTTTGGATCCGAGTTATGGTGGCACAGCCAGAAAAACACAACCACAAACATCTGTGAGGTTTTTAGAAACATGAGGTTTGATTTCAGTCTGATCTCGTAACTTTCTGACCCAAACAGCTGATCTGTGGTGCAATACGTTGCACGGTGCTGTTGTAAGTTAGTGCCAAAGAAAAAGGCTGCCTGACATCAAGGTAAAGTGGTGAAAATAGTCTTAATATAGAGCACACCTAAACTGATATTGATTTTTCTATGAATTTATGTGAAGTTTTTCTGCTGACCCTGTCCACATCAGTGCATAGCTCAACTTGTGTGCCAGGACCCATATCTGCTTCTCTAAACTAGGGGCATACTGACTGCTGTCAACTGTAGTTAACACACAGACTATAATAAGTACCTTATACAACACCAGTTCAAAATACATGAACTATCCCTTTAACCTGCATGCTTCACTTTCCGGACCATGGCTGTAAAGCACAGAAACTTTGTTTGTTTGTATTAATGTTTCATAGTCATGAAGCTGCTGCTAACTTCAGGGCTGTAACTACATTCACTTTCCTCAGCAGTTGGCAACTGAGGCACAGGAAGCTGGCTTTGGTGTTGAGAAGCTGTGGGATTCATTTACTGACAAACTGTACTTAAACTCTACATCCACGGCTACATTCCCGTCACCAGCACCTACCTGATCTGAGCTCAGCCACACCAACATGTGTCTCTCTCTCAACCACACACTCACTGTCCTTCAAAGGAACTATATCACACACAACCAGAGCTGATACTGAGTATGATTGATTCATATCCTCTCAGGCGTTTCAGGTGTGAGGCGTGTTGACATATAAATCTGTGGCAGTAAAACTGGATCAGTTAGTAGTAGAGTATAACAGGGACCAGGTTCGACCCAGGTCACTGGCCAACCTGAGGATTAAAGAGGAGTGAACTGGCAGTAAATCACAAGAAATAATTTACCACCATTAAAATGTATCAGTGTAAAAAGGGAATCATCCCTCTTTCTGTAGAATTGACAGCAATTTATGCACCAAGGAGAAAGTAATCTTTTATAATTGCCTGAAGGTTGGAAGAGACAGCTGAGGAGCAGACGGGGCAGGGTAGGAGACCAGGAAACAGAACCCCCAAACCTCTGCGAGCAGCGTTAATGAGGATGTCTCAATGAAAGTATAACAGAAGAAGTTGAGCAGACTGCACCACAAATGCACTTCTGACATTTTTCATCTGAAACAATGGTGTCATGCAAATTACAGACTGACCGATTTCAGCAAAACCAACAGCCAGGAAACAAGTGAATGGCCTTGAGGAATAATCTGCATAGTGAAACGGAGATGGTCTGAAAGGAAGTTCTGTTTCGTTTAGCCTGAGGAAAAAGAGAATCACTCTGATGTGGGACTATTTGTCATCAGGCATGGATATTTGCATCAGAATATGGTGATAGTCTAATCAAGAATGCAGGTGCTCTGAGGCTCTCTGCCTACTGGGGAAAAACAGAAAACATATTTTAAGAGCTGTAATGCAAGGAACCACGGGGGAATGATGAAAAGAAAAATCAATGACAAGAAAAATCACCTCACAGATAAAGGAAAAAGAACAGTTTAGCTATTGGACAGAATCCAACTCAAAGACGTTCTTTGCATATTTCACAG
Source organism: Collichthys lucidus (assembly GCA_004119915.2). Classification (NCBI taxonomy): domain Eukaryota; kingdom Metazoa; phylum Chordata; class Actinopteri; family Sciaenidae; genus Collichthys; species Collichthys lucidus. The sequence continues at coordinate 5,810,706 of CM014085.1, read as the reverse complement.
TGAAATTTGTAAAGACTGCAGCCACGTGTTATGTAGATGGAAACCATTTAACAGCGCATCATCATACTTTAAAAATGCGAAGAACAGGGCCCCCCCAAGCATCACAACACTTACCTCCATTCATGCTGCACTGAATGTGGGTGTACCAATTCAGTTCATTTTGCCAAAGACAGCAGCAAATCTATTGACCCATCTCACAATGTTAATGAAAAACAATTTTTGTATAAAATGTAATGGGTTCTTCCAGGGCCCATGCTGACCAGGTTGCGATGACCTTTCCACATATGAAGTGAAAGAGTGATTTTTTTTCTCATGTAGCTGTACTGTTGTTTGTTCTTCTAAGGGAAATGTCTGGTTACAACATTGTTTGTGCTATTTGTTTAAGTGTTGAATCAAATTTGGTTTAAAAAGCTACAAATGGCACATATTTGGTATTAAATTAAAGGAAGAGGAAGTTGTGTTTTTCAGTAAACAACTTACTGTATGATTGTCAATTCCTGTTTTTGAGACTGGAAGACTGAGAGATTGATTTATTTCAAGTATGAAAAAAAAGCATTTTAGTGATGCTTCTTAGTGAACTGCAGGAGTATTCTGTGAAGAAATAGTATCACAGCACTGTGGCTCTATGAAAAAATCAGTCCTCATCGTTGGGCAGTGATCAACCACATGGCTGCGATAAGCCACACATGAAGCATGAAGCAGTGCTAACAAATGCAAACTTCATTACCATGATTTATACGAAACTACACTCATTGCATGATAAAATACCTCGGTGGTCAGTATATATTTGAATCCTAACAGTATAAAGAGTTTGACACTGTTTTTGGTGCTGAAGACATCCCCGTAGTCATTTAAATAAAAGTCCAGCAAAAAAAAAAAAAAAGAAAAGTTTGAGCTACTTGTCTCTTAAAAGATGTCTGCACTTCAGAACTCTGAGCTAAATCTTAACCATTGTTTGAATAGGATCGGATGACTACAGACGAATCATGAAATTAAGAAAGGGGAAGAGAGCTGTATAAATCACTGCTGCATAAAGATACTACTATCTTCAAGTGTTAGCTCCAGCTCCCCACATCCCGCGCTAATGATGAGCTAGTATTTCACAGATCTGATGCCTCCTAATATCATTACTGGGTGTCCTCTGAGTCATGGTTGTCGCCATGACAGAACCTTGGATGCTCTATTCTCAAGGTGTCGTCATCTTATGTGAAACAGCTCATGCCCAACTTTTCTATTGCTCAGTCATTCCTCCATCCTCACCAGGCACGGCTACAGGTATATCAAACATGAAAAAATCAAACCAGAAAAATAATAAATATGTCCTTTTAAAGCCCTGCCTGTGTGTCTGTGTCTTGGTGTGTGTGTTGTTTGAAATTTGATTACTGTGTGTGATCCCTTAAAACCCTTCATGGTATTTTATGCCTGCTGTCACAAAAAAGGACTTGTGTGTTTTAAATTGGTATTGAATTCCAAGTAGCTTTTAAAATGTCATAAAAAGTGTGCCCCTTAAAAGCTGTAAGGACACGGCAGGCATGACTGGGAGGCTAACACAGGCCTGACCTGACCATCTTTATTGCACCGCTCCAAACTGAAGTCTGAGCAGCCGTCGGAGGAATTTTCCTGTGTGCTGTCCACAGATGAGAGCTGCTATAGCAGAGGAGGCTGTGGATGTGAGTTTAACGGTGCAGCAATACCCCAGACCCCATTAGAAGCTATTCAGTGTCAGATCAAGTTTAAGTGCTCTGGCCACTTACAGGAGAGGCAGACCATACAGTACATTAAGTAAAGCTTTCTATGGCTGGGCTCCTCGGCCAGCCGTGCTTCAGTCCAAAGCATTATACCTTCCATCGAAGGAAAGTCTAGGCCCACTAAAAATAATTCTCCATACATTGGTTTCAACTGAACACAGACACTTTGTCCAACATACAATGCTTAGCTGCTTGGTGAGCACATGCAGTTTACCGTTTACCGATTTCCAGGCTCGGCTCGACAGATAAATGTACCTTGCCTGGAGGCAAGATTAGTCACGGCCTTCTTATCTCTTAAGGCTGGTTAACCATTTAGCTCTGTAACCCCAATGGGCTTTCTGATAAACTAGGCCAACTTGTAAAGACATTTCAGTGGCATCACAAATCTCCCAGTAACTGTGTGTAATGGCATTAGTGGAGTTGTAGTGGTAAAACCGCTGGTACATGTGTCAACAGCCATCAGAAAAACAACTGACACCTGAGAAAGATGTTGGGCCAAAGGTCAGTGTGGCAGCCTCAGTTTCAGAGTGTCATCCCACTGTGGCACATATGTACAGCTGTGTATGTGTATTTGTTCTGATTACATAACGCATGATCAAAAACGAGAAAGTCGACAACTTTGCTAACAGCCAAACATCAAGCAAGTGACTAGATTACTGTGATTACTAATTTACTGACTTACTGACTAACCTAAGAAGCCCCGTATGCACTTTTCTCGCACCCCAGGCCTGTACACCTCCTTTCCACAGCCTGGCTAACAAACTGAGCTAGTATTAGTAACAGTAGCTACAGTTGGCAGCAATCTACTTTACTGTTCATCAGAGAGCATCATCAGTAAATCACAGAGAGCTGAGGCAGAGCAGCTGGAGGACATCGGAGGGAAAACTACAAAACATTTTCTCCATAAAATATGATCCAGTTTAACCAAAATCAGTCAAATAGTACACTGTATGATGTCTTACAGTCCTATAGATGACTGTACAAAGTTGCATTGTGCAAGAACAGAAGTACAAATGACAGACATCATTCACCTGATTACAAGTCAGTGTAGCATCAACAATTTCATGTTATCATTTTCTAATAGAAATGTTGTATAATGGTGCATTAAAGTTAAACTCCAGTGAGTGTGTTCCCTAGTGTTGTGGAGTACTAAAAAAAAAAAAAGTTGTTAGTTGCTCCAAATAATGCTGTGTGAAGTCAACAAAAGCCCTAAAGGCATAGAAAGTACTGCTGTAGCTGCTTGAGGTGGAGCTGGTTTAGTTTTAACTATTCGTGCTTCATGAAGGTGAAACGATGCCACACAACTACACAGCACACAAGACAAAAAATAATCCGTGTTAAAAACTAAGAATGTAGTGCAAAGGAAGTTTATTTTACACATACTGTATGTGTATTTGCTTCATCAGTTATTCTACGGTGTGAATCCACAAAATGAAATGAGTAGTTTCTGCTCTAGGTGAAACCTCGAGAAGATTGCACTTCTCGCTTTGGAGCAATGTCAGAGAAGTTTGTGGAGGTGTGAATTCCTTTTAGAAAACTATCCATTAAACTTTAAATCCATGACCAAACGTAAACTTCATTTTCTATATTTAAAAATAGAAAGTACATCCACTATGTTGATATGTTTTTTCCCCTTCCTGTAGTCCTGTGCTTTACACTTCAGTGATAACCATGTACACAAACCTTCATAGAACTGACTGTTGTCTATTGCTGAGCAGAAGTCAGTAGCAGTGTGTTTCAATTGAACAGCTGCTGTGTACATCTGTCCATTTAACAAAACACTATGTGTACTTTGTTCATGCTTATTTAGCTTTTGTCGCATTGATTTTGAAACACACACCAATTAACATGAACTGCTCTACACTTTCATTCTCGCTGTGCGCTCAGATATGAGGGTGGCGGGAGTGTAATGAGCGTCTTCAGATAGGAGAGCGGGTCAACTATCAACTATTTCCTCTCATGCAAACTGCTGTCATCATTTTTTGGCTTTACTGGTAAATAGCAGAAAATTGTGGTGACACAACCAATTTCCCGGATAAATAAAACACACTGACAGCCAGCCATAAAGTTTCACTATGTAATTTTTTTTTTTTTACGTCCTGAGGAGAGACTTCAGACAATCTTTACAACATCACTGGACTTTAAGGGTCCAGCTTTCTCCAGAAGGAATCTCGAGGGAATTAACAAATCACTCAGCTAATTATTACCTTCTCTGTTACCCTGAAACCCCACCGGGCCTGGCTCTGTCATATTGGACAGACCAAAACAGTGTTTTGGTCCATCCAAGACATCCTGCACAAGTTTTCAAACATGTGTAAATGTGCTACCTAGTTAGTTCAGCTTTTGTCTGTCTGTTTTACGACCCGCAGTTCGCATGGGGTATTTTATTTTGAAAATCAACCGGATTCTCTATGCTTTTTCTGTCTCTGGCTTCCTCCAGCTTGAGGTTCTCTTTGTAAATTGACGTGGACTGCTCCGCTTCTGAGATGCCTATGAGACCTCTATTGCAGTGAAACCGATGGGGTTTAAAACACTGAATAGAACAGCTGAAAAAGCAAAAGGACATATCTAGTTCAGTAGTTTGATTTGTCAGGTTCTGGGCTACTGTAGAAAAGTTGAAAATGGCAGACTCCAAGGAAGAGGACCTGCTCTCATTGTAGATATAAAAGGCTCATTAAAGACAACAAAAACACAATGATTCTTATATTCGGGTAATTACAGTAACAAAAACAAAGTAATGAATTGTGTGTTCCATTCCTGTCAATAGATCCTCCTAAATTTTACACACTGGACCTTTAAAGTGTTAAAATCAGTAGGATGAAGTTTGGTCTATGGAGGCCCTTTGTTGCTGTTAGTTGTACTTTTCTATCTCCTAGTCGTGTTAGTCATGATAGCAGCATGTTTCTGGATGGACACATTGGTCTGCTGGTCCATCGCTTTAAACAAGACTGAAATATTTCAACTGTTGGATGGATTACCATTAAAAAATGGGCTCCATCACTGATGTTTCCCCTCAGGTGGAATTGTTATAACTTGCAGTGCAAAGCTGAATCTAATGATGGGCAAATGGTACATTTCAATTATATGAATGTTACACACTTTCCCATTTTGCCACTAGACCTTCTGGCCAGTATCATACATGCAGAATAACTGTATATGAAGGTCATTTGTAGGAAACTGGGGCCTGGCAAAATATGTGAAGACAAAGATGGAATATTAAAATTGAGAGTGAAATTGCTGCTGTACGGCAGTCAGCTGTTGGCCTGTGTCTAGATCGTAATGCATGATCATAGAACTATGACTTTGAGGCATGGATGGCTGGGTGCCTTGCCTAAAGGCACTTCATTAGTGTTGGTATGTAGAGACGTTGGACTTCTGTTTGAATGCTTGGCTTAAAAGTAATTTGTAGACAATTGTGCGTACACGCACACACACACACACACACACACACACACACACACACACACACACACACACACACACACACACACACCACACACACACCACACACACACGCGCACACACACACACACACACACACACACTATCCATCAGGGTGTACAAACCCAGCCCATCAGCTAAGATTGTGGTCTAATTCAAGTTGGCAGATCGGAGTCGGGATGGGAGCAACGAGTAATCAACTAGACAGACGAGAGAGAGAGAGAGTAGGAGGTAAGTGCACAGAGAGAGAGAAAGGGAGAGAGTGAGAGGGCAAACTATAAAACATGAAAGGAGAGAAATGAAGATATTAAACTCGACAGTATCTGAGTCCGCTTTGAGAGACGGAGTGGAGAGACTGAAACAGAATTAGTAGCTCTTCATTTGCCAAAAAACTAAACTTCACACTGCAGTTTGTGTGGGTTCTGACACGAATTCACAGAAGTAGTAACAACTGTCTGTCAAAGCACATACTGATGTAAGCAAGTAAGACCTCACGCTGTAAACCATAATATGTTGTTTATATCAATTCACTGTATATAAAAAAAGCATTCTCAAACTGTTTTTATGATGGACAGTATATGCAAATTAGCTGCTAGCTAACTCTGGTGTAATCACTTTTAATTGTGCTCAATCCCAGTATGTATAATAAATAAATAGATAAATGAATAAATAAATGTTTATTCTCTGATTTGAAGCAATGCTGATATTTTTCACCATACAATATCTTAGTCTGCCAATAATTTAAATAATGACTTTGGAAGTATAGAAATGAATATAATCTAATGCATTTACAATTATGTTTCCTCCTAAATGGACTTGCCAAAGCAAATTATAGTCATACAGAAATATTTTGTAGGAGACAGGGTTGAAAAAGAAACAAGGTGACGTGGCAGAGCACAGAGTGATGTCGCACATGCTAAATATTCTCAATCTGCACATTTAATTAAGACTCTCTGCAAAAATAACCCTTCAGGTTGACTGCTTCAATATTTCAATGTTTCAATATTGTACACAAAGGCCTTTATTTTCTGATTCATTCAAAATAAGCAGTAAAAAAAAAATCTCTTTTGCCTTCAGACACAACATGTTCATGTCACATGCCACTGTGCACACAGGCCCAGTAAAATCTCTCTCGAGTCAACTTTAGATCTCTCTCAACCCCAGGATGTTCCATTACTTGGTGTAACTCTTAAACACTGTCCACTGATGTTCTTTAAGTTAGACAGGCTGGCTTTATCTTCTGCTTTTCAGTAAAGGATCCCATTATCATTGATCCACAGTTTTTGTCACTGCCTCAGTAAGGCTCTTACTTTTGAAAGTTCAGTTTTAGGAGACTCTCTGGAAAGGTTCAGGTTAGCTGCAGAACTCAACTAATTGGTCTCTCTCTTGGCTTTCTCTAATCTGCTCTGCTGTTAACCCTCTAGACGCTAGTAGAATTCTCATATGTTGCTGCATTTCATTGCAGTGCGTTGCATTTTTTTCCTCTTCCATCACAAACACAAGTTCTTTCCATTCTGAAAGACAAAACTCCCTCTTTAATTTGACACAGAATGTAAATATTTGATTCAACACTTCAAAAAACATCAGAAAGAAAAAAACTAAAATTTCCCAATTTATGTGAGTAAAAGTCACTATTATCCAGTTAGTCCTCTCTGTGTGAACTACCTCCCAGAAAACAGCCGCTGTGGGCAGTGAGAGTCGGGTAAGACCCTCTGGGGGTCCCAGGAATCACTATCTTAACGTGGTGTTGGGATTTGCGTATCATGGAAATCCTGCTAGCTGTGTTGTCTGGAGCAATAAGCCATTGTAGGGTCTTCCAAGGCAAATCACAAAGACCACTATGACATGGAACACAAGGAGCTGTGGGACCTTGTCTGGTGTCTGGTGTTCAGGCCTCAGCTCACAAACAGCCCCAAAAAAATGGCACAGAGCCACTGCCCTGTGGGTCCACCTACAGGGAGAGGCATAGGGGTTGGGTGCACTGTCAGGCGGGGTCCTGATGTACATAGTTATCAACAAAATGATTTATATTTACAGTCACGATTATTGATGACAACTAAAATATGTAATACAATGTGCAGGACTTTATTTTCTGGTGCGCTAAAAGGAAATGCTTCGGCAAAGGTAGGTGAACTTGTGTTGGTCACTAATACTCCATTGCCTGTGTGTAAGCTATCGTTACCAAGGCTGGGGGAGTGCACTGCAACTCCCTGAACAGATGCAGATCACCTCCTGCTATGAATTCTAACTCCCCTGAGTGCAGGTGGATTTTCAGGTGGAGGCACCGTTCTGGTGGAGTCAGCGTTCTTGAATCATATCCAATTACCAACATCTTTCCATTTTGTCTGTGATAAAATAATGCCCCTAACCTCCTTCTGGGAGGCACTGCAACAGAGGACAATTAGCTGTGTAAGATCTATGTACACCAGGCTGGGAGGCTCAATCAGTTCAAGTATTTTTCTCACATCTCCAAAAGTTGTGGGCACTGAAACACTGTGGGCATTCTCTCCTTTAATGTATGCACTGGGACCACTTCAGCCAGATCCACAGTCTTTCCTTTGCAGGACCATAACACACCCCAGAAATCTTACCTCCATTTTGAACTCAGGTTGAACCTATGTCATCTTCACTTTAAGTGTGACACTCCTGTCTAAGATTGTCTCTCGTAAGTGACTGAGGTTGATGTTGGGATCCTGCTGAGATTTTCTGTGTTTTTGTCTCTTCACTATTTACTTAATTTCCGCTAGTAGGTGACCAATAACTGCGTGTTGGTTTAAGGTTATGTCTTGCTTATAACTTGACATATCAGGGGGGGCGTGTGATGAGATCATCCTCAAAAGTGACATCCTCTGGCTCTGGTAGAGTAGGCTCCTGGGTACCAGTATTAGCTTTGACATACATGAGGGTGACCTGTGAGCTAAATTGATACTTCATTTTCATGTGTGCACAATATCTGCATCTTCATCACTTAGTCATTGGCTGTCCTGTTTTGAACATTGCCCAAAAGGCTCTGCATTTTATGTCGCAGCATTATGCTGTTTTCTTCCAACCCCCCTACATTCATCAACTGACTCCCAGCTTAGAAACCACTGTCCTCCCAAATCACTAAACCACCCAGATGTCCACTTTTATAGTTTTTGGACAACAATGGAGCTCCATGCCACAGATGAATGAGATGAGATGCATTCAATGTTGTTGAGATTTGTTGACCATAATAAATATAAAAAATAATAATGGTTTAAATAATGTAAACTGTAACTGTCTATCGCCACCAAGGAATATAAATACATCTAATTACTTAGACTGCATAGAAGTAGCACAGCAATATTACAGTGTGTTTGCAGCTGAAGGAATGTGTGCAGGGTGACGAGAGAGGCACTGGGGGAGTGAGTGGAGAACAGAGGCAAAAAAAACCCCCAAAAAAACAGAGAAGCAGAGCGATGGAGAGAAAATAGATGTGGTGAGATGAAGAGAAAGAGATGCCTAAGGGGAAATAGAACGATAGGGAAGAAAAAGGCTTTAAGAGTGAAGGCTGAAGAAATGGAAAGGACAGGAGAGATGAGGGAGGTGATGTTTGAGATAAAGAAAAAACAAAGCTAGAGGAGAGATAGACAATATGAAACGGCAGCAGAGAGAGAGAGGGGGGGGGAGACAGTAAAGAGGAAGAGAGAGTTGAGAGGTGTGAGTAAAGTGGAGGATGGAGGAGTGCAGTGATCAGTACTGGGCTGCAACCCCACTTAGTGACCAGGCTGAAAGCTTTCCACTCCAGCAGCCTGCTGGCTGCACGCCTGATACCACATATACACTCACACAACATGCACACACACTCTGTGACTGTATGGATGTAGGCACACACATACACACACACACACACCTTTTAACATCACAGCACAGTTTAAAGCTGTGCTCGGAAAGATTTTTGGATAAAATCCTAGCTTTCTTATCAGTCCAAATCACAACATCAGGCTCCATCCATCCCGTACGCCACATATTCCTCCTACACCCAAATTAAATCCTACTATTGTACTGTGTTCCCAGCGCTGATGAGTCAATATAGAGAAGTGCCAGGACTGGCAGTATTCTGATGTTACTTTTTAGGAATTATAGTGATTGATGTATCTGTGGTTTGCCAGTACACTAACATCTATAGTGTGGTTTCAGTCAATCGTAGGCAGCTGGGCTCAGTAAGCTGCATTTCTTTCCTCAGTCGAGATCAAATCAAAATTCCTACTCCTGTTTGTGGAAGCCATATCTACAAAATCACATCAGTCCATATAACACTGCATGGTAAAAAGCATGATGAACAGTAGGGCGGCTGTGGCTCAGAGGCAGAGCGGGTCGTCCACCAATCAGATGATCGTTGAGTTTGCGGATAGCAGAGAATCTTTGTTGGCAGTGTTTGTGGATGTTAGTGGGGTGTCCAGTCCAATCCATTGTCCAGGGTGGTCAGAGGTATTTGACGCACTCAACAGTCTCAACGGATTCATTATTGATGCATGTGGGGTTGTGGGTGTTGTTGTGAGCTGAGCTCTGAGTGCTGGGAGTGTTGACGATCAGTTCTTGATAACTTGATAACAGAGTTATTGCCATTAAGGAGTGCAAGTATGGCAGTGTCGTTAAAGTATTTGATGTATGTAGTGACAGGTGATACAAGCTGATGCAGTCATTGGTGTACAGGGTAAACATAAAGGGACTCAGGATACAACCTTGTGGAGCTCCTGTGTTAGTGGTGATGAAGGATGTTACAGTGCTCACTCTTACTTTCTGTGGTCTGTTGCTTAAGAAGCCAGTGTACCCAGTGGATGAGAAGTGGGGGGATGCTGAGGTGGTGGAGTTTCCTGATCATCTGGTGATGCGGAATGATGTTAAAGACAAAGATCAATGAAAAGGAGTGCGGCAAAGTTACCGGGCGATTCCAGGTGCTGTAGGAGGGAGTGAAGAAAGCATGCAGCAGCATCCTCAGTCCCCCATTTTGACCCTATGGGCAAACTGATAAGGGTCCAGTTGTGGTTCAGTTGGACATATTTGGACTGTGTGTGCAAGTCACACAACCACAGGTAGTTCATGCAAACTTCATGCATAAACCCAGATCCTTCTTGCTGCACCACCACGCTGCTGAGTTCAGTTTAGTGAAGAAAAATTCTGTCAGATGGTGATGGTGACTGACTGTGATGGGGTTCACATCCAGTCATAGTTTTCTAGAAAGCTTGTTTAGTGCTCAAGTTACAAAATTCACATTCCACTTTGTCCTTAAAATTAGTTTTTTCTCGAAGAACCTCACTTTGATGTAACCATGCTTCTCTTTCAGGCTTATTGTTTTGCCTGGTGTGGTGGTATGTATACAGAAATTGTTGCAGTCTATGATGACAGTGACAATGTTATTCAAGTCCCCATCAAAGATATGTTCCATTTAGCCAAGGAGCCTTGAAGTTGTGTGATGGAATCCTCAGACCATTGTCAGGTGAATACTGAGTACTGCTGAAATGATGTGCAAAGCATTGTCCAGTCTGCAGCTGTTATAATCACCAGAAACATCAAAGCTCCACAATACTTTACTTACTAATACCATTATAGAATTAGTATCCTCAGCTACAAGCTCTGTTGCATTCCACACAGCTGACTTGGTCAGTTTGATCAACAAAAGTGTACTAAATATCCATGAAAATGTGCAGAATAATGCTTACAATGTAAATAAAAGATTAGACGCTCATTGCTCTTTAAACACAGATGTGTTCAGAGCACGGATGTCTCCTATGATCTCATAAATGAACATGAGTCATCTGTTGTCCACAGCTGCTTTATACTGTATGCAAAGCTTCCATTTTAGTTCATTAATCTTTGCAGCATCTGAAGACAGCAGGACATGTTGATAAATCTGCAGCCTCTGACTGAAGGAATAGTGCATGCACAAAGCTGTCCACTGTGTTTACCCTCACTAAATGCATTACAAAGCAAATGCCGCTGTGTCACACTTTAATGTGAAAGTTTAGATACAGTACAATTACGGCACGCACAGAGTCAGTGCCCCCAAGACCTACCACTTTGCATTGGTTATTGTGCTTGGATAAATGTTTTTTTGGGGAATCAATATAAATGTCATTATATATTTACATAATTTAAATATAAATACACATTATAATTCATTATAATTGCTAAGCTTACAGTGAAAGTTGTTCTACAACAGCAGAGGGGTCATTTGAGGCTTTGAACAAATCAATATGTTGCCCTTTGCACAGCAATGTATCATGATCAATCATCACAGGACTTCCTTCTCTGGCTGCACAGAATGCTGTTAAAGCTGATTAAATGTTTGTCTATTCGGTGAAAAGAGCCAGATGCCAGCTCTATCTTGTCTCCTTCCAGTTCTGTTGAGTGTCTTTTTACTTTGACAAGAACTGTAGTTGCCTACTAAAACTTCGGTAAGCATGATAACACTGTTAATGCCCGCTGTCTGGAGGGTATTTGTATGAGACACCAGCTCGATTTTGATTTTGTTTTATTTTTCAGTCGTCATTCTGCCAATCATAGAGAGGGAAACATGGCGTGGTGACTCAAGGCGCTGGTAGATATAAAAGGCTCCTTCTAAAGATAAATAAAGCATAACAATTCATAAATTCATGTTATTCCCTGAATGTTTTGTGTAGAGGTAGAGGCATTTCCAGGGAAGGATGCAAATACCCAACAGGGCTGTGAAGATGCCTGCCTGTGAATACTGTGGTTCTGGGGTAAGCATAATTGTAACAGTCGCACATGCATTATTTTTTCCTATCTATATGCCCACCTATCCTATTATGGCTCTGATTGGTCGACAAGTCAAGAATCACAGCCTCTAATCAACCCAAGGCATCATGGGATTGTCAGTGGACAGTGTCAAGTGAGTTGAGATCCCTGATCCGCTGACACAACGAAAAAGTTAAAATAACAACCTGTGAGATGGATAACATAGCGTCACTGTTTGTCCTTGCAAATGGGGAAGTGAACCACCCCAGCAGACGGCCTAAAAAATGGGGAACGAAGGGACTTTTCATTCATGCCAGTAATGTTAAGCCTTTGGACATTTAAAAAATATATATGAGTATGGGAGTAATGCATAAAGATAAAAATGAGCTAAGCTAAAATGTAAATAATGATGATTCTGTGTTTAAACAAATGCAAAAATGAAATGTTGAAATGAGTGTAACCATAAGAAAAGATTGTGATTATAACTGAAGATTCTGACTGCTGGAGATTGTGAAATCATTGCAACAGCTAGTAGCTAAAGAAGTAATAATAACTAAATCATGCTGAGGGGTTGAGGAAGTGAAACTCGAGCAACCAGTCTGGAGAGAGGGTGAGAAGGGGATAAGTGAGGCAAACAGGAAACATCTGGAGGGACAAACAGAGAGGATGAAGATGAGGCACCCAAGTTCGAGACATGCTGAACGACAGACCTTCGGGAGCATTGGATCTAAGGACTTAGACACCAAACCACAGAGAGGGAAGATGAACAGCCCAACATCGCGAGAGAAGAATCCGGTGAGCCACGGCTGGCAAGAGGGAGCCGAGCCAAGATTAAGTTGTGGACCTTACTTTTATAACATCTCCTTTAGGGTGCAATCATAAGTTATAGTGTGTTCAACATCCAATGGTTCTAACAGGTTAATCTAGCCTACTGAAATGAACAGACCCTTAGGGCTCGCTGTACGAGCCATTAAAAAATGTCCTAGCAACCATACCAAGTGCACAGATCAATGAGAGGAGGGCTGCCGTGAACGCACGCGGCTAGTGTAGTATTTGGCCCACAGGGGCTATTCGGTCAGGTGCTATACTAGAGTAAGCAGGGTAGACGTGCGGATGAGTGCAGTTAGAAGCTAGGCGAATCTCCTTGCCACCAGCTTAAACAGTCCTCTAAACTGTCCCGATGGAGTTAGACCCACGGGCTTGAGGATCGGACCCGTTAGACGGATAGCTGGACCGGTACCACCTGGACAGAGGGATAACTCGGGATCTAACAACAGCAAACAACATGCAACATTTTCTTCTGATTACTTTTCACTGTCTGCTCACTCTGTTGCCCACATACTCGCTGCACACACACATTAAACACTGACCTACAGGTCAGTCCTACACACAACTGTCGGTTGTTTTCATTACTAACTGTCTTACAAGATTTAACCACAGTTACAAAAGACCCTCTGGAGTTCTCAGAGTTCTCATTTTTATGTTGTATCAATCAATTTCTCAATTTCTTATTATTCCTAATTATTCTTTGAATATACTCTGGCCAAACATCTAATACCTTAGAAAAAAAACTTGCTGACCCCTGCTGTAGGCTCAACATACTATCTTATTTTCAACATATCAACTTACCTCAGTCATAAAACTGAGAACCGCATGGACATCAGCAAAACTTAAAAATTGCAATGATGTCTCCGGTGGACAGTTCTATGATGAAGTGCATTCTGTCATCTGCTGACAGCACAGGAGCAAGAATAGCTTCTCTCAAATGTATTACAAGTCTTTTGTCTCATATAGGGTGTCTTGGATTTTTTTTCTGCCATGATGATGTCATACATGTTTTTGTCACATGGAACACTTTGGCAAGAGGTGCATGCAGTCGTGCACATTGGCGGATCTCAATCATCGACAGGTGAAAGGTAGTCTCTGATTCAGTAATACTCTGCCAACACTTGGCACATTGATGTTTTTTGATGACGGCCCGATGATGTGTGAAAACCACACTCGTGCTGTCTCATCCAAGTCATCCTAGAACAGTAAAACACACATATCTACAGATACAGGTTTTGCATTACACCCCTTGTGAGTTCAGCCCTGTTCACCCAACATTGTGTTGACAGACAACATGAATAAGAACATTTTATACCAAGTGGAAGTAGACCAAAGGCGATTCCTTACAACTGGATGATATAAAAGAGTCAAATGGAATGATCAGCCTTTCAGAACATCGCTTTGTTAGCGCCTTTGTGCACTTTGAAAGCAATCTGACACCTCAAATAAGCAACAATGGTCCTGCTATAGGTTCTTTGAAAGAAATATCAAATTCTTTTATTTTATTTTTTTTTATGTGTAATTGAAAAGGGCTGTGCTATTGATGTGGCAGTAGCTTACAGAAACAATCTTCAAGGTGACACAATGCATTCAGAACTCTACAGGCTGCATAGAGGAAGGACTAGTTCTTTATCCATCACATAAATGATGCTTTGAATTCCACATGGCATTGTTAAAAAACAACACATTGTGTGAGGAAAACATCCAAATATTACACTTCCTTTACACTTGGATGTTTCTGTAGCTTCTAGCAAACAAACCTGTACTTGTTGACCTTGCAGCTCAGAAACACCCTTTCAAACCCTCTCAGCTGATCAATGAGCCAGTAAAAACTTTTAGCCCTGGGCTAATTATCACTCTTGATTATAGTCAATGTATTGCACAATCTGAGCATTAATCAGTGTTGTTTATAGGCTAGGCCTACACAGTTCAACTCACTAATATTGAATGTGTCAGACATATCGCCAGTACCAGTTTGATGATCCATGCTGTACTTAGCAGCAGTATTGGATAGTTCAGTCTCCGGGGAGAATGTTTGGCAGCAGATATCTCTGAGGATCTTCTAACATGTGACATGTAGTCTTACTGTATGATGTCATGTGTGACCAATTCTGTTACTTGACCTACAACCATAGATTTTTTTCTCTTACTGAAGCTCACTGAGGCATTATTTATAATTGCCCTATGTCTATACAGGTTGTGATAATGAAAAGGAAAAGGGGGTGTGAAGTCATTAATCAGGAACAACATTGGAGGATTGTGACCCCTGGGAGAAGACTAGGTAAGGATGATTAAAAACAGGACTCTCCTGAAAAAATCTAGAAAGTTGGCAACTTTGACTTGGACACAGCGGTGCTTTGCGCTAAACCCTAACATCAGCAAGCCCACATACACACAATAACAATGCTAACATGCGGGTGAGCAAGTATAATGTCTACCATATTCACCATATTTTAATTTAGTGTATTAGCATGCTAATATTTGTTAATTTCCTAGCAAACACAGGCTGGGGACAACAGAAGAAGCTTTGGCCACTTGTATCCATGCCCTCATTTTTTCACTACCCAAAACTCTTGAACATAGGTTAGGGCTGGAACGGTCCAGTATAACGTCCACAGTACCAATCTGCCGGTCCATCTCATGCTCCACAACCACCACCACACTTTTGAACTATAATAAAATCATCCATATGACACTACAAAAACAACTATATGACAAAACAAATATTTGTTTATTAGAAAAACTTCGACTTTTTGCTAGTGATAGCCACTGGCTGTAGAATAAAGACACTGCCAGTTGTATTTGAATACTTAATGAAGGTATATGGCCAAGATGTCTTTAATTAATTCTTGTACTGGCAGTGCATGGGAGTAAACTAGTTTTCTCTTACAAACAACTTAATTGTGGAATAAATTCTTTTTTGTTTCTATATTGGATACAAGTAAGAACATGAATGTGCGATTATAGAACAAAACTCCAAACCTCAGTTTAGCACTGTAACATTTTTGAACCTTTACATGTACAGAGAAGTTTCACAGAGAGCAGGACTCTCTTCTTAAGGAACACCTGAACTATACTCACACTATAACAGCTCCACTGGAAGACAGAGCTTAAGGATCTCACTAATGGCACTCAGATTTATCCTGCTTCTTTGGCTCAATCCCTACACTGGCAGGATAGTTACACTGCCTAACAGCACCCCTTTCTGATGAGAGAATTGGGATGTGGGAAGTGTGGAAGTGAAAGTGCGTAAGATTTGAACTTCACGCTCACTGCTTCCTTTTTTCATTTTTTAACTACTTCTGTGTACAGGAAATTATTGGGCCCTGTCACTGTGTATGAAGGCGTTTTAGTCTTTAAGTGTGGCCATTTAGAATTAACAAATTGGCAAACACTGTTTGGCCATGCCTGACAGAATAGCACATTTATATTAAAGGACATTTTTATGATTTAACACCCTTATCAACAGGACTACATCATGTGTCCCTGAAATTAACTTTAGGGAAATGTCAGGATATGAATTAAGAGAAGTACTTGGTTAAGGTCAGGGAAACATTGTTGATTGCGTAAAATGACTAAATGAATCTCACCTTCTCCCTCTCTAAATTCAACCAGTCATGGCAGATGTCCGATTTCAACCATGAGCCAGGTTCTGCTTGAGGGTTTTGTCTCTTGTTTGTATTGTTGAGTCTTTGTGAATAATATTATAAAGAGTAAACCTGCTCTATATGGAAAGTTTCATGAAATAACTTATGATTTGGCGCTATATAAATAAAATGGAATTGTCACTTAGGCGCAAGCTAATGTTGTTTTGGGGCATTTTCTAAGACTGTCCTCCCGAGAACTATGACAGCATCACACTATCTACAACATGACCAGCCAAGACATCAGCACAAACCTTTATCATTTGCTCTTGAAGACATGTTCACAGGCCCTGGTACACTTGCCTTCACACTTTCACAACCAGTCATGCTCTTCACCGCAGACAAAGATTCCGTCACCACACTGTGGAAAGTGAGGAGGGAAATTGTTTGTCACTAACTACATGAAACATAGCTTACACAGTATTATTCACCCTGATGGGTTTTCTTCTCCTCTGTGAAGCGGATGTCTTTAATTTTCTCAGCCTGTCTCATCCATTACAGGGTGGAAATGGAATCGTGCAGGCGTTGATCTATTGTTACCACCCACACTCCCGCCCTCCCTCGTCACCTGCCTATGAAAAAGAAAAGCACAAAATTGCGTTGAAGACATTATCCCTGAAACAGAAATCACACTACAGTTTGTCTTTATGCAGGAGAAAAGCACACTACATGTGATTGTAAAGATGAACTCTCGTCCCTAATATATATCTGCAGGAAAAATATGGCCACACGTGAGTGTGTTTTGCCGAATGTGACAGAGTGTGTTTGTGATAGAAGTGCTAACAATGTGTCGCATTGCTCAGCAGACACCCACTCACATCCAGCCTCTCCATCCCTGACATTGTGTGAATGTGATTAAAACCGTTTCCTGGTAGATAGCTGCCTTCCCCAGTACCCTGCCTCCTGCACCCACTTGAATCTGAGTCTGTATGTAAGTATTTCCATACTATAGGTGGAGGTTCCTGGAACTTACCTACAGTACAGAACTCAGTGACTGTCTTTCCAAGCAGTTGGCATGTAGAGTTCATTATGAACCCTTAGCACACATAAAAGTCTGTGAAGTTTACACCTGACAGGTTACAAATGATCCCTGTTGGTTGATAAATCATTAACATTACAGACAAAGAACACATTCTTGTTTTATGTAAATGTATATAGGACATTTTTCTTGCCTTTCATCATTTAGGTAATTTCCATAGAGGTGTAAATATTAACCAATCACTCAGATTTATAGCTATAAAGAAAAACTTCTGAGGGTTTGTAACTAGCTATACACTTGTAAATATTCCATTGGGTTTTGGGTACAAAGATGACTATGTCTGCAGACAGACAAAAGGTAGAGACAGAGTTTAACAGGCTGTGAGTGTTGGCTTACTTTAGCTTTACTAATTACCCTAACATGATCAAACCATGTGTGATATTACCCCCAAAGAACGCGAATTACTTTCACAATGGCTACATTTATACACAGTCACATTTGCACACCAAAGTGACAGATCTTTGTGTGATACTAATTTCTTTGTTCTGGAAATATTCTCGCCTACAAAGAGATGTCAGGCTCCTAGGTCCTGGATGTGAGGTCGCAACGGCGATATTGTTTTGGTCCGTTCTACACACAACTTCACACCCCACCAGAAACATATCAGCAGAGAATTTTGCCCCCAATACTTCACTGTTAACTTGCTCAGATGTGTAATTTTTTATTGGTTTATTTACTTCTATCGTCTACCATGAGTAAGTAGGCTATGTAGTTAAACTGTTTCCCTTTGTCTGTATGTTATGATCAGCAGTTTGCACAGGATGAAATATAACTGGTTTGTCTAAGTCGTTTCTTTGTCTGACTTCTGGTCATCTCGATGTGCTCTGTGCTGCTTGGCGCGCCATCCGTCAAATGTAGAACATCTGCGTATTCTCCGTGGAGTTAAGAGCCACTTCTGGGACGCCTCTGAAATGCACTGCGGCACAGTCGGAATGCATCACACCCATGCCCTCTGGGATTGAGGCATTAATGTACACAATACTGCAACTCTTGACAAGTACAATTTAGAGTTTGCAACACAAGCAACAGTGTGTGATGGAAGTACATAAGTAACTAAGTGTAACAAACACCTACATCAGAATGCTGTTTCTTGATTTCAGCTTAGCTTTCAACACAAACTCTCACATTAAACCGATCAGCAAACTTTAACACTTTAACACTCTAGGCTTGAGTACCACATTCTGCAACTGGATATTGGACTTCTCAAAAAGTTGGTTGGACACAACTCCTCCACTCTAGTGTTGAACATCGAAGCCCCTCAGGACTGTGTGGTCAGCTGTACACCCACGCCTGCAAACCCTGACAAGGAGAGAACTCTTGTGAAGTTTGTGAACCATCATCGGTCGGATTACAAACAACGCTGAGAATTCATATGGGGAGGAAATCAATCTTTCAGAGTGGTATGATAGGAATGAGAGGAATGGTAATTTTAGGAGGAAGGAGGCAAAGACACACAAAGCTGTTTACATCAGGTGGAGCAGGTAAACAGTTTTAGATCATATATCACCATCATGGTTAAGAAATGGCAAAATTCTTATGTCGTGTTCTTGTTACCTTTTACAGAGGCACAACTGAAGCATCCTGACTGGACACATTGCAAATTGCCATCATTTGTACACCGCCCAGGACAGGAGGGCTCTGCAGCAGGTGGTTAAAGCCTCCCAAAAGTACTCATTCAGCAAGCATGGTCTATGAGTTGCTAGCAGAGATTTCACCTCTCATCTTTGATTTGTTTTGAAATTTTGGATAATTTGAACAGCAATTGAAATGAAACCATCTGAGAAGTTTAAAGTCGAACAAATAAAAAAGAGGATTATGGATCAGAACTTTCGTTAATCATCTCAGATTCAGTTGTGAACCACAGTTAACTAAACTAGCTCCATCTCGAGCAATAAAATGCTGCCTACGCATTGATGCAAGTATATCTTGTTGATAATATGTCTGCTATTTTTAAAGTCTCCAGAAAACCCAAATCCACTATAGCCTTCTGTATAATTTAGGTCTTATGTCGACAAAAGTAAGCATCTAAAAATGTATATTTGATCCAGATTCAAAATATTGTCATTATATCACATTATATTGGTTCTGAATTGGGCGTGGTTATGCTTGCTCATTTATTATGCAATTAATTCTGCTCTCTCTCTCTGCTCTCACTTATCTCATATGTCATCTGTCACTACATTTAGTGTATTAAATAAACTTATAAACTGTCAAGACAGAAAAAAATACAACCATACAGCTACTGAAATCAAGTTACCCAATTTAATTCTTTTATTAGTTGATTATTTGCCACGCTAACTTTCGCACACTTCCATTGAAATCACTCACCAAAAGGTCTTGGTTATATAGCAACCAAACCAGAGTTACTTCTTTTTGTCAAAGGCGTCTGCTTTGGTGGCTGTAAAGACAACATAAATACCAGCTTCTTGTTCCCATCAGAGAGGACTGTCTAACAGCAAAGTGAAGCAGTGAAAATACTCCAAAATATAGTGTACACTTAAACTGATAATGTTAAGTTATTGTAGTTATGAGGGAGATGCAAATCAAAACAGGATCTACCACATCTACAAAGTATTAAGAAAAGGCCTAAACAGCTAGAGGCTTTATTAAGGGAGTATTTTTAAATTGTGATCTGAGTACTTCTTCCTGACTCATCTCTAAAGGTGACCAGACCCTGTCAGGGCCCCTCAGCTGTTGAACTCTGGGCTATTGTGCAGAAATTGCTGAAGTCAAAGGTCAATGGTGAGGTCAGGAAGGAATAAAGTGTTTCGGAGCCTCTGATGTCTTATTCTGTATTATTTATTGACGCTTGATCAAGGAGAATTAGAGACACTCTCAAAGTACATCAGAAGTGCCTGAGTCGGTTTCACATTCTGCCAAACTCATGCTGGTGGATAAACTTTAAACCCCAAGATCACACCACAAATACTACACGCCCCAGAATTAGTCAAAGAGAATGTCTTTACCCATGGAGGTGTTATTGTCAGCATATTCTAGTCTGGAGACACAGATGTCTGTTTACACAGATTGGAACGTCAACGGCAGCTATCTATTATGACTAGGAAGGCAGCAACAGGCCTCTTCGACCCTGGCCACCACAGTGTTGAGATATGGTGGCACCTAGTCAAAGCCAAACAATTAATACTGCTGAGGACCTCAAGGCCCACACGTGACCTTGTGTAACCTAAGGATAGAAAATTCCATAACACCAGCCTGATTAGCAAACTTATTTTAATGTGTGATGAAGATTAAAGTATTCATGCTATGTTCGTTTGTCTTGTTTTTTTTGCTGACCACAGCCTGACTTTAGTCTCTCAGTCAATAATAACTAACACAGTCAATGAGGAACTCATTTGATGCACACACTGTATGTTTAAACACTCACATTACTGCCAGTAGTGAAGGAATGCCTAATGATGCACCTTTTTAACAAGTGCTGGTTGTGCCATCTTGGCGGGTCCCCTCGGGTTTAGCTTGTCTTCACACCTAAACAACTTGCACTCTTAAAAGTCAACCGTAGTTTTACCTCAGGGCCTATTTCACCAACTGTTCTTCCATATTTATGAGGTGTAAAAACAAGAAGTCTCAGTCTGAGCCATGAAACAAAGTTCTAAAGTACACGGCTGCCAACCAAGCCGGGTTACTCAAGAGCTTCTGACGCAGATCTCTAGCTGCAGGGCACGTTTCGCAGCACTCCGTGACATTATCTGACTCTGAAGTGTCTGATGTTGGAAAGAGTTGAATACATCTCCTAGCAGGGCTGTTTGTTATGTATGTGTGGGTCAGGAGGTAGCTGGGCTTGCTGTAATCTGAAAGCAGAAACCAAGCAGGAATCCCACAGACACACTTTGCTTCTCACTTAGTCAACAAACTATCATCTTTCCGCGATGCCTCAAAGCACACACACTCTCTTTTACACATATACACACACATACACGCACATATTAATAGACAAATCCTTGTGTGTATGAGAAATAATGTTTATGTTTTATGTGTGTGTTTCCTTACAAAACATCATAACTTACAGTACATCATGCTGAACCTATTAATACTCTTTACTGTATGTGGAATAATGTCAGGCTAATGGTTATAACTGCCTCACTGAGATCACTATTCTCCTTTGCAGCAGTGTCTTAAACCAAGATAGCAGCAGCATGCAACTTAGTTACAAAATGGGACATTGTGACTTTAATATAAACAACTAAAATCAAGTATAAAGAAAGTTATCATGGCAGGTTTTGGTTTTGTTTTTTGTTGGCTGTACATACATGAGACCTGGCGAACTCATGGTAATGACAAAACTCAGGGAGGCTTTTAACATTCACAACACCCAGCTGATATGTGCCGAATAAAAGGTCCAGCATGACATGTTCATCTCGCAAAACAATTCGACCTGGCTCAATTTTTCAGCAAGACGCTGCATTTGCCCAGAGGTGTTCATAGGCACTTTTTTTTCTTTGAGTTATACTAGCTCATAAACTGTACCAAATATTTTCCCCCTTCAGTGCAGACCATAGGAATAGAAACGCAAAGATGCAGTGGCGCCATCTCAGGTTGAACATTTTGGAAGGTGTCATGTTGTGAGACTGCTCCAAGTTCAGGCTGTGTTTGGTGCTTATCACTGTGCAGTTTGAACTTGTCTTAGTAAAAGAAACTGATTAAAAAGTTTTCTGGTGACAATTGGAGATTTTTCAATGGCAATATAATTTATTAAGGTACAGCGATGTGTTGGTCCGTGATCTTTTCCTGATTCTTTCAGCTGAAGCTCAGATGAGGGTTGAATCATCGTAAATTGAAAGCTTGGCTTAGGCTCAGCTCTTTCTTCACCATGACAAAATCTGTAACACTACATATTTACAATTTCTGTATTCATTTACTACAAAGTTTATTAAAGAGATAAACATTCCTGCAGGGACACACATATTTTACCCTTTAGTACGGTTCATTTGTCCCCAAACCGAATAAAAATAGTTTTAATGCTTTCCCACAAGAAAATGTCCCTATTTAACACATTTGTCCCTGAAAGGCTTCCTGCACTGTAACATTACACCTTGAACCTTAAGTCATAAAAGCCTACTTCCATATTCAAAGAACATGAATACATAAATTTAAATGAACATGCATAGAAACTCTGCTGCTCTTTGCTGTCAAAAGAGTAATAGGAGCTAATTGGTATTTTTAATGACACACTGTAGTCAGATACCAGCAATACAATAAGGACTATGGATGATCGAGTCATGAACATGAAATCACTATGGACTGAGAGGTAACTAATTTATTAGTTCAGTTTAATCGTCATGTAATCATACAGGTACGATCATCCAGTTTGTTCAATTAAAAGTTGTGAATAATCAGTAAATAAATAAGAAATGCATTTTAAGGTGCAATCTTAAGCAGTGTCATCATTTAGCATCCTAGTGGACGAGCTTTTCCTGAACCTCTCACTGCTGTTCCGCTGTATCCAGAACCTTCTTCCTGATCATAGCAGGGAGAAAAAAGGTTATCCAGGTGGTTGGGATCCTTAAAGATCCTCCTAGCCTTATTTTTGCAACGTTTGCTACACATGTTTTTGAGGCAGGGAGAGCACCATCTTTTGCACATTCAGCTGAATGAACCTCTCTTTGCAGGGCCTTGTGGTCTTTCTGTACGAGACAGCGACTCCTCATCAGGAAGCTCTCAACACTGCATGAGTAGATTCTGAGGGGATATCTGGAATTTCAAACATGCCATATGATTATATGTAACAAATCATTTGAATTGAATTGAACATTTGCATAAAGATGACGAAATAGTTCCCCTGAATTTCTCATTTGCGTTGCTGTGACTGCTTTGCTTCACTCACTTTTTAATCACGCTGAAGTCCGTGGAGACACCAGCTCAACATGTCTCAGTTTCAACCCATTTTTCATTTCTGATCTTTTTGGTAAATTCATAGTAAACTGGTTACATGCAAATGTGTTTCCATGGTTACCACATAGTTTTATATAGATCCCATAGGAGATCAGGCCTCTGACAGTTTCTACTCTCTTGCAGTTCTCTGGTTGGTCCACTTTGCAGAAAAAGTGGGAGAGAAAGACTCTCCCACTCAAGCGATCTTGATTTGGTTGCTTGGTCTGCATTAGACTTCATTTTTTAGCTTTTACATCTCTATCCATTCCCATAAGCGCGACTTGTGTTTTCTGCTGCTGTGCTGTCACTCAAATGTGTTGTATTATATTAAACTAAAGGGACAACCTTTGTGGCTGTGCAGTGCCAAAAACTGCAGTTCCTCAAACGTTTACGTCCACTTGAGGCTGGCTCCAAAATGAGTCAGTCTCCATAAGTCCCTATGTTAAAATGTCCAACTTCACAGCAGAAATACACATTTACAGCCTGGTATAGTGCATTTTTTATAGAGTCAGCTTTTACACATGATAGCGTGCTTTTTATAGTACTTGGCAATGCAGTGGTTGTTAATGTAATCTGTGCAATGAGTTAGTTGTTGTGCTCGCCTGTCTGAACAACATTTTGTAAGTCTTGTGTTCTGCGAAGTCCTCCATAATCTGCTCTGTGGTAAACTCCGCTGCTCGCTCATTCTCAAAGCATTATTTAAGCAGTCCTCACAGCCTCTGCTCCTCGAATTTTTTAAATGTTTTTAGCTGAATGAGGCTCTGCACTCACAGTGACAAAAACAGTAGAAAGACTTCACTTAGTTACAGTAAAGCTGCCTTCACATGATAAGAGATTTGCTTTCAGCTCACCACAAAGTGGGACAACAAAAATACATTCTTTGTCAAAAAACAAACCAAAATACAGTATTTTCATGTAACAGTGTGATTTACTGTTCCTAAGCTAATTTTCACTGTTCTGCAACTCTTTATATAACTATGCTTGTGATATGAAGCATTTCCAATGCCACTGTGTATATCTGGTATAGTTACTATTATGGAATTTTCTATCCTTAGGTCACACAGGTCACGTGGTCACAGGCCTTGAGGTCCTTGGCTGTATTAGTTGTTTGGCTTTGGTTGAGAACAGTAGGTGCCAGTCTATCTCAACACTGTGGTGGCCAGGGTCAAAGAGACCTATTGCTGCCTCCCTAGTCATAATAGATAGCTTGTTGTTGACGTTCCAGTCTGCGGAAACAGACATCTGTGTCTCCAGTCTAGAATATGCTGACAATAACACCTCCATGGGTAAAGACATTCTCTTTGACTAATTCTGGCCATGTAGTATTTGTGGTGTTATCTTGGGGTTTAAAGTCTATTCACCAGCATGAGTTTGGCAGAATGTGAAACCGACCCAGGCACTTCTGATGAGTGTCTCTAATTCTCCTTGGCCAAGCATCAATAAATAATACAGCATAAGACATCAGAGGCTGCTGAACACTTTCTTCCTACCTGATCTCACCATTGACCTTTGACTTCAGCAGTTTCTCCACAACAGTTACGTACACGTTAGTTTCCCCATCTGACTGCTGACATTTCTCCATGGATTACCTTCACCTGGCTTGTTTTCTCTGTTGTGTTGTAACACTGAGTTTGGGGAAAAGTTCAATTCCCTTCATTCACTGCTCTCTATCTCGCCTGCTTGCATGTGTTGTTGTGACGCTCACATATCACATACAGCTGTTATCTCATTGGTTGCGCTTTGAAAGGTCAGTACCAATAGAGGTTGAAATGATTTGAACGCTTCTGAGTGGAGTGCACCTCCGAGGGTCGTGCTTTGGCTATTTGTGCGTCACTGCTATCCCTGTAGGAAAACAATGGCACTGCCAGCACAGAGTGGATTTACAGCTGATCATTTGTAACTGCCTTTATGGGATATGGGTTTAACATTCAGGATAACTAGCTTAAATAAAAAGCTTCATGGTTCAGGTCGATGATAGTACAGTACAGTGTAGGTCATGGGTTTTCAGCATGAACTGAGATGGGCTGGACACACAGCCTTAGGGTGCTCCAGTGTTGAGCATTAGAGTGAAGGATGTGTGACGGCCAATCCAAGCTGTCTGTGGTTGGTTTCTGAGTGTGATACTGCCAAGGGCTTGGCTGTGAAATTAATCCTTTACAAAAGTGCCAAAAACTACAATTCCTCGAACGGCCACTTAAGGGTGGCTACAAAACGAGTCAGTCTCCAGAAGCCCTCATATTAAAATGTCCAAAAGCACGTATAAACATGTTTACAGCCTGGTATAACAACTTTGCCCTCTATAGATTATTTTCCCGTTCATAACAACTGTATGGAGGGTGAATTTTTATAGAACTCACCTGTTATATTCAGGCTTAAAGTTATGAAAAATTAACAGCATGCCTGCTTTGATTGGCAGGTGGGGTTTGTCACAGGTGGTTTATTTGAGCAACTAGGCTTCATTCAGCCCGCCTCAGCTCCACTTATGGTCCATGTCTTCGTCGCTCATTCTTGGATTAACCAGGAGGTGGTGGAGGCGGGACTGCCAAGATGGAGACAAACATTGCCATCACACTGAGCTTCACAACAGCTCTCCAGAAGCCTGTGGGTTTACGTCATGAAAACTTTGTCTGTGTTTTAGATATTCTGTGGGTACTACACCAGTTTCATGAGGGTGTTAGACGCTCAGTCATATTTTTAAGATGTGTACGGGCAGGTAGAGGGTTGTGGAGATGGCATCCTCTGTGGATCTGTTGTCTTGGAATGCAAACTGGTTAGGGTCCAAGCTGCCTGGCATGTTGACTGTGATGTGCTTTTTCGTTACAGGGATGACAGTGGCCATCTTGAAGCAGGTGGAAACCGTCGCCTGTGACAGATGTTAATGCTGTCAGTAATGATGTTGGTAGGCCTGCACATCTCTTGTACGGAATTCGATCTGTTCTGTACCCATATGTCTGACATTTTCTCAGATGAACCACAACAATGTTTTGCATCACAGTAACCATCTGATCTGTCATAGATCCATAGAACATTTTCTTTATTTGTGGCTGACTCAACCTATATTACAGTGTGCTGAGGATACAAAATGTTGAACCGGTAACTTTCTAACCGAACCTCCCAAGTTAGAATATTTAGAGATTTAGATTGACTCAATGGAAATTGGACTCTGGGCTGACTAACAGTGCCATATGGACTTGACAGATGTAGGTGCCATCACCAAAGGACATTATGAGCTATTTATATGTTACCCGCTCGCTCTCTAATTCACTCTAAGCTTCGGCCTATGGGCTGTGTAGTCTGAGCTTTAGCAGAGAGAACATGAAGGAGAAAAATCCACTCAGGTAAAATATTCATCATAAGACTTGCATCTAATAGAGGGAGCTGGAAGACTGCAGCACGTGGCCAGACAACGGCTTAAAAAACTGGAATAATATTTGTTAAGATCAAAGTGACACAAGCCAAATTATAATTGATGACACTAAAGGCGGTGACATTGCTCTGCTTAATGATCAAAGACAGACTAACAAGCAGCGCAATCAGTCAGGACCGGCTGCCACGCAAAGCTGTTCCAGCAGCCTGGGCTGAGGCGATACAGGGTGGGAGCCAGCATTCAGGGGCCCGTACAGAGACGCAGAAATTCAGGCTCTCCATTTAAAAAGGCACCAGCAGAAGATAAAAGGCCTGGCTCACAAGAGAGCTTTGAATGTAGACAGAGATAGCCTCCATGGTCATGCTAATTTTCTGCTACATAAGAGATAAAATGAAACTTTACAGATCCACGTAGGGCTGGAGGATATGGAAAAAATACCACCATAATATCTTTCATATTCATCAATAGCGATATTTATCACAATATATAATTTGATAATGCTGCCACTTTGAGTATCTGTTATTAGATCAACCTATAGTTTATTAAAATGGAAAATAGAATTACATAATGCAAATATTTTACTGCAAATATGGTTTGGTTTACAATAAATATATATTCTATCAACAAATATATAACACAGAATAATTGTATATATATATATAGGGCAATTTTTCTGTGTGTGTGTGTATGTATATATATATATATATATATATATATATATATATATATATATATATATATATATATATATATATATATATATATATATATATATATATATATATATATATATATATATATATATATACCCAGCAATTCCCATGAGCAAGCACTTGCCGACGGTAGCAAGGAAAAACTTCCTTTAAGAGGCAGAAACCTCAAGCAGACTAAACATAGCGTTAATGATAGTATATGTGGTGGACATCAAGCAGGACTACAGCAGCACGCTTGACCTATCACTGATCTAGGTGTAGCCATGATCAATAAGAACCTCCAGGATGAGAAAGCAGAAAAACTCTTGCACAAAGGGACGTGAGTGTGTACAGATGGTGAGGGGGTCTGCCTCCAGAACTCAAATTGGGAGCTTGTTGCACAGGAGCAGCTTGATAGCTGAAGGCTCTGGCTCCCATTCTACCTCTAGAGACTACAGGAACCACAAGGAACCCTGCTTTCTGAGAGCGCAGTGTTTTAGTGGGGGTAATGGGGTACTATGAGTTCTTATATATACAGTATATATATAGAGAGAGGATTGTTATGGCAAGCTCCATATGCAGTAAAACAAAGTGGATATGGGTGATAATAGTCAGAAAGATAGTGCAGGCAGAGGGGGTGAAGTTTGTGTTTTGCTTGTTAAACAGGTGTTAGATAAGTTGATCCCTTTTTATTGCATGTATGGATAATTAATGTTGTCATTGCTCCAGCAAAAGAAAAGTAAAGTACTTTTTATTCCCTCGGCTTCAGAGCTCTGCTCTGAAGTTACACTGCAGTCCACCCTGTCTGTGGAGGAGCTCAGCCCAGAAGGCAGCGACACAGAAAGACAGGCAGAGAGGCAAAGGTCACTTTCTCTCAGTTCCACTCTTTTTTTTCTCTTTCTCAGAGGAAATCCACTTTCACATCCACTTTCTTCACTGTTAGCGTTAGGTCAAACAATGCTTTGTGGTAGGTGATGAGGTGCATACTCTGACATAAAAGCAAAAAACTGCAGACTATTTGCTGTTAGGTCTATCCATATCGAAGAAGAAGCATCAAAAGTTTATTGTTATTGATTCAAAGACCATATGGAGAAAGTTTTATTGGCCAGTCCTAGATCCATGTCCGGAAGATATCTGCAGCAAATATGATGTGAGAAAAAAATAACAGTGAACACATGTACCCAATAATTGGACTGCATGAGTGAGTAACACAGGGAACTTAATGTGCAATAGTTAAATAGAGAAAGCATTGCAAGTCCTCTTAGCTAAACAACTAAATAGGATGAATGAATGGATGGATGACCATGACATTTTATAATATCGTTCACAAGATGGTTTGGAGAACTCACTTTTGTCCTACACAGACGTTCATGCTCCCCTCAGGATGAACTGAACAATCAAGTGACATCATCAGGATATTATTATTTGATTTGTGCAATACTTAAATTTATGACCAAATGCCTGCTCAACTACTGACTTTCCATCAACCTCAGCTTTATCTGCTTCTGGTTTTGTGCTGTCTCGTTAATTTGATTACTTGATATTTTTATACTAATGACTTCTGTCTTATAACTGTCTGCTGACTTATTGTGTGAAACAACTATCTGAAAAAACCTTAGTGTGGGCACAGATGGGATCAGATTTTACCTCAGACACTTGATTTTTCACATTATGGTGCATTTTAATGCACTGATTTTCAAGTCCTCTGCTTTGCTTACATGAATATAAAGGGAAGAAGAGGACAGTTGCATCAGTGATTAATAAATCAGATCATGGTCACATGCAAAATGTTTGTTCTTTCAAAATAACTCCACTCTCTATCCTCTGTTCTGGTGCAATGACATGCGGTCCCTAGCTGAATGTTGCTTCAGGTCAGGTCAGAACAGACTCTATGGCAAATTGTACAGCCTTGAAGCCACTCACTCCCACTGACAGGCCTGATCCACTTGCGGTCTGTCTGCCATTCAGGTCGGCATGTGGACAGCTTCTTTCTTTCTTTTTTTTAGGTGGACTAGAGCTGAATGTATTTGCTGACATTCAGTGACCAAGGCATTCTAGGTGCCACTCTCATTCATGGTTTCTCATGTCATTTCAAGCATCACACCCAGATAGATTAAGTAAGGATGTCCCTGTCAGATCTGATTGATTTCAGTGAGTTCAATGTAATTGTTGCTGATGATGAAAGTTCTTACAGTACATGGGTATAATAATAATAATAATAATAATAATAATAATAATAATAATAATAATAATAATAATAATAATAATAATAATAATAATAATAATAATAATTCTTGATTTGCTTTGATACTATTGGTGATATCATGCGCCTGAGCATGTGCCTCCCATTTGCATTTCATTGAGAAGAAAACTACTGTGCGTGCTGCGTGACCCATTTAAACAGTCACCTCGTAACAGACAACATGACAAAGACAACCAGATCTGCAGCAGCTCAAACCCAGCATTCCCCACATGAACACTTTTCCCAGTTCAGCTGGTGACATACCGCCACAAGCCAGTGGCCACTAGGGCCACAGTGAGGGCTACCATATGCTGCACAGCGGGGTCATCTGAGAGCTGCAGATCCTGGCTCAGTATCAGGCTTAATTACCACCACAGCAGTGTCAGCCAGTAAGGAGGGCAAGACTCTGCAGCAACAGTTCTGCCAGAGACGGGCAGCTCTGAATTTACTCAGCTGAATCTTTAACATCAAACACCTCTATTCTGTTTCACGGACTCCAAACTTTTATTCAGCCTCGAAAACATGCAATTGTGATGTCTGCAAGAAGCCTGGAGTTTGACTTGTTGAAGAGAGTTGGAGAACAGAAGTTGGAGAACAGAAAGAGTTTCCCAAAGAGGGTTTCTGTTAGAGAGAATTAGGTTAATATCACTCAGCCATTGATTTCCTCAGGACGCTTGTTATCAATGTTTAAAGAGTGTTTTAAAAGCAGAAGTCATCTTAATGTTTAAAAAGGCTAGAAACTAGACTGCTCAGCACAGCTCACATAGCTCCCTGCAGAAAGGAAGCAAGAAATCTTCTTCATGCAAGAAAAACTATCCCAGTAAATGTAATGTTTTATTCAGTGCTGCTTCCCTTCATCATCCTCAGCCCCTCCCTTACCCACAAAAATCTGAATCTACCCCAACAAACTGAAATGTACCATCATGACAGTCTGAGCTTCCACTGCACTTTTGACATTCTGTTGATTTTTCATGTTGACGCAAAGTGCGTGCTGCTGTGTCGAGCTGTGAGTGTATTTGTATGCAGCCCTGAGATGCTTTGATCAACGTAGAGGCTCTGGCTGAGGGAGGGGTGGGGGCGAGGGTCAGATTTACATTCTGGCTTGTGGACAGACGGAATTTTAACTGCAGAGTCAAAAGGGCATGTTCAGTGTCAGAAATTAAGCTGAAGCAGCGTCAGCATATGAAGGAAGTTAGACATGACGCAGATCATTTAAAATACAAAACTTGAAAAAAAAAACTATTGGAGTCAGATTTTTGGCTATAAGTTTGATGAATATCAGCAGATACCAATCACAATTCATACTATCATGCATATAGATAACCACAGAGGGCTTTGCCATTGGTCCTTCAGACTGTGAATGTGTTTTGTGTGTCTTGCATGTCCTTAGTTGGGCAGAACTGAGGTCCCATTGCACAAACTGGGAACACCTGGCCAGTGCTACTTATGGAGGAAATTCCAGTGGGATGATAAACAAAGTTACTCCAATAATGTCTTTGTTGGTGATTTATTCAACAGACTAAGAATAAAATGAGGTTAAGAAGACAATATGAAGATACACTTTATAAGAACACCACTACAAGAATATCATATAAAGAATAACACATAGAGGATATCAAGTTATAAGTGTTTCACCTAAAAGGTCAGAGATCCTTACACACAATGATTCAGAGTCTAACAAAAAGTGAGAGAAAGAAACATGTTTATCCATGGAATGACCAGGGACCTCCCTACTTGATAATGAGATCAGTTCCAGTCGTCTTGAAATAAGAGTCCTCCTAAATGAGGAACTGGACTGTTATTTTGTTGCTATAGGTAATCAGAAACAGTAATTTACATCAGACATACAGTATCCATCCAACAGTAAACAATGGAAAGAGCCTCAGATAATCATCACTTTTGACAAAGCCAACAATAGTTAAATATAGTATCAGTCATATGGTATGAGGCTGCTGCATAATTTGCTCTTTGCACAGCAAAAACTGTTAACAGATTAGTGCAGGAAAATATATTCTTGCCCTCTGGCGCTCTATGCTGCTATTTGTTTAGTCCATAAGAAGGTGTCTGGGAAAAGTCTGTCACCACATTATCCATGCTGAATGTTTGATGGGAAAATAACTTGTGATGACATTGTTGGATTGGTCTTTTATGTGAAAAAGCACTGAACAGAGATATGACATATGTAGTAGTGTATTTAGAAAAGGGGTGTTCAGAATGAGTTGGACAAGAGTCGTTTAATGAAGGTAGTGCTTCCTCTTATTGCCAACAATGTCTCTAGAACATGAGATATGGCTTAAAATTATGCATAATAAACAGTGTGGCTGCTTTGACTGACATGTGGGTGTCATTACAGATGGTTTATTTGAGCACCCAGACATCATTTGGCCAGTCTTTGGTCTGCAGATGATCAAAGTTTTTTGCCAAAGTAAGACACACAACATGGCGGCAGCCAGCGCTCCATATTTTAAGCTTCACAATGGCACTTTGGAAACCTATAGGTGACCTCCATTCTTTACACTGTCATTGGGCACAACACATGATCTGAGGACAAAGATGATGCAAAAAACACCTCAAGGTGATTCAAAACAAATGAGAGAGAAGTGATCAAGAATTTTGTTCACAGTCTGACCCTGTACGTGTCTCAGTATTTACAGCATCCCCTCTTAGAAAATAGTTCCAGTGTCCTTTGTTCTGAGTTCACTGCTACTTGTTGCTGTAAGTGCACCATGGGCTGCTATATAAATAAATGATGATGCCTTTTTTATTTCACTTCACCTATTTGAGGTGGTATACCTAGTAGAACAATAGATTCAGAAAAATCTACGTGATCAAATAAGCAACTACATTTTATTATCAGCTACCATTGAATAGGGTAGCTGATAATAATATAATATTTTTTTTAGAATATGCTAATAACTGACTAACATTATATATTAAGGTATAGTGTTTATAGAGTTTATGTTTTACAATCAGTCTGCATGTTAATGTAGACACAATGTGTGACTAACAGTAATAAATACACAGTATCAGTAAAACCTGAACACTTTTATAACCTTTTGGAGCTTAGTTCTTAGTTCTAGGTAAAAGTGTTGTGTTTACAGTACTTTTCTTTTTCCTTTCCTTCATGTTAGTGCCCTGATTTCCAAACTAGGAACTCTCCTGGCTGGTTATCTGAGTAATAAGACTATGTGGCGAAGGGAAGGGGCTCTGTTCTGACTATTTTGTTCAAAACACATCCGTACACAGCTATGAATTACTATGAGGACCTGAAACCATTTGGGGTTTTGCTTAAAACTTTTCTATTTTCCGTGGTGCTGCCTAAGGAGTACACCAGATGATAAGCACTGGGTGAACCAGCCTGTATACGTTTTGAGCTCACACTTGGAACACAGGAACTGATTAATTTCCCTCAGTGGAAGGAATACAGATGAAACTGCATAGATACTGCGTGTGACCTACAATGAAGTAACTTACAAGGCTGCTTTTTGGCCAAACACAGCACATTGTTTTCATATGAGGAGGCCACACTATATATTAGAATTTTGTCATTGAATAATAACGTTTTTGATAGACCTGGGGCCTGTTTTGATTCCATATGTAGTTAATTTTACACTTGTAACTGATTTTTTTTTTTTTTACAGTACATGTGCAGTTCACAGACATTGCTGCAATGCACAATGAAATGCACAAAGGAAATGGAGAAGCTGTGAAATAATGTATATAAAATATGAATTGTCTGGTGGCCTAGTGGTTAGGATGCAATCCTATACTGTACATAGGAATATCACCTCTGCTTTGATTCCACCGGGGGGAACTTTTCTCTTCCCTCATTTTGTGACACCTCTCTATTGTCCAACCCCCAAAAAGTTAGTGAATGCCCATCAGGTTAAATTGTTTGGGGTTTATTTGGCATATTTTGCTGCATCATTAGAGTACAAGAGGATGCTTGAGCTAGAATCGACCATAGTCCATCTCAGCACACAATGAAACTTTACTTTTGTTAATTTTACTTTTGCCTGAGAAGGGAATCTTACAGAGGTCAATTGTCATGAAAATATAAAAATTAGTAATTGTCCATCCATATGTTTGATGCAAAATGAAGAAGTTTTTATTCGTTGATAAAGCCTATTGCAGAGACTATTTATTATATTTATCATGGCATACACAGTTTATGTTGTAACAAAGATGATTATCGCTTCAGCTGATGTCTGTCTCTAGTATGTCTAAATGGATGGATTTTCTGCAACATTTATTTTAAATAATCATGTTATATATAATGTTATGATAGATAGCGATCAGCAGAACAAGCTTATAGTTTTAATACTTATGATTTGGCCCAAATATCCTGTATGTCATGTGATCATTTATGTGTGCTGTGTACTGTAAATAAATAAAATAAAAAATCGTCATAGTATCCGCGATATCACCCATAAGTTTTTGGCTTTTTTACATTGGTTGCTTAGTTAGAACTGATGTTTGTGCAGTCAAAGTGATTGGTATGTAATGCTGACTTCAACATGTGCATGTTTTCTGCTGTGACTTTTAAGTGTTCCATCCTTTACCTGAAACAAAACTGTTCTAAATGTCGTGATCCTTGCTTATTGTGTTGTGTTTTATATTCTGAATGTATAAACAGGTGATTTATCATCTGTAACATCATGTATAGATTAAACAAATTAATCTATAGATGAAGATGATAAATCACTCTGATTCGCTGGAACTGTATCTTTGCATCTTTGCTTTCTAAAGAAGTGTTTTGTATGACGATGTTCCTCTGAGCTTACTTAACACCATTATCACATTCTACAGTTGGTCCTTGATTAGGCATTTCAGTGTGATACTGTGTGAAGCTGTACGTCACTTCAATGTACACTCTGGTTTTAGTTATTTCGGTCGTCTCAGACTGAGTCAAGAACTGTAGCAGCATTTCTTTGAGCTCTGTTTACAGGAACAAATATTTCCATCATTTGTGCAGACATTCATTATTTCTGACTGCTGAGTACATGGAAAACTGATTTGCTGAAAAGTGCCTTGTGTTGCTTTGAAAACTGGCAACCAAGAGCTGTCATCAACCAGCCTTAGCTACAACATAACTACCTATTTAACAGGAAAGCTTTTTATAAAAACGAAATGTATTTTTTTATGTGGTAAAAGCATTTCACATCCATAGTGAATAAACAAAGAAACCATTCTTGCAGCAGCCTTACGGCACATAGTAAGTTATGATAATAATAAGTTACACCCCAGTGTTCTGAAATTCCATTGTACTCAAAATGTATGCACTGAAGAAAAAAAACAATTCTTCATACTTATATTTTTAGTGGTCTTATATTTTAAAATGGCTAACTTATGTATCTTACATTGCATGACTTCTCTTACTTACACTATATTTATCTTCATCATTTAATTCATTGATATTGTTTTTGAAAAGAGAGCGTGGATGACACGATGGCAAACAGCCCCAGGCTGGACTCAAACTTGTTCTACTGTGGTAAGGACTTTTGGCCCATGGTACAGTACAAGCTTCTGGGATGATTTCAGTGATCTGAAAATATTTGAAAAAGTTCAGTATAAAACGCTGTCGGTGACTTGATGTCTTAACTTGTGACTTAATGTCTTAAGAATCCGTCTTCCGAGTTTAAAAGCAACGTATGAAATAAATTCTACATCTCATTTTCTTCTTAAACCATGTTCAGTCAGAGTGATGTATTATGCTCAGACCTTTGTAACTGACTTTCAGCTATATTTGGTATTATAATTGTAATGATGTCTGAAAGTAATGAGATTATGCTCTGTTGGACTAATTTAATCTCATGTTAGTGATTGCATTAGTAAGCAGGTAATTAATAACGTCTAACAGATTTAGCGGAGCCTGATGCTTCATAGGAAAGCATTTAAACTGATAGCAGCTCTGCGTCTGTGTCTGTGGCGCCGCACTGACGCCTGGTTGAAAATAAGATTGATTTAAAAAGCCTCCAAATATCATTGGAAACATTACTACAGCGACTCTGCATGACTCTGTAAAATGACGTAAAATAATATTAAGGTATTTTTGGCTAAGAGAGGGACTGAAGATGAATCAGAATGGAAATGATTGGTGAGGATTAATGAATCATTCATGAGCATGAGATGGGCCCAAAGCTTAAGACAAAGTTAGACGACACCCCCATCCTCACCCCATTTTTGCAGCATGGCATGGCAGCAATACAAAGTGTGTGATTTTTCTATAATTGGCTGCCTCTGTTTTTCATCTGGTTAACAGTCCCAGTGGGAGGCCAGCTCTGATCATCCACACTGTGCCACACTCACTCTCACCTCACCTCCCCCATTCTCTCTGACCTCCCTCCAGCCTCTTTTTCTTTCTTTCTTTTCTCACTTATTGCTTCTGTTCTTTCTTCTTCCCTCCCTCGGCACCGTACACTTGTCTTTGCTTGGCAGAACAAGAATCCCCCGCCTCCCACCCGTCTGGGCCATAACTTAACAACACTGCGTGGAGACGGTTTGGAATTCTAAATGAAGAATCTTAAATACAATTTTAATCTTCATATGTGGAAAAAGTAGCAATTGCTAGTGTAGGTCCTACAATATAAATCCTAATCAATACAAAACTGTCCAAAATGTTCATGTTTCATACGTGCATACACGTTGTTAGATCCCGAGTTAACCCCTGTCCAGGTGGTACCGGTCCAGCTATCCGTCTAACGGGTCCGATCCTCAAGCCCGTGGGTCTAACTCCATCGGGACAGTTTAGAGGATTGTTTAAGCTGGTGGAAAGGAGATTCGCCTAGCTTTTAACTGCACTCATCCGCACGTCTACCCTGCTTACTCTAGTATAGCACCTGACCGAATAGCCCCTGTGGGCCAAATACTACACTAGCCGCGTGCGTTCACGGCAGCTCTCCTCTCATTGATCTGTGCACTTGGTATGGTTGCTAGGATATTTTTTGATGGCTCGTACAGCGAGCCCTAAGGGTCTGTTAATTTCAGTAGGCTAGAGTAACCTGTTAGAACCATTGGATGTTGAACACACTATAGCTTACGATTACGCCCTATAGGAGATATTATAAAAGTGAGGTCCACAACCTAATCTTTAACTGCAGTGGATATATTTGCTGCAAAGTTTAGCAAGGGCGAGCGTACAGTTTAATTTATTCAAATTTGAATTAAGCCTATCCTCTAATATACTATTCTTATACTAATAAATCTGATAACCTGATACAAAGGCTGTTGCTGAATTACTGAGGTTGGTCCAATTTGGAGAGGAGAGAGGGAGGGAAAGGGTGAAGGGGTGATCAGTCAATCCAATCCTTTCACAACTGCCGTACTGCTGGATTTCGTCAAGAGTCCCTGGCTTTGGCCAAAGCCCAAAAAGTCCCTGATATCCACAGTCTCTCATTGGCAGGATGAACACGAAAAGAGTTCCGGTTGGTCCAGACGAGACCCACAGCTGATTTGGGGGTGGTTATCCTCCTTGGCTCGGCTCCCTCTTGCCAGCCGTGGCTCACCGGATTCTTCTCTCGCGATGTTGGGCTGTTCATCTTCCCTCTCTGTGGTTTGGTGTCTAAGTCCGTAGATCCAATGCTCCCGAAGGTCTGTCGTTCAGCATGTCTTGAACTTGGGTGCCGGCTGACGAGAATAACAACGATCTCTGTTGTGCAGTGTCTCTTATACTCCTTGTTTGCTGGATATTCCCCCTGTCAGGTTACAATGAGTCACTTGCTGGAGTCCAACCATATTAGGTGGTGATTGTCATAGTTCATCCTCTCTGTTTGTCCCTCCAGATGTTTCCTGTTTGCCTCACTTATCCCCTTCTCACCCTCTCTCCAGACTGGTTGCTCAAGTTTCACTTCCTCAACCCCTCAGCATGATTTAGTTATTATTACTTCTTTAGCTACTAGCTGTTGCAATGATTTCACAATCTCCAGCAGTCAGAATCTTCAGTTATAATCACAATCTTTTCTTACGGTTACACTCATTTCAATATTTCATTTTTGCATTTGTTTAAACACAGAA
This sequence comes from Collichthys lucidus, assembly GCA_004119915.2. NCBI lineage: Eukaryota > Metazoa > Chordata > Actinopteri > Sciaenidae > Collichthys > Collichthys lucidus. Next base: position 5,773,083 of record CM014085.1, on the reverse strand, counting down.
TCATCATTAATCACATTTTAGCTTAGCTCATTTTTATCTTTATGCATTACTCCCATACTCATTTATATTTTTTAAATGTCCAAAGGCTTAACATTACTGGCATGAATGAAAAGTCCCTTCGTTCCCCTTTTTCAGGCCGTCTGCTGGGGTGGTTCACTTCCCCATTTGCAAGGACAAACAGTGACGCTATGTCATCCATCTCACAGGTTGTTATTTTAACTTTTCCGTTGTGTCAGTGGATCAGGGATCTCAACTCACTTGACAACGTCAAAGCAGCCCGCACTTTAATGTTGTAATGTTCTCTCCCTGTCCTACATACAACAACCTTTTTTACGTTTTCTTTCCATATTGATCAGAAACCTGAAAATGTCTGACCCTCTAAAACCTTCAAAAAACTTCAGATCTTACTTGCTCAGTTCTTCAAAACACACTGCACATTGCAGAATACAGCCACTAAACCACCAAAGCAAGATGAACCAAAAATATCATTCCCTCACCTTTTGATTGGCTGGAATTATACTATACTGTGATACAGGCATGGCTATGGCAGCTGATGTGCACCTCAACAGAGATGACACACGAAGTATTAGTCATCTGTAATACCAGCCTTCTGTGCATATCTTAAAACCACCACCATAGACAATTAACTATGGATTAAGCCCTAAATGAAATGAAATGGATGAATTCTATAAAAAAAATCACTCTCAGTTGTCATGAAAGCTGAAATTGAAAGCTATAGAGACCAAAACCATATTTTTTTTACCAGACTGTACAACATGTTTATTTCTGCTGTGAAGTTGGACATTTTAACATAGAGACTTATGGAGACTGACTCACTTCTGGAGCCAGCCTAAACTGAACGTTTAATTAACTGCAGTTTTTGGACAATTTTGGCACTGATTGGCACTCATGAATGTTAATCATGAATCATACAAATATGGGTATCATTCCTTGGGATGCTTGGCTGAATTAATAACAAAATTGGCTTCATTGCATTCAGATCTGCTGGTTCTAGGGCCCTGCTGTTGGTGTCTTACTGACATGGCATACTGAAGCACTGAAACAATGATTCTGATTTCATTTTGCATCAGATTTTTTGTCAGTCACTTCAGTAATAGTCATGATCTTTTCTTCATGTAAAAGAAAAAACAAACACTGGTTATTTTGAAAGGGACACTTTCATAATCATCAAACAGCAGTGATGATCATTTTTAAAGTAAAACATTTTGATTGGTCAAAATAATGAGACTTTTCAAATTACATTTTTTTTCTACACCTAACCAGTCTTCTTCTGCCTTCACTTTTATCTGGAAAATTGTATCCTGTGCTCCTTACCTAACCCCAACCATCTAGTCTCTAGTCTCTTGTGTACTCTAGACCTAGACATCTCCTACACATGCTGGCTTTTAGGCTTTGGAAAGTCCTTGACCCTAATACCTAGATGGTTAGCCTAACCCTGACCACTCAGGCCTCTTGCCTATCCCTAACCTCCTAGTCTCTGGAGTACTTTAGACCCTACATCTCACCTACATTCCTTCCTTTGAACCTCAGATATCCTCGATCTGAACACCTCACCACTTGGGCTCCATGTGGATGAGGCTGGATGCAATGCCTCCACCAAATCCCACAATGCATTGTACGTGAGGAGTTACGTTCAGAATATGGTGACTTGCCCTGTCACACAGAGATGCAATGGCTAAGCCAGGAAAAGGTGCTGGAAAGATTTTTCGCGTTGCGTGAGGAGATCTGTGAGTTCACAGAAAGCAAAGGGAAAGACACAACAGAGCTCCACAATAAAGAGTTTCTGTGTGAAGTGGCGTTTCTATGACATCACGTGCCACCTCCAAATGGAGCGGATTGAGCTCCAATGTAGTGACACAATGAAGGCAAAATATGAGTCTGTGGGCGCTGCAGAGTTTCCACGTTTCATAGAGCAGCAAACGGTGCTTTGATGCATTTTCAGTTTTTAATTCAGTTTCATTTTTGCATTTAATTTTTCTTTTAAGTAAATTACTTGCTGTTACTGGCTGTTGTTTGCCTGTAGAAAATGTTTTCACTTGAAACTACCTACTGCAGATAGAGCCATAAGAAATTAATGAAACTGATTTTATTTCTGTTATTTTTCTTTATTTATTATTTTTATTTCATAAATCTATAGGCCTTGTTAGTTCCAGGTTCAATATGTGCAATAAGTTTCAATAAGTTTCCAATAAACATTGAACCCATCCGGCTCTGTTTTTATTTCAGCCCACGGTGTATTTGAGTTTGACACCCCTGCCTATATCAATCTGTATATGTTGTTGGACAACTCAGGGAGATTCGATGTGATAACCACTACACCTAACCCATGCCATCTACAATAACACAAAAGAAAGTAAAAATCAACCAGTAAATTAACAAAAAATACATGCTGCAAAACAATTGTATGCATGCCTCACATGGAGCTGTTAGGAAGGCCTATGGCAGCAGGAAAAGGGAGTTTTTGTATCTGTTTGTCCTGCCGTCCCCCAGTTAGATACAGACTGTGTAGGTCATTTAACAACACAGCTTAACTACACTCTGCAGGCTGTTTTTGTTTTTAAAAGTGAGACACCAATAAAACATTCTCATAAAAGTCTTGTCGTTTCCTATAAAACAACATGCAACAACAGCGCTGATGAGATTTTTTTTTGTATACGGCATCGACTTGTAGCTCAAAGGTCAGCTCGTCATCAATGATGGTGCCAAAGTATTTACAATGTCTCTGCAGCTTGACCCTCTATGATAGCGGGAGTGAGGGCGGGGGGATTCTTCCGGAAATCGATCTGCAGCACTTTAGTTTTTGACACACTGATGTTGAGAAAGCATAACTTACACCACTCTGTGAATCCCTTCAATAAAGGGCCATGTTCGGGGTCTTGAGCAGTGATACCATAACCGAATCGTCAGCAAACTTAATAATGTGACGCCAAGTGAGTTGGCTTCAGCACATGAGGATGCAGCCCTGGGGTGATCCAGTGGAGGAAAGAATACACCTTTTTGGCCTCGAGAATGGTTAGTTAAAAGTTCGTCAGCCAGCACATTAGGCTAGGATCAATGTTCAAAGTGCTTTCTTTTAAATACCTGCAAAAATATGAGGTTGGATGCAGAAGAAAAGTCAGCAAAAAGCAGCCGCACAAAACTCTTTGCACCCTCAAGCTGTGTGTGGATCAGAATGAGGAGGATGCATGTTGTGTGCATGTCAATAATCATCTTCTTACAGTCACACAGTTTTATGACAGATCGAATCTATATATGCTGTTTTCAGTTCAGTACGCTGCCATCAAGTGACATTGAAAAATCAATGCAGTTTTAAGTCTCACTGTATTAATTATGAAAAGCCTCTTCACTGAGTGTGTGCCATGTCTCTCTCTCTCTCTCTCTCTGTGGTCTGCAGTCTTTAACCTCTCAGTGCTCTGGGATGTGAATCACTTTCCAAACTCTTACTGACCATTACTCCACATGCAGCATTTAGACAAGACTAACAGCGGAGCACTACAGCATATTGACCTGTATACCAACAATCTACATTTATGGATTAAAGCTTCCAGATCACTTTGATCAAATTCCCCCTCCTTGTTCCAGTTTGGCTGCTTTAACCCTGCATGCTTTGCCAAGCCTTCCACTCACCATACTATCAAAACACATTAACAGTAGGAGCAGGAGCAGTGTTACCACAGCAACTGCACAGTGTTCCTGCTGGACTGTCAGGAAATCACTCATTATTTTGCCTTCCTCCTTAAGCAATCCGAGGTGGTTCTTGTAACGCGGCGCTCAGGAAAGGGAACATTTACATTTTAGGATAATTCTGAAGGACAAAAAAAAAAAGTTCTCCACCACTATGCTCAGCTAGTTAGGTGCATTCATCAGGAATCCCAGGTGTAAATCAGTTTCTGATTAGATGGTGATACAGAGGAAACCAGTGGGGCTATGGGTGCTGAAGACACTGATCATCAGCATCAGCATCAGAGTGTTAGCATACTTTTCCTTGCAGACAGAGCTCTCCATGCTTGGCTGGTAACTTAGATGGAGAAAAACAGGAGTCTGCCAGCTACAGTGGAAACTTTTAATGAGCCTGAACTATATCGGGATCCTAATTCACACTCTCGCAGCCAGGTAGGAATGCACACAGTGCACATGAAGACGCACAAATACACTAAAATAATGCAGTGCTATTCCCTGATATATAGCGGGGAAAGGTAGACAGACATTTTTCTGCCACCACACTCACCCATGCTGGGACATGTACACACTCCCAACACACACACATGTGCAGGTGCATCCCTATTACGTGTGGCCTGATGAGAAATAGCAGCTCTTGTCAGGGCTGTGGGAATTATTCAGGAATTTCATTATCTGATCACGCCTGTGTCGTGATAATTAGTGCACAGTCTAAACTGTGAGTGTGTCTGCACTGCAGCGCTTCAAGATAGATTCATTAACACTCCAACTGCTGCAAGAACGTCTGCCGCACCACAGACAAGACACAGATATGTTTTCCATTAGCACACACATACAGTGGATCACACATACAGTACATACTTAAAACAAACACTGTTTCATTTGTTATAAAATGTACAGTATGTACACAGCACCTAAAAATATTTGTCCCCCTTTTAAATGGGACAAATATTCACTCTTTCAGAGGTGGTTGGGTATCTGCAATACCTACCAGGCCAGAAACAAGACAGTTTATGTGAGGACAAAATGATCACTCTAATGCTGCTTCTAAAGTTATTGTCATTAATTGGCTACTTAGCATGCTAACTTTACCGCCTTGCAGTGCCTCTGAGTGAGCATGTATTTTTCAAAGTGTGCAGCATTGTCCTGCACTGTGTTTACAGCTACTGGGCAAACAGAGCTAACCAAGCTGAAAGCTACACTGGTGCTCCGTTCAACACAAGCTAGAGTTTTCTCTACTGTTGCAGTGTTTATTAAAAAGGCATTCATGCTTTTAGAAATGGATTTCTTTTCAATCATATAAGTCAAACACATTTTTAATTTAAAAGGTACAACATGTTAGTGACGAGATTGCAGATCGAAATCAACTCAACCCAGTGTGAATAACTCCTCTGTGAGGAAAGTACAGTAGCTATAAGCTGTCCTAATAGTCGCTAGAAGTCACTAAATGATGTCATCACCAATTTGCATAATTTGCATAGCCTGTTGAGGCTATTCTGGTTCATTTAGATACATATGTTCAGAAATTGTATTTAGTTAGATAGTCTTAGTCTTTGTTACTTGTTCTGTATTGTATTAGTGTGTTTGTTGACTTTAGCTAGCTGCTCGACATACTAATAAAAACTATAAGTTTGTCTACATTTAACCTCTCAAACTAATAACAAGACACATTATGGTTAGCCGAAACCAAAGCACCAAACATTTTCCTATAGCCAGGGTGAATATTACTATGATCATAAATGTTTAAACTTGATATCAACACTATTTTCAAATTCCCTCTGTTGCGAACGTGGTCTTTGTGATAAAGTACATGAGTAAAAAAATTATTAATGACACAGAGCATCTTAAGCACTAACACACTGTACCTTTTGTTGACTGAATGTTCCCACCATGCTTCCACTTGGGTCACATGTTGATGTGGGTAAATGATGATGATGTGTATTTTAAGGATGGGAACATCCTCCATAACATTGGACCATGACTGAATTCTGGGACAGAGGAGCGAGGACACGCCATATTTGTATGACTTCTTTCTCTGAGACAAAACAATTCACAACTGTTTAGAACAGAGCCACAAAGAGATACAGATGAAGAGATTAAAGGGAAAGATGAATGTGATTTTTCTTCCAGGGGCTTATTGGTTTCAGTTGATTTCATTACACTATCAAACAACATGGTGCATGCATTCAAATGAAACATGTGTCTGCACTAATGTGTGTTATAATGTCATGAGTGACATGTGAGTTATATCTGGTGGTGCATTTAGGTGCTGAAGCCAAGGTCTGATGCCTCATCATTCAGCTGCCTTATAGCATCACCTTCATAGTCCGATGTTTGGAAACTCAACAGGGAAAAATAAGATAAGATCACATAAGATGGACTTTATTGATTCCACAGTGGGGAAATAAAAAAATACCCATAAATAAAAATAAACTTGTAAAAATCTAGAACAGTTCTAGACATGCATGATGGTTAGCAGAAATAACTGCACAGATTCTCTCAGTCCATAAACTCCATCTGGATTCCGTTGGGTTTCAATGGTATTTCAGGCTGACCTTGAAGGAGTTTTACTGGTCATTGGATTGGCCACCGCAGTGTGATGTCAGGTTGTGTTCCTCCAAAAGTGCAATCTGGCTGAACTTCTACATTTTTATTTTTTGCTCAACTGACCCACAGCGCTACAGTCAGAACAGAGTATGCGCGCTGAAATGAATAGGAAAACGTGCGTTTTTGCTGGATTGGTCTAAATTATGTCTAATGTCTCCATGTCCTCATGCAGAGGGTGAGAGGTTTTGTTTATGATTAATACCAGTTTGCCTAACATCTTTCTTTCACCCACTTCTTCTATGGAGTCCAGAGGGCAATTCAGTACTTTTATAACCAGCTCATTGAGTCTTTTTTGCTTTATCCTCCCCAGCAGAGAAGAGTCCTGCATACTCTTAGAGACCTTAGTCTTAGTCTCCTCAGCAAATGTCCTTTTTGTACAGGGTGTCTGTTCTGTCTAATTTATTGTTGAAGTTTTCTATGTTCTCACCATCTTGAAATCCAATGCCTGGATTGTCACCAGTATTGTCTGTGGCAATGTTATGTGGAAGTCTGTCACCACCTCCCTTGTCTTGCTGGCATTTATGTGAAGGTGACAAAAACTGCGATGTTCCCTTCTGATAACCGTCCAATGACTTCAGTCTCTACAAGCTTCCTCCAGACTAGTGATGACTGTATTCTTTTGAAACAGTGGAAACGCCTAATATGACCTTCACAGTGTTCCCAATGTTCTCCAGGTGTGAGAGAGATCTTTGGAGGAGGCAACTTGAGAGTGGAGTGGGAAGCATTCTAGGGTTGTAAGTGGCAACATACATCTCTTGTGTCGTTAAGAGTTCTACAGTGTGTGTGGCTCACATGCCACTGAAGCCTCGACTGAGGGTGGGATTTATACTGTTATCGCGATCATGTGGGAAAACTCCTCAGGAGGTAATATGGTCGAAAGCTAACAGCTAGCAGCTGGATATCCTTTGTGCAGTGTTGCTAAGGTGGTTGCACCATGCATCATTCGCAATTATCACTATTCCCCTGCACCTCCTCTTACCTCTTACTGCTCTCCTTTGCTCTCCTGTCCACACTCACAAGTTTAAAACCATCAGTGGGTCTGAAGTGAGTTTTTCAGCCAAGTCTCTGAGGCACACTTCTGATACTCCCTATGCAGCCTGGTTAGCACCGTTAACAACTCCATCTTGTTAGGGCTAGATCTCACATTCCCCATAATAAAAGATGGTAGGTATGATTTTGACAGTCTTTTCCTCTTTGGAGCTTCGATACAGCACTGCGTCCCCTCCTCCTTCTCCTAATTTATGCGCGGATCTCTTGTATCTTCATAGAGAGTATGCCGGTGTTTCCCAGGGCTAACAGCTTGTCCCTGGTGTAATCTACAGAGCCATGGCTAAATGGGTCTCCTGATGAAGAATTAAGTAGTCCATAGATCAGAAAAAAGGCACACCACTAATCTCAATACTGACTGGTGTAGAAAAAGGAAACATGAAAAAACATGCTATATGTTGTAAAAGTTTAAATACCATCAATCTGACTTGAATCTGACTCACCCTCTGAACCAACAGCTGCTGGTGGAGCTGTACAGCAGTCTCTCCACAATAATGAATGGGGTGTGTATTTGATCTGCTGTTGGAGAAGTCAGAGTGGATGAACAGACATGTTTGATTTCAGCACTATTTACCAGGTTCACAGTAAAGTTGACAAAGTTTTCAGCCCTTGTAGCTACAATGTGTGGGTCATGCTTGGAGAAATGACACTAACACTGTGTGTGCTTCACAGAGACATGGCTGCACAGGGACACTACGGACCAGAACATCTCCGTCGATGGCTTCCACACTGTCCGGGCCGCCCGGGATTGTACCTGTCACATCCCAACCAAAGAACAGCTCTGTAGCCCGGATGTTGAACTGTTGACCTGCTAGCCGTTGGACTCCATCCGTACTATCTGCAGTTTCAAAAGCAACATATAGCAATGCTATGCTATGAAAGGTCATCCAGAAATAGGCCAGACTCTACCAGACATTAACTAATACATCATAACTTGTCATAATCATAGCAGGCCTACTTGTTAAAACTAAAAAAACTATTTAGCTTAATGTGTGTTTGGTTCTGAAATTGGTAAACTAGCATGAATTACAACATAACACTTGTTCATATATTTTTTTTACAGCAGCCATTTTGAAATTCAATTTTTTAAACACAGGTGATACCAAGGATACTAATACAGGTTCTAAATCCAAGTTCTAAATGGTTTGATTCTGGGATTCAAAATGGCTGCCTTTTCACGGCAGCCATTTTGAGATTCTGAGATTCAAAATGGCTGCTTTTTTACACAGGTGTTACCAAGGATACTATTAAAGGTTCTAACCGTAACCTTCATGACCAGAATGTTTTAATATAACATATCTCCATCAGGTCTAAGAAGCGGTGAACCATCTCTGCATGTTTTTTTGCTCTATGTATCGGTCCTCTCAGTATTATTATTGGTATCGTGACAGAATTGTACATTTGTCAATAACTGGGATGAATATATACAAATGCTTATGACTGCATAGTAGAAATATGTTAATTTAGTCTATAAATGGTAGATACAACACCTTATCCCACCTGGATAAAGGGGTACTAATGACACATGATTTGGATATTTTCATGTCTAGGAAAATTTGGGAATTAAACACGTGTATTTGGTTTTGAAATTGGTAAAATACCATGAATTATGGCATTACTAATTATCACTCAACATGAATTGCTATCTCTTTGCTATTTATTAATGCCATTTAGGAATCTGGTAATCAGAAAATCTAAAAGAAAATTGCTATTTGGTGAAGTGAGCAGAACTGAACCTTTTTTTTTTTTTAACCAGAAATATAAATAAAAGCTGCAATACATGGAAAACAAAGAAATTAAAATTCTGCTGTTTTTGCAATGTACTCAAAAAATGTTAAATCAAGTTATTGGCCAAGATGTGAGGATGACAACGTCAACCAAACCCATATATAATATTCTGGCCCCTTTTTTTCAGGAGTAAAATCATTAGATGCTATATTTTAGTACACACACTTCTCCTAGGAGTAAGGAGCAATTAGGCAGAATACCTCAGCTGCTTTCTCAACAAAGAGATAGGTACCTCTTTAGCAGTGTTGGGCACATTACTTTGAAAAAGTAATTAGTTACAGTTACTAGTTACTTACCCAAAAAAGTAACTGAGTTAGTAACTGAGTTACTACACTATAAAAGTAACTAGTTACCCAGGAAAGTAACTAATGTGTTACTTTTTTAAGTTAAAAAATGCCAAATAATTTGGAGTAAAGCAAACAACAGATACCCATACAGGTTTTAATGTATTGCACCTCAACGCAATTACAACTGAACTTCAAGCATTTTCTTTACTTACAAATGTAAGCAGTTAAACAATATGACATGTTTTACACTTGACATGCTGCAAATTAAAACAAACTTTCAATGGCAGCATGTTTTCAACCACATACCTCCCTATCATTTTATTGAGTTCTTGCTGTGTGGTAAGTTTTGGGGTAGAAGCTGAAGCAGAAAAATCCAGCCTTCCTTGTTAGCTAGCTTGCCTTTATCGTGGGGCATGCCGGTGGCCACTAGCTTAACAGACGCGTGTGCAGTCGAGAGATGCTTCATTAAATTCGAGTTGCTTACATTTGACGTGGACAAAGTCTTTGGTCTTAGACACAGTGTGCATGTAACATGTACATTTTTACCTTTTACCTCGACGAGGTTAAAATACTGCCTATACTTCCACCGTGAAAACGCTGTCTTAGACTCAGCCTCGGGACTCGCCATCTCATCTGACATGCTGTGTGTGTGTGTGCGTGCGCGCTACGACCGTGTGTTGGTTTGTGTGTATACCCGCCCACCGGGTGTCTCTGGTTGGCTCAACATGAAATCTCTGCTTTAGCCAATCGTCATTACGTATCCCGCCCTTACCAAAGGGAGAAAAAAAGGCATTCCTGTATGCGAGTTGAGTGAGGTGCCAGTTTCTAAACGAGTAGGTTGGTTCAGTAACACGAGGTAACGGCGTGTTGGTACCGGTAACGGCGTTACAACGATAGATGAAGTAACTCGTTAGATTACCCGTTACTGAAAAAAGTAACGCCGTTAGTAACGGCGTTTATTTCAACGCCGTTATTCCCATCACTGCTCTTTAGCAATGTAAGAGTAACAGCACTTCAGCTGGCAACAAAACATTAGCTGAAAATAGCTGCACCACAAATGAACAAATGGAAGTACCCAGTCCACAAAATTTACAACATAGAGATGATACATTTTTAGATTTCAGAATCCATAAACCAATAGTATTTTGAAATAAACATTTTTACAATAAATTCAAACAAATATTAACTATGTAAACAGATGAGCAAGATGATTAAACATTTAGAGTAACTTACTGTCAGTTCACAAAAACATGCAAGAAACTGGGAAACTCCAAGCTTTCTAGTTACTTTAAAAACACCACAATGTGAAAAATACAGCAATCTTTATTGCCTGGACAAATGTACACCTTATATGTATATTTTTGTTAAAAGTCTTCTGTTATTCTTTCTTGTCCAACTTCACAACATAAATAAACATGTTTACAGCTTTGTACAAAGGTTGTGGTCTCTATAGCTAAATTCCCTGTTCGTGACAACTGTACTGAGTGTGAATTTTAACAGAACTCACCTATTCAAATGATGTTAAAGGCTTAAAGTTATGCATTTTTAACAGTGTGGCTGCTTTGATTTACAGGTAGGTGCCCTTACAGATGGCTTGTTTGAGCACCATGGTGTCATTTGACCTCCCTTGGCCAGGTAGGACAACCAACATGGCGACAGCCAGCATATTTTGAGCTTCAAAACAGCACTTAGGAAACCTATGGGTGATGTCAAGGCTATGCATTCTTTATACTATCATTGGCCCCAACCTGTGCCTGACCTCAAAGTCCTACATTTTGTCACTTTACCATCAACTGCAAGGTCAGGCAAAGTCAAAGTAGGGACCACCTTGCATCCAAAAGATCAAGTTAGCTCTTCAGATTTCTGTCAGTAGCTTTCTCACTTTTTACAAAATGGCTCTATCTGGGCCAAAGCTTCTACCTAATTACCTCTGATAAGCCAATTATAGAGTGAGCTTTGATTTTTTGGGTGAAGTAATGCTTTAACAATGACTTTTAAGCCTTATGATGGCTCACTTTGCAACTGGGGTAAATTGTCAGGGGAACTTAAATTGTTTGTCCTGGAACAAGTTAAGTTCAGGCCACTCATAGAAAAAAACCTCCCCTTTTTCTTCACATAATAGTTTAGACTTTACTGTTACATTATTAATTGTTCTGAAATATCTTCACAGGATTCATGACAGTATTCTTTTGCTCTCACACTCCGTCACTGCAGCTCTGGGGAACACAAATCAACCCAATGAATACAAAAACTTTTTTACAGACTTGGTTTGCGATAACACAGTGTCATAGCTGTGAAAAGTATCCCCACTGTGCCCTAAAGACGGGCAGAGATAAGCCTTCATATTTTCACATTTACACTATCTGCACTTTCTCCGCTAATCCTCTCTGGCTTGACAACAGAAACAGTGTTATTTTCACTCTGTTGAAAAATACTCTATTTTTCTCAGATTTTTTCACAAAAGTCTGCTCTTCATGAATAGACAATATTTCTACATTTTAAATGTTTAGTAAATATTGTATATTAGCACCCACAATCATGTGTAGTTCCATCTTTTAACACTTCTGTTCCTTCTTTTTTTAGATTTCAACATGTAGGAACACTGCATCAGCAGTATAGGAGGAGCTGTTTCAGACATTCAAGTCTGTGTCCATTCATGCCCTGTCCAATGCTTGGTGGCTGACATTGGAGTCGCTGTACGGCTTGGATGGACGTGAAACTCTCCTGGTTGGACCATCAGTACGAAAGATGAAGAGAACTGTGTTAGCAAACAATGGCTGTTGTACCAACTGCAAGAGAGACAGTTACACTTAATACAAATCTGTCTGTTGCTCAAGAAAAAAAAATCTGAAAAGGTGGGGTGATTAAGGAGTCGCAGTCAATCGGAAAGACTTTGTTGTGTTGAAAGGTGTAGCTTGGTATTACATATAATATTACATACAATAGTTTAAGTGTCATGGCTGAAAATTACTGTAATGCCCTCCTGACAGCTCTCTTCTCAGATGATCTAGAACACAGCAGTGAGCCTGGTAAACTGGCTCACTGGCTACCTGTAGCAGCCTACATTAAATTCAAATGGCTCATGCATCACAGGCATATGTTAGCTGGTGGAACAACAGACAAGAGCACTACCAACAACTGGACATGATAAACCTATCCCCCTCTACAAATGTCACTTGATTGCGAGTACTATTTATTGCTGCACTAACATGTCCTGTTGGTTTAAATCAGCCGATGGAAACAATTCAAGTACCGTCCATTTCTGATGATGGCGGACAGTCAGCTTCTTTCTGTCACAACGTTTGATGGTTTGGAGTTTGAATCTGCCCAAATTGCCAAATTCTCAATGGTTTCTGTACGTTTGAATACAGCATGTTCAAACCAAATGTATTAAAAACCTGTTTTCATTATACTGTGCTCAGGTCAGTCTAACCACAGTGACGTTCACTTGTCGAATCACAAAGATTTCCATTAAAGGGTTGTGTGGATCTGATTATGTATCTTCGCTCATGTCTCCTCAGAGAACCCTCCTTGAAGACAAACAATGAATGGCCTTCATGATGGCAGACCGGCACAATTTCTGGGTCAAGCACAGAGGCAAGGGGCGATCATAGAAGAGAATCAGGATGCATTAGATTTAGTTTTTATCCCAACACAGCTGAGCTAAAGAACAGAATGTTTGCTTTGTTTAAAACGACAAGCAGCAGGAGAGGTAACATCAACTCGCCCGATGGCTGTGATGTTTTCATCACACCAATATAAATTTTGGCTGAATCTTCTGATATGTTCTATTATGGAGAAGAAAAAAAAGCTTTTGTAGCTGTGTCTGGTTAAAAATAAACTTTTTTTTATCTACAGTGATAAAACACCAAAGTGACACTTCTCACTGATGCATTCGATGCAAAGCTAAACATTAGTTCTGTTTAAATAAGAACATTTTCCCTGCTGATATCTGCCCATTTCTCTCAAAAGGGACTAAAAAAATCCTGCAAGGCAATTTAAAACAACCAACAGAAGTCTCTGTGAATCAGATAATGATTTTTGCGACTCTTTTCACTCCCAGCTGATTTCCTGGTGTATGACTCAGAGAAAAACAAGGCTTACACTGTCAGGTCGGCTTCTTTCAGCTTGGATGTTTTGTTTCTTTTGTTGATGAATGAAAATGTTGCTCGCAGGTTGTAACCCATTAGCGCCATATGCTCTGTTTCTGATTCATTGCTGTCTCTAATCAATTGTTGCAACAGGATCTTGAGGTGACAACTTCCCAGGGATTGTCCATACCCACACTGTCTACAGTGAGAGTCTAGAAGCTTTAAATAAAAAACAGCCTTTTGCTTCAAACTGATACATATTACAGAGACCTTCCAACTTCATGCAGTGATCAGAGGATTTTTGAGAAAAAGGGGGATCCGATGAATGCATGTCAACTGGAAAATGGCTTTGTTTAACAAAGAAATGTTTTAATACAAACTTCTGATTCAGTTGTACAGTGTCAGTTCTTTGAATTAGAAGCGTGAAAACTTGCTTTATATACGTCTAAATAAGAATGTCTCTTTAAAGCACAGAGCCGACTGACATGTAAGAGTTTGCTTTTCATCTTCTGATGCCAATCAAACAAACAAAGAGACCCAACTGTGATGACAGGCGGTGTCTCATATTGTTTACATCATTCTCTCTTGTTCTTACAGCATAGAAGGATTTTCTGCATCATATCTGTCTCACAAACACACACTCACATACACAGTCTATACAGTCTACACTACTAATTAAGATCTGCTATGCACTGCTTGGATCAACATATTTTTCAAAATAAAATTTTCAGCACTACCACATAATCACTGCTTAGTGTGTCTTCTATCATAATTAGCCTACTTTGTTGCATTACATTGTATGGTTACTGGTCCATGTGCAGCACGAGCTCAGAGAGTGTCCGTTTCATTGGTATGAAGATTAAAAAGGTGACGTCAATGCAAATTTGCAGTAGTAGTGCTCTATAGTGTTCTCTAAGCTTAGGGATGGGACCCCAAAAAGGGTTGAAGACAATGCTATATGTGCTCTATTCTAATTTCTGAGTAAGGACCACAGCATCAACATGCTGTATGCTTTATGATAGAAGTGTGGATTCTGGTACTTCTGTTTCTGGGCACTGGGCTGTACTGGGCATCCAGGCACCATCGAACTTTACAGAGAGATGGTGTCAGGCCATCCACTTCTGCCTAGTTTACAGCTTCTCCTTCCTTGTGTGTGTGTGTGTGTGTGTGTGTGTGTGTGTGTGTGTGTGTGTGTGTGTGTGTGTGTGTGTGTGTGTGTGTGTGTGTGTGTGTGTGTGTGTTTGATTACAGGAGTGGAGTCAGGTGTGAGGAAAAGTCAGGACTCTAGCTGCCAGCCATCATCATCATCATCCTGCTTCAAATACCTGGTTGCTACCACAACATTCTGCCAGATAGATTCTCTTTGCTTAGTCAGTCTCACATACAGCTTCTCAAGACAATCGTCTAGCCCTGTATTTGTGTAGTTAATACTTCACTGTCTCATTCACCTTCTCAGTTGGCTGTGTCTGAACCCCTCCCCTCTGGACTACACTTCCTCATCCTCTCTTAACTGAACCCCTCAAAGTCCTGGTTTGGTTTCCCGTCTATCCCCACCAGGTTTCCATTGTTCTGGCTTCGACCGCTCACACTAAGCCTGGTTATTTGCGTTGCAATGGCCCAGTCTCAGCCTACATCATCCAAGCAGGATTGTTAAATGAAACTATCTACCTCATTGATCTAGTCAAGGCAAATTCCAGGGACATGACCAAATTCTTCATTCTTTCATAGGGAGTAATTAGACCATGATAAACCAAATCCAACCAATCCAATTCACAACGCCAGCTGGCTTCTCAGATACAATGTGAATGCAGTGTTATCGCTGTGATTACAATTTTACAGGGGGCATATTCTTAGCAACTTAGCGCCTACCATCAATACACAGACTATAAGGCTATTCTATTCAATTAGAATGACTGAAAGCATATAACATTGCCAAAGCATATAAACACAAAGTATACAGTCGCAATCAACAGAAATGTATGAAACGATATTCTAAAATCAAACACCTGACAAGCGTCACAGCAGCACCATCAGCTAGTCTGATTCCCGCTGAGAAGGCGTTTTATAAAATGTTTCGAGACATTTACCAGCTCTAATTTCCATGAAATTGCACAAAGGCTGCTTCTTGTTTTCCTAACAGCATGAGTTCTGTTTGAGCATGGTTTCAGTCATGTCCAACACATAGCACGCTAAGTTAAAAGTTAAATCCCGTGGTTCTTTTTCCTTTTGTAGGAAGATTTAATACGAATTCTAATTGTTTTGGCATTTCTGATTGGTTCCTGTTTGATACCCAATTAAAGTTTTTTATCCATTTAACATTTCTCTCCAACTGTCCAGTGAAATCAAATTCTGCATTTAAAAGGTTTTTAAATAAATAAATCAATTAAACACACACAATAAAACAATAAAAATGATAATCAACATCAATTGTCAGAGATTGCAATTAGCCTATATTTTTCAGGAGGTGTAAGGATAAAAGGGATGGACCACTGGTCAAAGCCATTAAGGCATACAAGCACATCATCAGATGTTATGATGTAAATCATGAAAGCTTGGTTCATGTTTAAATAAACATTTCCCTTAGTCCCATAATTTTCTTCCCTGTCCATTGTTACTGAAAATAAGCTGCATTTCCTCCATTGTGTATTCAGAATAAGCATATATTACATACACATGCAGATGCATACGTCTCACAGGACAGGTGACAGGCATGTACATTAATTAATGCTGCAGAACCTCAATGGGCGCCATGTATGGTGCGTGTGTGTGTGTGTGTGTGTGTGTGTGTGTGTGTGTGTGTGTGTGTGTGTTCATGCTGATTGAAGATGGATTAGTGTTGGGGTAGTGGGGGTTGTCAGAGGTAATGGTGTAGCATTCTGAATAAGTAAAGGCTTGAGGCTCTAGTGCTGATGAGATGTTGTGGTCTTTGGCCCTGAAGTTAAATAATGTTATTCTTTATAGCTAATCACACACACACACACAAACACACACACACACACAGTTATAATCACAGAGACACATAAAGCAATACTACGGCAAACAGGCAAAACAAAAATAATCTGCTACATGTTTCAGTAAAGTGCACTTCCTCTTATTTACACTTTACTTACACCTCAGTGAGTTCGAACCTGGACCATGAACCTGGTTCTGCAACAAACTGCCCACCAGAGACGACCTCACTGGAGGTAATTATGCAGCAACCCTGTAAAGCTCCCTGATTTTGTGGCTCGCACCCGAAACCGTGGTGCCATTTGCGTACCCCCCACACAACCGGACCTTCACAGCCTATGCAGAGCCCCATTGCTGAAACACCTAGCTCTTCATAGGTGCCAGGCACCAGCCTTGTAACAACTGCATTGCCCTACATGGGAGAAGCTGGACATCCCACCCAAGAGAGGTGATACTAAGCTCTCTGACTTTGAAGCTCAGGTAAGCTCTCTTTCTAGCTGCCAGGATAAGGATGAGGGCAGCTGTGGCTCCAGACGAAGAGCGGAGCATCCACTATTCACAAAATCTGTGATTCAATCCCCCTTGTGATGTGCAGATGGCACCCTGCATGGTAGCCAGTGCTGTCAGTGTATGAGTGGGTGATTGTGATATACAATGTAAAAGCACCTTAAGTGTTTGAAAGACTACTTACTACATAAGCACAGGGCACTTACCATGAGGATGATTACTTTGGATGCAGCAATAATGAAACATGTTGTCCTACAGACTACAAAGACACATTCAGATGTCGGCAAAACTGCAGAGCTTCTACGCCTCAAACAACACTGTCCTGCCAGGAGACTCAACTAGCAGGGGAGGGGAAACTGGTCCACTCTGTAAAGTGGTTGCAGGTGGTGAAGCTTCTCTGGAAGAGTTGTTGCAGGCAGCAATCCCTACCGAGCAACATTGCAGATAGAGTTGGGGATACCTACCTGTATCCAGGCGCGCAGATAGGTTTGAGAAACTGGGGGGGACGAAGCTGCCCCCCCCCGGGACGGAGATTTTCTCGTGCGCCCCTGAAAGCGCCGTGCGCCCTGATCAGTCTGTCCGGCTCCCCCTCTACCTCGTCAAGCCCCCACCCACGGGGGCGCCCGCTCCGCTGTCTTAATGAGCGGTATCGAAAATTCGCGAGGTTATTGTCGTGGCGCCCCCCACGAAATGGCGCCCCGGGCGGCTGCCCTGTCCGCCCGTACCTAAAACCGCTACTGGCACACACCTCAGTAAACCAAATATTATGTTAATTCATATTTTGGTTTCCTCGTGATGCTTGAATCAGAAGATTTGAAGAAGACAAAGTTTAAAAAACAAAACAAAAAAAAACAAAACGTTAAGCTACATAAAAGTGGGTGGGACGGATCTACGGTCATTCAAAAGTGGGTGTGTCATGACACACCTGACACACCCACTATTTGCGCCCGTGCCTGTATCAGGTTCAACCCAACAGATGAATCTGTGTTGAATGTAAACTACTTTAACAACCACCTCTGCTGCCTTCTTTGGTTTGTGTCCATTTATCTGTGTTCGAGGATAGGGAACTGTCATTGTTTTTAGTTTGTGTTACCTGTTTTATTGTGTAGTTCTACTTTTTGTGTCTTGTGTATCCCTACTTCCTGTCTCTGTTGTGTTTTCCTATCATTCACACTAACATGCGCACACCTGTTTTTCATTAGCCCAATCACCATTTTAAGACACAGATCTGAGATCCACAAAATAAAACACCTCAAACCTCAAAACCATGACAGAAAATTAAAGAAAAGCTCCTTATCTTATTTTGCTTGCTAATGTGGGTGGACAACCTGATTTGCACGCATTGTTGTCACCCTCTGCATTGAGGGTGGTAATGTTCAAAAGATTATATCACACAATGGTGATACTGCCACACTGCATCATAACCCTGCATCGATTCGCTGCAATGGGGAAATTGGTCTAGAAAACTGAAAAGTTTGACATCCTCTCAGGGTTTTGAGACCAGGAATCATGGAGAACATTCTGTCATATGCTGTAAATAGAGAACACTAAATTTTACACACTGGACATGGACTGTAATGATAGTAGATCAAATAATGGTGGCACCACATTTCTTATTTTATGTTCTCTGAACGTTACAGTTCACTATTTCATTTCACTTTGGACTGCAGTAATTTTAGAACTATACCAAAAACACCAAATAGCCTAAATACATCTAGAAATGACTGCAGCAGAATAAAATGTGCTGTTTCCATTCCCTGTGGTTTCTCTGTAGTTCTACGGAACTGTAAAAAACAGCTTTACCCGACACATCCACATGTATTTTACAAAAGAAAAGTATCATCAGAGCATCTTCAGACTCAACTCTTTGAATGTAAACAGCACATTAGAAATTGCTATTTGACCACTACTTTAACCATCTACTGTATCTCTCCCTGACTGTGTGACTGTGGAACTCGAGGGGGAATGTGTAAGTGGTGGTAGCTGAACTTGCAATTGAGGATTTACATGAAACACACCTTGGGGAGTATATTCTTACTTGTGCATGGCAGGGTTAATTAACAAATTTGCCTCATCCCAGCTGCCACCTGTCCAAATGGTCCAAATCTAGACTCTATCTTCAGGATTCATGAAGCCTTGATTATATTCTATTGGACATCTCTTCAAACACAACAGGCTTCTTGAGCTCTATGTCAGTCTCATCAGATTTAGTGCATCTCTGAGCATTTTTGAAAGGTTTCTAGCTGACACTGATCTCTGCATTGATGGGCTTGGAGCTCTTGATGTTTCAAGGAGTGTTGTACTTGGTCTTGATCCAGACTGGAGATCTGTACATTTCAATGTGGAGGCAGGGGGCTCCAGCATTGGACAGGGACGTCTGCAACACTCCCTTACAACTTATATTCCTGGTCCTGTGATTTTTAAGAAGCTTTATTAAAGCTACGTACTTAAAAAAATCAAACAAAACAACGCACCTACATATTACAAAGTTTTTAGATAGGTAGACACATGTTATCATCAAATACTGTTTGCATTTTGAGTCTATATTCCTATTAACACAGGTTAGAAGTTTGTTGACCATGCAACGTTACATGTTGTTTTACTGGGTTTGAGAGACTAGAGAGATGTATTCAGTTACAGTACATAAGCTATTATAAATTGGAGAATCAGCTATAAAACTGGTTAGTTATTGCATGCCAAATGTTAGCAATATTTTCCTGAGTGACATTAGACTACATCCATTTTTCTTTTTAAACAATACATAGTTTATACTGTAGCTGTATGTTCATTTTAGAAGGCAAATTAGTTATACGCTTTAATTTCTTACTGCATTGCAACAGCTTTAAAACATGGATATGTACCAATCAATATTGATACTGTATGTTGATAGAAAAAGAAATGATGATAATTTAAAGTGCTTTGCAGTGTTCTAAGAAGACTAGATGGCATGACAGAAAACTTTTTACAGCCACAAAAGACTTGAAACTTGCAAATGACCTAATGACACAAGCATCTCTGGTATCTACTTTAGTGTTGACAAAGTTTTAATTACCAATCTGATGAAAAATCTCATATCTTCCAAAAGTGTTCTCACAAATGGCTGGGAGAGAAGTACATGAAGTTCAACTTTGAATTGTTTAGTGAAATAAAATAATTTTTCTTGGTGAGTAAAGTTGTTTTATTTCCGACACACACAATTGCTACTGGCTTTGACTGAATCATTTAGTGTAACTTTAGTAAGTATTAGAGGGTATTTTGTTTTGCAGTAATGACCTTGACCTCAGCTGTGAAGCATTTCACCTCATTACTCCACATCATTCAATGAGGGTCATCTGTATGTGAGGTAACCAATCTCTCATCACCACCTGTCAGCAGTACATGAAATCTGTACACGGACAGGACCTGTCCCACAGAGTTTACATGCTCTACTAGAGTTTTTTTTATTATTTTTTTTATGACATTAATGTGCAACAGTATATACGTGATGCAAATTTTCTTTTTGATCAATGTAACTAGGAACATAACTTCATTCAAAATAAATGGTATCAGATCCAACTGAAGCATGTGTTTCTGGTTAAGGCACTCTGAGTTCTTGGAAAGTAAACGAAAGATGCTGAGCTTGGTTTAGTACTGAACAAGTGATCAATCACGTAATCAATGCATGTTTCTTCGTGTAGAGTATGTTAAGGTTCTATAAATCTTTTTGATATGTCCTCAAGTGACGATATGTTGTGGAACAACATTGTTGACCTATGTCACAATGATCAACCCCCAAAGTGTTCCTAAAAGCACCATTAGGGCCATTATCCACAAGTGAAAGGAACATCACTCCATCACCAACTGACCATGCAAAAGAGCTCCTTGCAAGGATTGGGCAGTCAGAAAATTGGTCAGGAGAGTAGCCTAAGAGCCAAGCACCACTCAAACAAGCTCCACAGTCATCACAGAAAACAATACCCGATGCACTCCACCTCAGAAGTTTCCATTACTGTAGAAAGGCATTGGTTTGAAATTTGCTACACAACAATTGGAGAAACTGTAGATTACTGCAAGAATGTAGTGTAGTCAGATGAGACAACAATTCAACACACTGTATTTGGGAAAATGACTCGGACCCTAATGTTTATTTCAGCCTTGAAGTTGGACATATTAATACGGGTGCTCATGGAGGTTAAAATCAATGTCTGGCTTCAATTTCAGGTTAATAGCTGCCTTGGAAATATGTTTAAAGGAAAAGACGTGTTGAATACTATTTCCTTTTTGTAATGACAAGAGTAATGAAAAACTATTGTTACTTACTATAATTTATAGTAAGTAGTATATAGTAAGTGTCCTTAAATTACATAAGGATCATAATTATACAGCACATATTCTGAAGAATAAAATAATTTCTCATATTTAAAAACAGGAATGCAGTCATTTTAATGTGTAATTTGTGTGGGAATAAGTGCCTGGAGAAGAAAAGAGCGTGCACGCCTGTGTCTTTGCATTTAGTATGTGTGCTGAGTGTGTATGAATCATATGCAGAACTGGTCTTTGAATCCTTCTTGTATGAATCTCCAGTCCTCTGGAGGAGAGCCAAATGAGATCAACAGCAGTGGATTTCCTTTGCTTCGAGAGACACAAACACATCAATTATAGCACCACCCTGGCTCTCCTTCTGATCCCTATCATCCGTCTCTCTCCCTCTTAACTCACAGCTCCTTTGGTCTTCTCTGTCATCTTCCTCCGTCCATCGTTTCCACAAGGGGAACCCCGGGGAATTAAGCAAACACATGCAAAATGCTCAGATGGATGTCTTCTGCCCGACGTTTTCTGTTAAAGCCAGCTTTAAATATGTAAATTAAACATGTAAATATGGGGGTGGGCACACGTCTTTGCATGTTGAAACATGGCCTGTGGGAGTATCTGCACACTTTCATCTTCAGTTTAAACCTCTTACCATTGTGTGTGTGTGTGTGTGTGTGTGTGTGAATATAGAAATATAAAATAAACATCAATATATTTGCATCAAGCATCATTATGCAATTAGAAATAATTAGTCACTAGTATGTTGTTTTGTTCAGTGCAGTGTGTTGGGATTCAAGAGAGCCATGATCCCTGACGGTCTCAATTCTTCACATGAGAAGTGTTAGCAAAGCTAGTGATTGGCAGTTGAAATGTTAGCATGCCCTTCATAACGTTCAGCCTGATATTACCAACAGCTGCTGATTGAGAAACCACACTCATATCTAATTACATAGGCGTATATTTCTACACATCCTGTTGTGCTAATAATTGCCCTGGATTCATGACTGCTTAATCTCAAGGGACACACACACACACACACACACACACACAAAATGAGATTTTAAATACAGAACAGCTAAAGAGCCTACTTTTTTTTTTTTTATCATTGGCCACCCACACATTGTGAGAAGAGTAAGTACAGTTAGGAGACGGAGAGCTGATGGAGGTTTTGGAAAGGAGAAGGGATTGATTCTAACATTTTCACATAAATGTCTCTATCACTTCAGTCTCCACTCCACTCTATCTGTGGCAGATTTAGCCAACAGAGCGGGAACAGCTGAAAAAGAATGACATCAAAATAGAATATCATTAAAAATAGGAAAACATCTACAACTCAATGTTACACATTTTCTTGTTGCATACTTATATGGCTGAAACTTTTGTGGTACAAACAGCCTCTTGACAGACATGTCAGTTGTGTGCTGGGACCTACCTTTCCCCATCAGCAATGAGCGAAGCAATAGAAGTGTCAGGTTGGCTCTGTTTTATGAGGGACTGCACCTCCACCTTGACCTCAATGGCATAAGTAGATGTAGATATACTTTATTGATCCTACGACAAGGAAATTCTTTTTACACTATTTTTACATGCATTTCTTTACCCAGACACACACTCATGCAGTGCAAGGGCTCATAGACAATATATAATATAATATATAGCACTTATAAATAACTGGATTGTTTTGGGTTGCAAATTGTTGCATTAACAAATGATAAATGGAGTTTTAAATGCAATAAAATATGGTATTGTATGACATTGTAGTGATGTTTTTGTGTTTTTGAACAATTGTAACAACATTCTGTAATGA
Organism: Collichthys lucidus; assembly: GCA_004119915.2. Classification (NCBI taxonomy): domain Eukaryota; kingdom Metazoa; phylum Chordata; class Actinopteri; family Sciaenidae; genus Collichthys; species Collichthys lucidus. The sequence continues at coordinate 5,750,011 of CM014085.1, read as the reverse complement.
AATGTTAGATTTTAAACTAGATGAAATATGTTTGACCCTTTTGTGTTTTGAGTTCAAATTTGCAATCATAGGGTACAAACGGTTTGTCACTAGGGCAGTACCCCCTTAGAGACCAAAATTGTACCCTTAAGGGTACATTTTAGTCCCTAGTGCATTTAAGTCCATTTTTGTACCTCAGGGTGCATAAATGTCCCCATGAGGTACTAACAGGAAAGGTACGAAAATGTTCCCATGTTAAGGGGTACAATAGGTGTACCTGTGAGAGTACTGCCCCAGTGACAAGCCGTTGGACCCTTAAAAGTACAAATTTACCACATTATTTCTGAGAGTACACATATGCTTTTCCCTTCTGATTTTGATAGTTTCTTCTTCTCTCTGTTCTGTCACTGTTTCTTCCCCAGTGCTACTGCACACCTGCCACACATCTCCCTAAATATTGCCAGTCACTAAGTCTGTGTGCAGTTCAGAGGCCTATAGGAGAAACAAACACTACATGCAAAACTGTAATTAAAACACAAAAAAGTTAAAAAATGACAATGACCCTGAATGTCCCTGAACATGGAAGCTGTAGATGCAGAGGATAGCTTAAAACAACTCCCACTTAACAGCTGTAGCATCACAAGTAATTGTAAACCTGAATCACTGCTTCCACCTGAAACCATAATGTCCACAAGCCAAACATATTGCCCATATTGTACCTACTAAAACATTCTTACAATAGCCGGTTTAAGATGGATTTCATACCTTTGCCACAGTGAACAGTCCAGGCCATCTTGAAATATTAAATTGACTATCTAATTAATTAAATAATATATAATAATACATAATAAATTGTAAAATCTCTGAGAAATAATCACACTCAACGACATGTCTGTTATACAACATTCTGAAAACATTCACATTAATTCAGCAATAATACAGCTGAACAGGATCGACTGTATTTTAACGTCTGTCATGATGGTAGTACTTGGAGAGCTGAATATTTGGTACGCAGTGTAAAAAGTAAAAACAACAGTAAAAGGAATCAGGTCGGTAAGATAACATGATAGCAAGATAACATAACAAGATAGACTGTATTGATCCTACACCAGGGGAAATTCATTTGTTGCAGCAGCTCACAAGTTGAAAGTCCAAAGTGAGTTCATCCAGCCACCTCTCTGTGATGTCACACTCTCTATACTCCATCTGTAACATGACTAGCCCCGTTATCCCCTTCATTTTATTTGGTAGTGATCTTGTGTTCCCCATGATAACAGACAGAACACATGGTTTGTACCCTCTTATGTCCCAGCACTTACAGTAGATCAAGCTCTGCATCTCCGTCTTTCTATCCTCATTTCAGCATGGATCTCCAGTCTTTCCACAGAGAGCATGTTAGCAGTGGCTAGCACTAACAGTTATTCTCAAGTGTAAACAAGAAAGCAATGACTTTTTTTTAGATGTATCATAAAGTAGTCCACAAACCAGAAAGAAAGATAAATCACTAATCTTCATAGTTCCATGTTTGCGCGCAAAACAGATACAGATTGATGTAGAAAAATAAATAAATAAAAAGTACTAAAAATACTAAAAACAAGTGTTCACAGCAGTGTATTCCTGACTGGTTCTTCACCTGCTGTGATGACAGCCGACCCTGGCTTATTTCTACCTCAAGTGGCTTCCCTGGGAAGCCAAAGTGTATTTCACTGGCAAATAGGTGGTCTAATTCAGGTGCCACACAAAGACTTAGGAAGCAAACGCAACAGGTTTTGCTAATTCAGTTAAAGTTAACCCTCCGGGCGGCCATTTGTGTCCAGTCCACTTTCTTTTTTTGACCATTTTAGCGGTGTTAATGCATATAGAATGACATTTCCTAAGAGTCTGGATTTTTTAATTTTCAATTTCAGTTCTTTAAATATATCAATATTATACTGCATCAAATTGTACAACTTGGCTCCGTCATGGCCACTTTTGGCCAATTGAACCCCATAAAAACATTTTTTTTCCAACCACATTATATAATCATACAATTTAGGTAAAATCGTGTTTGTCCATTTTTGTCCAACGGAGAGATTTCATGTAATATTCACGTGTTCCAGTAGAGGGATATGATGGCTTACTGCACTCCAATTGAGTGAATGGATGACACAATTTTGACATTGGTGTGATGACACAATGATTTGTGTTTGTGCATGAAATTGCAGCATACATGTGTATTTGTAAGAGAGTGAAATACATCATGATGTACCGTCTTCAAGGTGCAGTGAATTTGTGTTGTTGCAGGCTATTGAGCATTGAGGCAAACTTGCCCTTGATGCACACTTTAAAATTGTCTGCAAGGACCACTCTACAGTAGTTTGCACATCCAGCCACCCTTGAGCATGCACACATGGAAACATCAGGGGCTCAAACACCAGCCCCTCAAATGGCTCTACAGCACCACCTGCTAAACACCAGAGATCCGGCATGGACTTTATGGAGAGCTGCTTCAATAACTGCTCTTTTAAAGGCAGTGTACACTTCAATTTCTACAATTAATGCGGACTGATGCTGTTATTGCTCCATGGTGAAGTGACACTGGTGCTGTTGTACTGTATTATATGACTTTACTGGATGCATATGCTGAATTGAAATTCATTAATTGCTAATGAATGAGGAAAATATAGCAAAAAACTCTTGACATCCTTATAATATATAATGTGTAAATGAATCCTAATATGTACACTTGAGATCAACTTAGAAATAAATCTGAATTTCAGCTTTCTTTAATGAGTGTGTTATGGAGGTGTTAGACCGCCTTGTTAATACAGGTGTGCACCTTGTTACATTGTGTGTCTACATTAACATGCAGACTGATTGACTATATAACATTCCGTTGCTTTTAGCAGACGCTTTTCTCCAAAGCGACTTACAGGGGAGGACATAAGCTGAAAAGGTGTAAAGGAGCACAGAGTAGTTGTTAGTTTTGTTAGGCAGGGAAGCATTCTCGAAAGAGAAAGGTTTATACAAGTTTTTTTAAGGTAGAAAGGGGATGTTGCATGTTGTTGTCATTCCACCATTTGGGGACAACCACAGAGAAGAGTTTAGAGTGACCTCGCTTTGCAAGAGGCGAGGGTACAACTAGACGGTTTGTATGAGCGGAGCGTAACGCCCTGGTCGGGGCGTTAGCCTTTAGTAAGACGCTGAGATAGGCAGGGAGGCAGCATATGAATTTCCTTGGAAATTACCATTAAGTGATATTTATTAATAGCTTGCCCATGGCTTGATGAGTGCCATTGCCAAAGCCTGCATATACTACTTCCTCTTTATTTGTGTGTCACCTCTCTTCATGGTATTCTTCTTGTGTATGATCCATGAATTTATCACACCAGCGTTCATCATGCCATATGGCACACACAGTGGCCACCTCTTGGTTTTTCTTCCACAGCCATATTGAGCACACATCTGGTTGAAAGTATCAACACCTCCCTTCGTTTGGTTGTAAAATTCGATCACTTCAGGTTTGTGAGTGACTCCAATACTTGGTTGTGTGTGCATGGATGACAAGAGTAGGACAAGATTCTTTTTTGAAGCTGCGTCACAGAGGAAGGACACCAAAGTTAGTTCTTTGGTGAAAAGAAAAGCACTGGAGCCTGGTGTGCGATTTTCTTTATCTTTCATCACATGTGGGATCTCTCTTTTGTTTGCTTTCACCGTCCCCACAAAGGTCATGCCACAGTTCTCCAGCAGGTCAATTGCCAGTGGAACAGAGGTGAACCAATTATCAGTGGTCACATTCCTGTTTGTCTGGTGATATTGCTTGGTCAGCTTCTTGGTGAAATAATGGCCAAGACTTTGACACACCCTGTGGTTGTGTCACCTGCTTCCCCAGCTGTGATGCCACAGTTACTTTGAAACAGTAATCTGACTACTGACTACTGCTCGAAAAAGTAACTTAGTTACGTTACAGACTACTTGATTTTGAAAGTAACTAAGTTAGATTACTTTTAGTTACTTGCAGCATATAGGCCTAGCACCAAAAAGGAAGACATTTTTTAACGGGGGGGTCCTGGGGCAGATACATTTTGTAACCTTTAGATGCAAATTCCTGCATTTTACTGAATTAGATGTCTGGCTTGATGCTGCCCCTGAGGCTGGGCAAGACATTGACAAGATAGACGGTCCGGCCTAAAAGATGGACATCTGGCCACCCTACTTACAGCAGAGGCTGATCCCCCACCCCCTCAACATAAAAATGACTACCAGTTATGCCAATACTCACTTTTATTGACATCAAAAACAACAAAATGTCAAAAACATCTGGAACAAACAAAACTGACAGGGACATTTGAAAACTACTTCCTGAAAAAGGCTTTCACCTACAATTTTTTATATAATAAAAAATAAGATAGATAGACAAACAATAGGACAATATAAATTATGTCAGCATGTAGCCGGAGTGCCTGCTGTTTTATTCCCAGACAGTTAATTTCTCAAGTGAGAATTTAGTTCCCACTGCACAAAAACAAACAAGAGGCAGACGTGATCATGGCGATCAGCCGGCGCGCGCCGGCCCTCACTTTCATTTCGCCACGGGGTTTCCACCGCACCCTCTGACTCACGCGCGCGTTAGACTCCTTGGTTCGTGTTTCAAGACAAGTGTTTCAAGAGGGTGTGTTATGGAATTTTCTCTTTTTAGGTTACACGAGGCCACGTGTGAGCCTTGTGATCCACGACAGTATTAACTGTTTGTCTTATGACTAGGTGCCACCATATCTCACTGTGGTGGCCAGGGTCGAAGAGACCTGTTGCTGCCTTCCTAGTCATAATAGATAGCTTGTTGTTGCCATTCCAATCTGCGTAAGCGGACATCTGTGTCTCCAGACTAGGATGTGTTGACAATAACACCTCCAAGAGTAAAGACATTCTCTTTTACTAATTCTGGGGCGTATAGTATTTGGGGTGTGATCTTTGGGTTTAAAGTATATGCACCATCACAAGTTCGTCAGAATGCGAGACCGACTCAAGCACTTCAGATGTACTTTGAGAGTGTCTCTAGTTCTCCTTGGCCAAGCGTCAATAAATAATACAGCATAAGACATCAGAGGCTCCTGAACACTTTCTTCCCTCCTGACCTCACCATTGACCTTTGACTTCAGCAATTTCTCCACAACAGGGTGGGTTGCCGACATCGCCGCAGACCCCTGGCGCCTCCTTGTACGTGGGCCGGTCCCCGCCCTGGGCGACGCGACGCGGTCGGGGCCCACTGAGGACAGTCCGCGAAACATGCGAAAAAGTAACGCATCTAATATTAGATACGTAACTGTAGTCTGACTACTGGTTTTGAAATAGTAGTTGCGTTAGACTACTCGTTACTGAAAAACGCGTTACTAAGTAGCGCGTTACTGGCATCACTGTTCCCCAGGTATAGTATCCCTGCCAAGAGGTATTTGCCGTGGACATCATTGGCAAGGACAAGCTCGATTCCATATTTGGCAGGTTTGTTGGGGATGTACATCCTAAATGGACACCCCCCTCTAAATGCCAATAGCTGTTCATCCATAGTTATGTGTTCCCCAGGCACATACAACTTTTTACAGTTGTCGATGAATATGTCCCATATTTTTCTAATGAAACTTAATATTGTATTCTAATATCAAGTTAGTGCAGCTTCCTATCACGTGTGCATATATTAAAGCAGAGAACGTGAACAACGTCCATTTTATGCTGCTAGACTGCAACAGCCAGGGAGAGACCCAAGGAGTGATGGTCATGGTTGGATTAACTAGGGTGACCAGACGTCCTCTTTTCCCCGGACATGTCCTACTTTTGGGACCTAAAAAAATGTCCGGGGGGATTTTCAAAATCGTCCGGGATTTCGTGCGAATGTCTCAAAACACAATGTATTGCCAATAGAATTTCACTCCATTCCGTTTTACTCCATTCCAGGTTTCTCTGTGTCGCTCTCAAATTAGTCACGCCCTTCTCAACTTCAGTCACTGCTTTTTAGTCTTGAGTTGCTAGTGTGTTCACAAGCGAAATGGAAGCAGAGCAGAGTAGCACATGTGCGTCCGCAGCTACAATGCCTAAACGCAAGTGCTGAGCTGAAACACTGACATCATGGGTCTCGCCAGCGCTTTATATGGTTGCGGCCCGATCCGCTAAAATTTCAGACCGCAACGGCAATTTCCCCCCGTTACGTTATTTTTAATATAGCGTAAGGGCTGTTTTCAGTTTTCGTCACCATCGTCAAAAGTTTTTTTTTTCCTGTTAGCGGAGCCGGCGCCCCCGGGAGCGGGGGGTTGACGAGGTAGAGGGGGCGCCGGACAGACTGATCGGGGCGCACGGCGCATCCAGGTGATCGAAATATACTTTTAGCTAGCTAGCCAAACTTGCCGTCCAGGAAACTGCTGCGGGCATGAATCTTCAGCCCTCGTGTTTGCAGGCACATCTACAAGCTGGCATTGGTGAGGAATATGTTGTGGAAAGGCCCTAGCCGTTAACGCTAATAATGATGAATAAACAGTAGCGCTAGCCGTTAGCCTCTAATGCTGTACACATATAAAGAGACGCCGTATTGGCCACTGCTGCCTATTGGCGCTGACGAGAAATACGGCTGCCATCTAGGACCGGTCACTCACTCCACGTGGTGTGTCTGTTTGACAGGAGAAAAGTGTCAGCGCATTCAATCAGTCATAGCTTTAAATAAATATAAATAATCTCGCTATCATGTGTGTGTATTATTGTGTGTCTTTTGCAAAATACCTATCATACATAACATATAGTACATACCAGAATATTCTATTACCGTTAGGCCTACTATGAATATTCAAATATGCAGAGCCTACATGTATGACGTTTGCAGGAAAAAAATCCCGTAAAAAAAACAAAACAAAACTGTTTTGTATTCAGAGTTATGACTGATTATGACACTTTATTTCTCCTGCAGACAGACACACTGAGTGGAGCGGGTAACCGGTCCAAGATGGAGGCTGCAGGAGCGAGAGAGAGGTCGCAAGAGTGGTTGCGATCCGTAGATTGGTGGTGTACCTCGGAGAAAAGAAGGAGAATCTCCTTAAAGAGCAGATGGTAATCTGACACAGAAATGTTTAATTGTTACTCGTGTTTAATTCTGACATTGATTCTGACCTATTTATACTAGGTTGATGGAGATCTCACCACTGAAGTGTTAAAGATCATTGTAACCAGAGGTGCCACATCTGATCCAGCCAGCACATCACACAAAGATGAAAACAGTTTGTAAAAAGTGTTGTTGATACAATAAATACATTAAACATGACAGTAAAACTGCACTGTAAGAAGTCTTTCAGTGGTATTGTCCATTTTACTTCATTTTTTAAAATATATTTATCCCAATAAATCAATTTATTTTTCTTTTTTAGTTTTTTGAGTTATCTATAAGTAAAAAGTGTGAATATTTTTGTAACTTACTTACTTTAAGTGATAAAATTAATTTTATTGGACTTCAACATAAATTGATTTGACTAAACACAGTTTAAACGTTTATATCAGACGTAAAACTTCACGACCCGCCCACCTGCACGCAGCTAACGTACGGAAGACGAAAGCCCGGGCAGGCCTCACTGTGGATGTTCCTGACCTGAAGACCCCTTTCTTCACGGAGGAAAACACTTTACGGAACTCATGTAAGTAACAATTTATATTTTTAAAAGTCAGATTTTGCCAGAATTGAAATGTATACATTTGCAATTTGCAAAAGCATGGCTCAACATATTTTATTTGTTACTTTTCCCGTCGCTGACCGCAATTTCACATGTGCTGTTACCTCCAACAGCTCATTAACTTAAACCAAACACTGTTTATGCCTGTGCAGTTTATAATTAGCGTTTTATTTACGTGGTAGTTTAACATTTTAAAGATAAAGTGACTTGTACAAAAAACGTACACACGACGTACACAGCCACACACACACACACGGTGTGCCGAATCTCCGAGACCTTGGCGTAATTTTGATGTTAAGTTGTGATTATCTGAACTCCGTATTGTGTTTTATTTCGAAATGATACTGAAGTGTGTTATCGTTGATTCTGTGTCGGGTTTCCTGTCTGGTTTGATCCGCTATGTTGAGCTTCACACGATTTAGCAACGGCTCCGTTAAAAAATAGAACTACTACTGTACAATTAGCGCGATATCAGCGCATTTACTGTCCACTACCTGTCCATGCGCCCGTGTGTGTGTGTACACGTGTGTGCACGTGTGTGTATATGCGGTGCGACCGCAAGCTATGGCAGGTGGACGGGCTGACTGACAGAGATGAGAGATGGTGGTGAAACCTGTTTATTTTTATTTTTTCTTTCTGTAAGAGACTGTGGCTGGTCTAATGGTAAACACTGAGGTTGCTGTATGGTATTTTAGTAGGCTAACACAGAAGTACATATATCATATCATGTATTTAAGCTGCTAACTTGACTAACTCCAACCAACCCCTCTGTTTCTAGCTGAGCCCTTTCCCATGTTCTATGGACTACAGTGGCTCTGAAGTATGGGCGGGGGGACAACAGCGGCATGCTGCACTCCTTCTCCATGCAGACTGGGACCATTAAACGCTTGTCCCAGTTTGACGTGGGACACACAGCTCCAGTCACTGGCATCCACAGGTCCCACGGAAGCCTCTACACATGTTTATCTGATCGGACTGTCAAGGTAGGATGAGACTAATTCTTTGTTGCTTTACCTGTTTACGGCCCTAAGTTGTATTTTCTTGTCTGTGTTGCACGCAGCTAACGTACGGAAGATGAAAGCCCGGGCAGGCCTCACTGTGGATGTTCCTGACCTGAAGACCCCTTTCTTCACGGAGGAAAACACTTTACGGAACTCATGTAAGTAACAATTTATATTTTTAAAAGTCAGATTTTGCCAGAATTGAAATGTATACATTTGCAATTTGCAAAAGCATAGCTCAACATATTTTACTTGTTACTTTTCCCGTCGCTGACCGCAATTTCACATGTGCTGTTACCTCCAACAGCTCATTAACTTAAACGTTTTCAAAATGGTGTTCACAAAAGTAATCATTATCTGAATAAGTCACACAACTTATATTATATAGAAAATAAGATGTTTTCTGTTTTTTTTAATTCCTGTTTTTGTATCTCAAAGGGAACGGCAGAGAGCATTGTTCACGAGGACCTGAGAATGAGGAACGTGAGCATCTACATCTGTCATGAGCCAAATGCAGTAGGAACCGTCATCGAGGGAGTACCGGTTCTTACTCATGTTGGAAACCTGGCCACAGCATGCTGCCTACTCCTGGGGTTGACATATGCACTTAATCTTGAGTATCCATCCAAACTATCAATCAACAATCAAAAACATTTGAGGTGTTTCAAAGACTTTTTGTGCGCCCAAAACCAACCCCCAAATTCATAACTCTGAAAAACAAGCTTCTTACTTAGGCAGTGAGCCATGACTGTCAGCTTGCACTTATGAACAGCTATGTTTTATACACACTAAATTTACCACTGTGAAGCTGCAACTGGTCAAAAGGTGAGATCTGTGAGTTGTTTATGTGATGTACACAGTAAAAAAAGAGAACTCTGAATGTTATTCTGCAGCACATAATCTGAGGCCATGCATTCTCGGCCAAGTTATAAAATACTTTATTAAGTTATGGTAATAAATAAATAAATATGTAAGTTATGATAATAAATAAATAAACTATGTTTTCATGCATGTATAACCAGCTGAAAATAACAATCTATTTAGTAGTATCCCAGAACAGACAAACTAAATACTGACTCTAGACACAGCCTTCCAAGTGTTATTTCTCCTTTACACAAGGAAAGTGAGGGTGATGTGAGGAGATTGTAATGCAACAATTACACCACTAGACGCAACTAAATTCTACACACTGGACCTTTAACATGTAAATGACAAATTGAAGGATTAAGTGTTAAGGGTTTTACAGAGGAAACCTTGGATATCTCTTTTTATGACTCCAGTTTTCATTAATAAAATGTCCTATACATCAGGCTATGAATGAACATCTCTGTTAAAACCTTCGCAATATAGATAGGAAAAACTTATAGATCTCACCATGAAACATCATCAGTTAATTATTTACATTAAGACAATAAAATGTATGTATGTATGTTTAAAGTCCAGACTTAGTCCAGAGGCGGGGTGACAGAGCCATGCTCTGGTACCAAGTTTTAGTAGTGGAAAAGCAAAAAAGCCGAGTAGAGTCGAACCCAGTCGAGCTGGTACCAGCCAGTGGAGAAGCGCCATAAGTCTCTAGAAAGAGAGTTTCTGAGGTGCTTGGGTCCAATTACAAGAACTTCAGTTTTGTCTGAATTTAACATCAGAAAATTATAGGTCATCCAATTTTTTATATCCTAAAGGCATGCTTGGAGTTTAGTTAACTGATTGGTTGCATCAGGCTTTGATCGATAAATATAATTGGGTGTCGTCAGCATAACAATGAAAATTGATAGAGTGATTCCTAATAATGTTCCCTAAAGGAAGCATATATAAACTAAATAAAAGTGGTCCTGGTACAGAACCTTGTGGGACTCCATGACAAACTTTGGTATGCATGGAGGATTCATCATTGACGTGAACAAACTGAGATCGATCTAAAAAATACGAATTAAATCAGCTTAGGGCGGTTCCTTTGATGCCAGTTTGATCTTCCAGTCTCTGTAAAAGAATTTGATGGTCAATGGTGTCAAATGCAGCACTAAGATCTAACAGGACAAGTACAGAGATGAGTCCTTTGTCTGATGCCATTAGGAGGTCATTTGTAACTTTGACTAATGCGGGCTCTGTGCTATGATGCACTCTAAATCCTGACTGAAAATCCTCAAATAGACTATTGTTATGGAGAAAGTCACACAGTTGATTAGCTACAGCTTTCTCAAGTATCTTAGACAGCAAGGGTAGGTTTGATATCGGTCTGTAGTTGGCTAAAACCTCTGGGTCTAGAGTGGGCTTTTTAAGAAGAGGTTTAATTACAGCTACCTTAAAGGACTGTGCTACATGTCCTGATAATAAAGACAGATTAATCATATCCAATAACGAATGACTAACTAGAAGTAAAACATCCTTGAGCAGCCTGGTTGGGATGGGGTCTAAGAGACAGGTTGAAGGCTTAGCTGCAGAAATGATTAAAGTTATTTGATGAAGGTCGATGGGAGAAAAACAGTCTAAATACATATCGGGTTTTACAGCTGTTTCAGAAAGCAGATCAATGCCTGTTGAGGGCAGAAGGTGATGGATTTTGTCTCTAATAGTTATAACCTTATCATTAAAGAAGCTCATGAAGTCATTGCTACTTAGACATAAGGGAATAGATGGTTCAGTAGAGCTGTGATTCTCTGTTAGCCTGGCTACAGTGCTGTTAAGTAATCAGTAACTTATCATTATTATTATTATTATTATTATTTTTTTTTTAAAGTAATCCGTTGCTTTAAGAATTTCTCCAGATAAGGAAAGAAAAATGACGACTACAGCCTGCTTTGTACCGTGCCACCTGCGGATGTGTCAGTATAGGCGCAGCGCTGTGATAATGCGTCTGTTACGAAAATCTTCTTCTGCTACGTTTTAATCACTACTTTAAAGAGTTAATGGAAGTGGACGATGGTGAAGTGAATTTAGGCCTGTGACACTTGAATAGTATTTTCATAGTTCGTATTAGGCTATTTGTCATTTGCCTGTGTGCCAGTGAGCAATGTTATTGTTTGTGTTATACAGCCTGTTATCGTCTGCTACCCGTTTACCCCAGATTGTGTTTATTTAAGTGCACTCAAATGCACTTTCATAACTGCATTCCGGTTAAAAAAAATAATTCAGGAGTTACCTCTGTTCTGACTGATCAAAAAATAATGAATTATTAACACGCTATGTGGCATAGTTCCTGTTACTGTTATCCTGCAGAGTTAATTGGTTGGATGACTGACGTTATTCATTGTCAGGAAGTCTCTGTGCATTTAAAGCAGGCTGTGTGTCTGTGTCAGTTAAGTTGCAGCATGTGCAAGTCGCTGCAAACGGCTTTTGATTTTTGGTAAGGCATGAGTACTTTAACGTGTTACTTTTATTTTTTGGTAACTGTAACGTAAAGGATTACTTTTAATTGATGGTAAAGTTCCAAAGAAACTATACCCAACACTGATGTTATGATAGTAAAACATGAATTAATTCTGAAATAACCCACATCTTGGACACCTGGAGCTAAAACACACTAAACTAAATCAAGCTTGCAATGTAGCATCATCTGTTTTACTGTCTGTCCTTCAACCTCAGAATTGTTGTTAAGTCAGTAACGTCATGTGACTTTTGTCAAGAGCCAGACTAGAACACAGGACAATGGAAGGTAACAAAATAATAATCAGTACAACATAAAACTATCTATGACTACAAAAATACTGGTTTAAACAAATGACGCTCCATATAACCTAATCTAAAGAAGAAAATAGCTTAAAAAAAAAAACACTCCTAAAACTGGAGGCAGACTAATCTAAGGGCAAGAAATAAATATCACTCCGAAGGAGAGAAAACAAATGGCTAAACTGAAACAGGCTTAAAGAAACACCGGGGCTGGGACGAAACACACTGGCAACAAGACAAAGGGAGACGCAGACTATATGAACACATGGAGAGAATCAGGGAAGACAATCAGACCAGTGGCACATGAGGAAGGGCAAGTGAACTGAAACGAGAGGAGAGTTACTTTTCAAAATAAAACAGGAAATGACAAGACAGAACAAAAACCCAGCTTGACTTCACCGGGTGTGACAACTTTAGGCTCACTGGCACTCATTTTATATTGCTCTTCATGCCGCACACAAAACTCACTGCTTAAGTTTTTGGAGCAAACTTTTGTGTTTTATGTAATCTGCAAAAAGTCTACATGAAATCAATTTCCATTGAGTGATTCTACTGTTGAACTGGTTTATTGGCTATTATTATGCCCGAGAGTTGGCCCCCAACCATTTGTTGATTTTTTGTTTTGTTTTTTTAATAATTGGATGTGTTTTTTGTTTTTTTTCTGACATTCCGCATTCTACAATGGAATAGAATTCTTTTGAAATTAAAGCAGTAGAATTCTGTGTTTTGTGTGGTCACAACATTTAAGAGAATACAGGGACGTGTGGCTCAGAGGCAGAGCGGGTCGTCCACTAATCAGATGATCGGCGGTTCGATCCCCGGCTCCTCCGGTCTACATGTCGAAGTGTCCTTGGGCAAGACACTGAACCCCAAATTGCTACCGAAGGCTGTGCCATCGGTGTGTGAATGTGTATGAATGGCTAGGTTAAACTGATGAGCAGTTGGCACCTTGCACGGTAGCCAATGCCATCAGTGTATGAATGTGTGTGAATGGGGTGAATGAGATATCTAGTGTACAGCGCTTTCAGTGGTCGGAAGACTAGAAAGGCGCTATATAAGTACAGTTCATTTACATACTATAGAGCAGGGGTATTCAAGTACAAATTGAGGAGGTCCAGTAAAAACAAATATCCTCAAGCTGAGGTCCGGAACATCATATTTGTATTTGCGGTATGACTGATACCTGAGAAAATGAACAGACAAAGGGGGAAAAAACACAATACGGGTTAAAATAATTTCAAAGAAATGTATTGACATTGAAACACTGGCTTACACAATGTGGCTGCAGTTTAAATAAAAATTACTAAATTATGTATTCAAAAACAAAGAAAGTGCTTAAGAAAAAAAATAGCAGCTTCAGTTTCCTTTTGACTGAACAATGTTAATATTCTCCTCAACAAAAAAATCACAAAACATCTTAACTGTTTCTCTTACAGATGATCTTCCTTTCTCTCCATTCCCCAGTTTTTTTCAGTGTGAGAATTGAGCTTTAGCTTGCCCTGCCAGCATTTTAAATCTAGGCTTGAACGAGGTCAATGCCATTCTCATGCACATGTGCAGATGCTCATCAGTGAGCTTGGAACGATATTTTGTTTTTATTATGTTCATTGTAGAGAACGCTGCCTCACAGCTGTATGTGGAGCCGAACATGGTCAAGATGAACAGGGCCACTTTCTTCAGATCTGGGAAAACTGTCTCAGATACCATCTGGAGCCAGAAGGTGGCAGAGTCAGTTCTTCCAAACTGCTCTTTCAGGGCCACATCTGCTTGGAGGTCAACCATTTGCATCTGGAGGGGCCCAGCATTTGCCCACTTGAAGTGATGCGTGACATCATTTGAGAATGCTCTCACATCAGTGATAAGAAATGGATTCTGTATGAACAGGGTGAGCTGTTCTCCAATGCTGAAGCTATCAAAACGTTTGCTGAAGTTTTCAATCAACTTGTCAACAAAGTCAACAAAAGAGGAGACATCTACATGTCCCTGCACTTGTTCTTTTACTTTTGGGAAGTGTGTGTAGTCTCCTTGCAGATCTTCTTTGAACACCTGAAGTTTTCGCTGAAATGAGCGGACACTGGTCATCAGCTCACAAATAGAATTATTCTTTCCCTGCAGCTGCAAGTTAAGCCCATTCAGGTGTGACATGATATCAGCCAAAAAAGCTACAATATCCATGTTTTTCTTGTCATTTAGAAAGACAGTAAAGTTGGATGCTTTCTGACTTTCCAGCTCTTCCAAGAAAGCTGCTACCTCACGTCTAATTGACCAAAATCGCTCTAGCACCCTGCCTTTGCTGAGCCATCTCACGTTGTTGTGGAGCAAAAGATCATCAGAGTTTGCATCAACCTCTCTGAGGAATTCCCTGAGCATGCGATGCTGACAAGAAGAAGATGCCCTGAGAAAGTTGATAATTTTCATCATTGTCTTCATCACCTCAGCATACTCATCTGACAGGGTAGAGCAAAGGACAGTCTGATGAATAATGCAGTGGTAGGAGATCAGCTCAGCATTGTCTTTTTTCATCCTTGCCACAGCTCCCTTTTCTCTCCCCATCATGGCAGGGGCTCCATCAGTAGTTATGGATACCACTTGTTTTGGCTCTATTCCTCTCTTTAATAACATTTCCTTAATTGCCAGGTAGGTGTCTTCTCCTCTGGTAGTAGTCTGCAGAGAAGTCACGCCTAAGAGGTCTTCACAGAACTCATTTTTATCCCTGTTTAAGAATCTTATGTAAACCAATAGATGAGCATTGTCAGACACATCAGTCGATTCATCCACAGCCAAACCTACACATGGTGCCTTACATATGGCTTCTTCCAGCTGGGACAGTACATCCTCAGCTAGTATTTCACTGCGTCTTGTGGATGTGGTGTTTGACAGGGGTATTTGCTTTATTTTGTCACAGAGCTCATCTTTTTGTTTACCATCAAGTAACGTTTCTGTTATTTCAGTCATGCACTCTTTGACAACACTTGCGTCTGTAAACGGCTTTTTGTGTTTACCTAAGACCCAAGCAACTCGGAGGGAACATTCGTGAGCACGTTGTTGTGCGTTGAAAGAACGGCTTAATACCCTGGTGGACTGATCATATTGGGCAGTGAGACTACGGATTTTCTGCACCCGGAGTTCAGACTTCGGTGGGTATGATTGTTCAAATGCTTTGTGCTTAGTCTCATAGTGACGCTTGACGTTGGCACTTTTAATAAGTGCCACTGTTTCGGAGCATATGAGACAAACTGGTTTCGTGCTCGTGGGCGGAAGAATGAACATGTACGCGTCAGTCCATTCCGCATTGAAAGCTCGATTTTCGGCATCTACTTTCCTCTTCTTCGACAGCGCCATATTGCTTACTTCTCTAGTAACGACTAACTTACGCCCTCTCTTCCAGTATCATCTCCCTGTGTTTAATCCACTTGAATCTCTTCTGGCTCAGTTTCCACCTTCATTTCCTGACTGACTGTCTGTCTCGTACTCGCAGCACAACTCCTTCCAAGTAAAAATCTGACTGTGCTCGTACAGAGACTCACTCGTAGCACCTCGCTCTGAATTCAAGGTGGCGATTTCATTGGCTAGATAGAATCACATGAGTAGTATGACTCTCACACGATTGGTTGGTACCTTCCAATGCTTGCTCAGTGCAGTGCTTGGATAGGGAAAAGTAATGTTACGGCATGAAATAGACTCGCCTGTCAAAAAAAAAAAAAATCTGCAATTAATCTCGGGTCCGGATGATATGGCGATCCGGTCCGGATCCGGACCCCGGTCCGCGGGTTGGGAACCCCGGCTTTAGAGGAACATCCAAGTTTTTGTCATTTCAACGGTGAACCTTGTGAAGCACCATGGCTTCCAAATCGTGGCCAAAAACAAGTTCTGTAAAGTCTTGGGGCTCCAATAGACAACTGGGTGGGTAGTGAGGACAAAATCCTGGAAAAACTACAGTTTTTCTCTTTGTTAATAATATGATTTAACTGGTAAGCCAATGATTACAAATACTGGCTCTTATTTGAGTCATGTAGAGGGTAGATTATGTAGTAGACTACATTCAACATGTGCAGCAAAGTAAATTATCTTTTTATGTTTTTGTAGGACGCCATACTGACCCTATTATGAAGATGTCCAAGAGAA